>JAJJMC010009801.1:2296475-2353975 GCA_023531435.1 Papaver californicum | reverse complement strand
TAAACAGAATCATACTGGGGCTTTAAGTTGGTAGAAACAATCAAGTACTACTTCCCCACGATCCCGATCCCGAATATGGTCCTATCCACAGGTTAAATAAATAATTATCAGGAACAAAGTAATCTTTTTTTTAAGCCCACTTTTATTTTTCGTAGAAAGAAGCATAGGAACGAAATAAATAGGTTGAAATACCTACTTAGACAACGAGTATTTTATTCAAGGATTAAATTATTACTGAATAAAGACAAACTAAAATGATAAAGGATAAGATCAACTCGGAAGCACCCTTTTTTCTATTGGTTTTAGTCAATGTCATAACAACTTTGGAGAAATTTAAGCTATAAAAAATAATGAGAATCCCTTGTATTTTAATTTTTTTGCATGGGTTAATACTTACTCTTCAGAGAAAAGTTGAACCAGAACAGCTTTGAGAAAAAATTCCTTAAGACAGATGGTCTTGAAATGAAAAAAGATACAAGACATCTAGAGACTCGAGACCATCATCTACTTTTCATTTAACAACAGTTAGAGGGGTTCTATAGTCAAATCATGTTTCAGCTAGCTTTCTTTCAGATGAGGCATCCTCTGCTTTAATCTTCTCAGGCAAAAAGTCTATTTTTCAAGAAGAACACATACAAAGAGATGATCAGCAGCAACTACTAGAATCTACAAAAGAAGTCAAACTTCTTATATTCACTAAAAAAAATAGAAGAAAGAAGCCAACAAGAAACTCACCTGAAAGGAAGTCATATCTCTTAGTTTTAGTAACAACTGATGCTGAAACAAAAGATTGGATTGGATATAATGTTAGTCGATGCAAAAAACGAAAAACCAATATCTAACAAGCACTAACGAGAATAAGTATGTTGAATGAACTAGAACTCAAGACAGAAGCAAAACATCAGCTCCAAGGCAGATATATACGTAATCCAGCAAAACAACTTCAGCAAGCTAAATAGAGGAGAAGTTAAATGAAAAAAGGAAAGATAAAAGTGGGAACATCAACATGTAACACAGCAGAAAAGGGATTAATCAAAGATTCCAGTCAATAAACACCAAAGACACTAAAAATATGATGCAGAAATAAAAGGGGATGACACTTGTGCAGAGGCATCATAATGTGGCAGGGTCAAAATTCTAGCACATGCAGTTATTGACATTACACTCGAGGGTTTGTCACTTACAAACATGCTTGTAAGCTACGGCTTTTTTGCGGTCCTTTAAAACATTGGCACGTGCATCTTCAGTGAATTGTTCAAGAAACTGCTCCTGTTTCAAACCATAATAATATTTCAAGAACATTGAAAAGAAACAAAATCAACAGAATATGTGTGTAACCATACCAAGAGTAATCAACCAAATAAAAGCAGGTTAAAAGCTCTTATCATCAAAATGCAACATTAAAGAAATCATTAAAAACAAGTCACACTATGCCTGTAAACTCTGTGAGACAAAGAAGAGAAGACAATAGGCAACTGTAGAAGGTTAAGTGGACAACAGCTCCTATGACAGTTGAAAGAGAGGAGGAAGTACGAGAAAAAAAGATAAGGTAAAAAACAACTTCACCGTCTGAATAGCATACCGATCTATATGTGGTTTGGGAATGTCACAAGCATAGCAGGACTTAAACTCACTCGCTATAATTTATTCAAGGATACACACAAGGCGACAGAGAGTATTATCTAGTTCATTTCTTCTTACATGGTTCAACAGGTACATCTATACAAAACGAAATTCATTTTTCCACCATTGGCATAGACCTAAAACCACAACATCTCAACAATCACCAGCCTCACAACCCAACTGCTAATGATGCGAACATAAAGCATCTCTAATGCATTTCTTAGCGACCGAGGTATATACTAAATACAAATGCTTCATTTTGACGCAGCAAATGCACTTCCCCTAAGATTTTTATAATTGCATTTCAGTACAATGAAACCAGAAAACTTGAATAAGCCGAAAAATTATGAATCTAGTGGGTGTACAACCAGTATCCCCTTTTGAGTTCCAGTTGTTCAACATACTAGGAGTTTCTTTAACAAGTTTCATTAGAAAACAAAACTCTCAAATTGTTGAGGTCTATGCATAATTCTACAGCTTAATTTATGCAGAACAACTCAACTAAAACTACAATAACATCTATACATGAAGAAACCCTAAATACATACAAACAATAGAAACAATTGAATGAATTCATTAATTTACCGTTGCTTTGTTGATGAGAAACACAGCTTCTTGAGTAATGCGGAAATCAAAACCCTCATTCTTTTATTATGGTTTTTATTCGATTCGCTGGAAAACGACATGCTGAACTATCAACTTTAGGTTTCTTAGTATCCTTAATCTTTTTTGAAGAACCCTTTTTCTTAATTTCTTTCACCTCCTCCTCTGGCTTCTGTTCCACTTCTTCCTCTTCCTCCTCCATGGATTCTTCATTCATGTTCTCATTCGAGTTATTACTACTTTTCGCCTCTTCTTCTTCTTCTTCTTCTTCTTCTTCTTCTTCTTCTTCTTCTTCTTCTTCTTCTTCCTCTTCTTCTTCTTGACCGTCTTCCTCTTCTTCTGCTTGTTCTTCCTCTTCCTCTACTTGTTCTTCCTCTTCTTGTGACTGTGACTGTGACTGTGACTGTGATTGTGATTGTTCTTCTTCTTCTTCCATGGGTTCTTCAGAAGCAGAAGAAGATGAAGCCTCCATTTGAATTTCAGGTTCTTTAATTGGCTGTTTAGATTTAGGGTTTTTCTTCATGGTCCTTTCTCTTCTTTTCTACTACTACTGCTGCGACTTCTCTTCATTAGTTGTTTCTACCAAATCTATAACTTTTGAATCTTCAGTTCTTTTTCAAACTGTGCAATTAATTGTCGAGAGCCTCTTAAGATCGAATATCCCTTTACGTTTAGGGCCGCGACGATGCAGTTGTACCTGCTATTCTCAGGCCACTATTCCCTACTAATCGAGGTTCAGTTGTTCACTGATTTGTTAAAAGAAAAAGTATATTAGAGCAGGCACTTTCGTGCTTTTTTCCTTGGCCAAGAGCAGTCTAAGGATAGTTAAGGCCATGCCATCTTCCCCTTTAAAGGGTTAATTTTTTTCCTACGTGCACATTAAATGGTGAAAAAACTTTTTCATCATTTAACGGTGAATACTATCCATTTCTAATATCGTTTAAATCCATAATCGGTAAAAGGAGAACGATCACCCACCTTTCCACATCTTTTTCAATAGGAATATAGTTGACGAACGGTTCACATTTAATTTCTTAAAATCAATGACGATGGTTAAATATTAAAATTTTAGAAATCCTAATTAAACCTAATCATCTCATAATTTGCCGCACACCTTCAGCTTCAAGGTAGTTCTCTCTTTATAAGTTTCATTGTTGCTAATAAGTTTATCGATTTCTGATAATCCTTTCGAGTTCTTCATATCTAATTTGATCCTTGATTTCGATACATAGTTCTTCAATTGTTGATTTATGTATTGACAAGCCTTCCAGGTGAAGCATAACAAAAAACTAAAGATTTTTCTTTGTTCTTATTTTATGATACACATTTGATTTTTGATACTATGTATGTATTTAGGTTTTTGATTTGTTTTCATGGGTTATTTACAGGTTGGTGGATGTTCAATAAAAGCCTAAGAATTGAAGTGATTTTATTTTAGCTTAATCTTATTTCGATAAAATTTGTATATAAACTAGGATATGGTAAGAGGAGAAAGGATATATATTCTTATGTTCAGCTGACTATTGGTAGTTTACTTTGATTTTGGTTTATTCTGTGTTGGATATTGGTTTCATTATGTTACATTCGATTTTGTAGGGGCCTGCGGACAAACCTCCATTTCTAAGAACCTTCATCCTTATTGTTTCGTTCGATTATGTGTAATTAACTTTAACTTTGATATGAAGTTTGTGGGTACCGTTTGAATGTTTAATGGAAAATATTCCATTTAGTGGTGAAGTGGGTGGAGCTGGTGGATCATACTTAAATAGGTTGAAGAGGATTAATCTTTGTTGTACCCAAGCTGGTAATGATCATTTGGATTGGTTATTATTTAGAATAAAACATCTGATCAGAATTGGGTGATTTAAGAATATGGTGGAATGGATGTTGATTAATGTTTTCTACTCTCTTGCAGCTTTAGAAGAACCCTATGAAGTAATTTCACAGTCTCCTGGACATTCGATGTTTCTGATGTTGGTGACACATAAACATTTACATTTGTTGTGTTAGTTTGTGAAGGTACTTTGCGGATTTTTTCTGCTGCATTAAGTTTGAAGGGACTTCGAGCAAGCATCCTTGAAAGGGGTATATTCTGGCGTTCATTCTAGAAAAAGAATACAAAGACTTCATAATGTGCACCAGTTGCTCAATATGACTATCTTAACATGTGCTGAGATTGCCTTAATGTCTTTAAAGTGATGAGACTTTTAAGTGGTGGGAATTGAAAGCAGCAATATATACGGAGAACAAAGAGAGGTGGAGACATATATTGACGAAGATGACAATATTTGAAAATGTTTGCTTTGAATTCCATGAAGTTCAGTATTTGAATGTTCTTGCTGCAAGCTAATATTTAGGGTATGGATCCAATGCACTACGATTTCTCAGTATGCTTGGTGTTATTATGGTTTTTGGTGATATGATTATGGATGTGTTTTGGGGTAATTTGCAAGAAGCAATTTTCACTATGAATCCCGAAACATCTCAGGTAACTATCGAGTTCTTGCATTGCCGTTATTGAGTTTTAACTTTAACTGATCATGGAGGAGGTTTAGTGTAAAATGTGAATTCTTACTTACTTTTCACCTAGAAAGAAAAGTATTTTATGGATAATTTGGTTACAACTTTAACCATATTCTGAAACATTTGAAGGGTAACTGAACAGTTACTTATTCTTCTTCAATTTCTTCATTGTCTTCTTCTTACCGTGAATACAAATTTCAGACACAGTTTTTCAGGATTGCGGTATCTACTATTGAAGTGCCTTCAAGATGCGACCGACAAACGAGTCTGGGTTTCTGCTTGCAAGTGATAACTTCATCCCGTTACACAACATGTGATAAATTTCTGTTGTTATAGAATATTGTGCCTACGTTTGATTATCGACATTCTCAAAGTCATATTACATCAGAGAAAGGTAAGAGTTGTATTACATTTTTCCTTAAAACTAAGGGATTATTTCTATGTTTAGACGAACCCAGGATTATATTCAATATTTACAGTCAGTTTTGTGATACAGATCTTTAAGATAACATTTCTGCAATTGGAGTATATATAGCTAACTATTATGTTTATGATGATCCATGCAGGATACTAATGTTTTTATGTGCAAGGCGACATCAATAAAAAACCTTTGCTGAAAATGAATGGTTCTATCTACACTAGTACAAATATGAGCTTTGGTGACAGTTCAACATTCAAAACCGTGACAGTTCACGAGAGAACTGTTACAAAAGAATTAGCTATGAGATATATGTAACAGTTTTATACAAGAACTCACACCAATAGAGGTGAACAATCGTGACAGTTTTTTAATTGTTACTGAATAGTTTTACAGTGACAGATTTTGTAAGAAAATGTTATTATATATTGATGTAAAATAACAGTTATAAACTGTTAGTATACTTAAAGTATTGTAACTGTTTTATATAAAAACTGTCATCTAAGTGGAAAGTTATAGATAACAGTTCTTTTTAGTACCGCCACTTCCATTTATGGTGGTAGTTTTGATTCAAAACTGTTACTATTTTCAAGCGTATGACGTTCCTAGTTTGAATCCTTGGTCATTATCTACTGGCTACCACGACCGACGATTCATATACTTTCCCCTAAAATTCGTGAAGACTCGCGCGAATCTTCCCCCAACTGGCGACCGCCCACTAACTTCGCATCTAGAAAAAAGAGAACACGACCTCACTTTCTATCATTTTCATCCGTATACCAATTTCATACAATTTTCTATCTAACTCTCCACCTCCGAAAGAGAATTAAGCTTAACCTACATCACCTCCATAGTCCTTCTATTCTTCACTCCTCCTCATTAGAAAAATAGGGTTTGGGTTCCCATCTCTCAATGATATCGAAAACAGAAAAGAAGGTGAGTAGTTTCCACTCGAATTTGGTGTTTTGATTTAGGGTTTAGCCATGATTTCGTTTTAAGTTACATCATTGTTTCGGTGCTCCGATTTTGCTTATTTGGTTTGATTTTTTCATTCAATCTTCAATTTATTTTTAGCAGGAATCTAAGTTGTCAAAATATTTTGTTCTATTTCTGCATTTGGAGTTTCTTTCTAGGGTTTCTACTCCAGTCTTTCTAATTTGATCTTGTGTTTGAAATTGGTACTTAGTATGACTTTGGGACATGTGTTTTTTCCAATTTTATCTTTTAGGTGTTTGATAAAAAAAAAAATTCTATTGGCTCTTCAAGAGGTAGGAAACAAAAAATAGAGAAGAAGATTCTAATAAGTTATGCCAATGTAATCGCACTTTTCCATCCATTAATTGTTTTGTTTCAAACTATAACTCCTTGGTTAAACCAATTTTGTTGTTTTATAACTAAAGTCAGAATGAATTTTTCAGGCTGGTTCTTACAGATCTGGATCAAAATTGAGGTTTTCTGGTAGTATGTTACTCTTAAGGAATGGAGGCCACTGCTGGCTTAGTTGATGGTTCTTATTGTAATTCCTCGTGAAGGTAATTATTGAGAAGCTAAAGTAAGATTCTCATCCAAACGGTATGGAAATTATTAGTCAGTTTCTATATAAATTCAGGGGATTAAAATGGCGTAGTATAATGCTACTGCTAATTAATTCCGATTTGTTGATTATTTTGATTTTGACCTAACTATGTGATCATTATGTGACAAAGTTTGGGGTTTTTTTTTTGAGCCTTGCTGTACATATTTTTGTGTTTTTCATTTTGTATTATGTAGTTTTGAAGCATGGGGTATGTTTTTATTTCAGTTTAATGATTTTTTTAAAGTTGTTGTGATGTAAAATCTCTTGTAAAGTGAATGATATACATCAGAGTTGGGTTTGTGGCTTTGGGGTCGATTTTGATCATCTGATACTATTTTTGGCTTTATGATCTATCATTTATCTATGGTGTTTGTATTCGTTGAAGTCTATTTATCTGCAAGGAGTAGTTTTAAAGCATTAGTACTTTTTGATTTCAGTTTTGATATGTTTTAAGTTGTTAGATTAGTTGTGAATGTTTAAGTAGTTTAATTTAGTTTGTTTTGTTTTGTTTTATTTTGATTTCAGTTTTGATGTGTTTAGTTTAACCATATGGTATTACGTATTTAAATATTGCCTTGTGTCGTTTATTAGTTGTTTCTCTAATTGAGGTTAGTCGTGCTCATCTTTGTTGTTGTTGTTGTGGTAGGTATTGTCGACATTACAGTTTCTGTTATTATTATTGTAATAGTATGGAAAACCTGCTATAGTTATCATTGTTGTCTATGATGGTGTGAGGAAACAAATTATAAAGTATGGTTTGTGTGTTTTGATGCAGGGTTTGTAAAATACAATCGTGGTTTTTGTTTATTTTGTATCTGAATGTTCAACTTCTTACTTTTCTTCTTGTTGGATGCTTACTTAGGTATTGACATATTGTGCGTGAAATTTGTTCATCGCAGATAGAGGTTTGTTGGCTTAACTATAGTTTCTTTACTATATTTCTGGTTTTGTCTTAACTGTAGTTTTAGCACTCGTTGTATGCATTTTACTTGATTGATGAAGACACTATTATCATGTGGTTATGTGGTATTTACTATGGGTATGAAAAACTGCAACGGTGGGATGATGCTCTCAAGGCGTACACTGTCAAATCATCTCAGGAGTACTAAGGAACATATTTTGAACTCGCAGGCTAAGTTTATGGAACATGATGACAAACCTCTTCCAATAGATATCCGATTACTTGTATTTTTTTTGATTTTTTTGATCGATTAGGAATTTTTACTGGTGATATAGCTTACACAACTAGTAATTTGGTATTGCTCCTTCGTATTGAGAGCTCCTCCTTTATATTTATGCATCTGTTAAAGATAAATTTGTCTTCAGTGTAGAGCATTTGCGAAGGCTCTACATAATAAGGAAATTGAGTTTGAAGGTGCACGCTCAAAGAAGGTGGATGATAACCCATTAGTTGTTGTTGAAGCTCTTATACTTATAAATAATCAGTTGTACCAGCATGAGGTTTGTGTATCCTATATGTTACAGACTTCGAATGATTTTAGTATCCAACACACATGGTGTTCTTAGAAACATTCAAGGTTTACCCTTATCATGTGGTTCTATGGTATTTACTATAGGTTGAAAAACTATAGCGGTGAGGTGATTCTCTCAGGGCCTCTACACTCAGGCATCAAATCCCCATGTCATTTTGGATGTTACATTAGGTTTGTAATGTTATCCGTGTGTCTGGTTTATGTCTTTTATTTCTTCAGTTTTTGCTGCAATAACCATTAACTAATCGGGACTTTGCAAAACTAATCGTACTGTATTTACTTGTGGTATTTATTTGTATGGAAAGATGGTTTGACTAGATTGGCAGAAATAACAACAAGGAGATCTCTCGAGATGGATCAAGTTGAACCTAATGATGTGGACCTTATCCTGATGTGCACATCTACTCCATAAGATCTTTTTGGTAGTGCCCCTCAGGTATATGTGTCTTCAATCAACTCAACATGACTGCTTTATATTTAATATAGCTTGGTTCAATATCTACCTTGAAGTCTGTAACTGACTATACTACCTTTGTCTTCATCTATGACGCAACCATAATTTCTTACGCATGAAATTTATATTTATTGTTTGTTTTTCAAAATGTATATATTCATTTTGCGTTCTAACCAAACTAATCATCTGCAATTTTTGGTACCATAGCAGTTCTCATTTTGTTCTGTATGTTTAAAATTGATCAAGAGTACTCCAACATTAAACTAGTCTTGTAATAGCTGGTCTATTCGGTTTCATTTGACTTTTTCCATCTATTGGTTTTAATATGTTTTTAATTTGTTTTGTAGGCATATGACTTCGAATATGTCCATGATTCTGTAGCACCAGATGTTGTTGGGGACGTCAACTTAATGATTTTGATGTTCTGGTAATTTTCATTCCATTCATTACGTATAACTTATATTCTTTTGTGTATTTCTCTAGGCATCTTGGACAAAATTTTAAATTGGAGGCGTTGTACCAAGGAGACTTCATGGGAAGACTTAGCTACAAGGTTATATTTTTTTCCCACCAAGTGTCAGTTTTATTGTTACCCGGTATGTGACAGTTGTAAGGATATCATCAGACCTATTTAGAGTATATAGAGTCGTCTGATGCCAACAACTTCTTCAGCTCTTGGAGTATTACATTTAGGATAAGCTAATGGATGATTGACCTGGCTTCCATTCAAACAAATAGAAAATGAATCGGATTGGTTCAAGTGATTAGTTATTTGGTTTCGCAAATTTGATAACACGATCTCACCTCTAAAGGTATTTACCTACTAGGAGGCTAGGCCTAAGAGTATCATTCAAAATTCTAGCTACAGTAAGCAGTATTTGTTAATATTCAATATTACTTACCTTTGTTACATTGTGATAATTAATAATTGATGGTAAATTTCACCATGATGATTATGCCAAATAAATCTGTTGTTGTGTTTATATTGTATCTTTCTCAGTTGTTTCTTGAATAGTTGAATCTCTGGGATGTATTATTTAGCATCAAATGTCTTTCCTTCCATTCGAAGAAAGAAAAAAATTACTTGGGTCGAGATACATGATACTCGTTTCTTCCCTTGATAACTCAACCCGGCATGTTCAGTTGTATGCAACGTTTTAGATTGTGTTTACAATTATTATCTATCTTATTATATGGGGTTCTATATGTACAGGCAACTGTGAGAGCTTTGCTTTAGGAGTTTCTTATCATGGCTGCAACGACATAAATTTTTTCGAAGAATAATTTTTCATCCAATTTCGAATATATAGTAAATGTCTGCAATACTACAAGACAGATAGACAACACTAGTGGAAAATAGAAATTAAACCACTGCCAGGACAAGAGGTAATATCGCGAAATTACTTGTGTCTGTGTTTTGCTTTATTCAACCACTTTCAGGGGTTGACACTGGAGAAGAGGGTGAATGTTGTTTCTTAGTTGAAATTACTTATGTCTGTGCTTTACATTTAATTTGTTGTACTCAACCAAGTTTAGGTGATACTCTGTAATAGTATCTGACATAGTAAACTACCAGTTATATAGTGGTAATAATGTAGTTAGACAAGAACCACGACTTTTGACCCTAGCTATTTGTGGTTTTGTATTGGCTCGGCAGATCGTTTAATAAAGAGTAAGTTCTAATTTAATGTTAGAGAAAGTCATCATGTTCCCTATTATCTGATTTTTTACTCATGACATGTGAACTAATGGGTTAAAACGAAGCATGCGCTAAATAATTTCTTTTTATGGGTCAGTCTCTCTTGTGAATGTTAATTTCTTTCTTTTGCTTATATCTTTTGCTTCATCATTTTTTTGTTTAAGGTATGTTAATCTGATTTTAGTGCTTAATATAGTTATTACGTGATTAGATAGACTTTTCGTCATGGAGCTTTGGCAAAAGTAGGAGTAACTTTGGTATGACGTCCCATGTCCTGGCTGTCATGGTTTTAGCATGTGCACTGATTGTGTTTTTACCAGTAAATACTCATCCTCGAATTAAACCATTGATGATGGAGTTACTTATCAGGTTGGTATAAAATGGATATCACAAATATTTTCAAGTGAGATCAATTCTCTTTTATATGCTTATTTAAACTCTTATTATCCATTGCTTGAGACTTGCATGATCCATCTCAACATATCTTTATTTTATAAATAAATAGATCCAATATGGGAGGGGATTTTTCTCCTCTCGCATATTTCCTTCTATGTTTATTGCTTTACCATGTTTTGGTTCCTCACTTTTCATTTTGTTCTGCCTTCTTACAGTTTAGGCTTCAAGCGAAACAAGTGATGGGTGTAGATAAAAAGCTTAATTACTAAGGCTTGATGATTGTCAACTATGAATCATATATGCATGTAATCTCTCTCTTATTTCTATGTATTAATAGATATATTTCCTCGATAAACGGCAGGTACTATCGATACTATCATGAAGATGATTAGAAATGTTGTTCATTGTTAAGATAAAACTCTTCAAATATGTTCACTTTCTAACGGCAAGAAATGATTCACCCATAATTTTTTCTATGAAGGTTTGTTTCCATCATCCTGTCTCTTTTATCTTTATAAGACTATAGTTTTTAACAAATGAAGAGATGTTCTTATTCTTAACAAGAAATGCTTGTATTTGTAGCTATGTTGGATTATTACCGAAGAATTTGTGTTGCCATTTGTTACTTGTATGTTGTCTTAGTTTAATTAAGTGAAATGAAATTAATTTGCTCTTCTGTGACGATGTAAATAAGAGGATGCTCCTCGTTGCTAACCCTGTTTTGCAGCTATTATATTTTCCTGCTATAATAAGTATCTCATTCAGAATAGTTTTAGATTCAATTATTTCCTCTGGATTCCCTTGCTGCATCTAGTGACTTGCAACGTTTGTTTTTTCATTGTTTTGTAAGGTTGAATTGTGCATGTCGATGTACGCACCTGTTTTAGCCTTTATCACCCTCCATTATGTAGCTTCATACATTGAGTGTTACTTTCTTGTTCTTTTTCTTTCTGGCTCATGATGTATCAACTTCTATATTTTTTGGATCTTTGATACAAATCTGGTATTGAAGAGATTTTTTTTTCTTGTTGTACTGGTTGATTCTCTACCAGTGACCTTTTTTTGGAAACTTTTTACTCTATATTAGGTTATTCCAAAATTTTCAGTTTGTTTCACTTATAATTTTTCTCATGGTTAGGGGTAGCAGGATTTTTGAACTTGGTTTCAAGTTCCTTCCAAGTATGCATAGAGGGATCTTGCTGCTTTGAGGTTAGAAACTGCTTACTAAGGTCTGATTCTATTGGTTTCCATGATATCTTTTTGCCTACTTTCATATCTTTCTCTTGGTCCCAGATTTGGTATGAACCCTTTTGAGCTTTTCTCACTTCAGGTTAATATTAGTTTGTATTGAGAAATGGGCTCTCTGATTTTAAGACATGTTACTTGTTATGATGATTTCTATTATTGTTAATATTAATTTCAAATGTTCCATATACGATTAAGTTTAACCCGCATTTTACGTCAGACTGATTTTATCCATGGAGTAGGTTTGCTTAACTCAAACCGGAAAACCCATGGTCTCATTTCTCTTCTGGTTAAATTTATACTTCAACCACTAAAATCTGTTGGAATATTTTACTACACTATTCAATTACCTTTCATTATTATCTTTGAGCTATGAACTTAATCTTTTGCAGAGAACATGTTATAGCTCATAAGCTTGAATCTCAAATTAGCTCTTAAGCTTAATCCATGAACTCCGATAGTTTCGTAAATCTGTCCTGTAGCTATTAATTTATGCTCTTAATACATGAAAAGCACAAATCATGTATTAGAATCCTTAGTAGCTCTTAGAGGCGTACTATTTGATCTTTCTGAAACTCTTTCTTTACGGTTGAAGTTTTATGAATTCTAGCTCTATATTTTGAAAGCATGATTTATTTCAATGAACATGAGTTAACTACTTTCTAAATCTGATCTTTATATCTTTATCTTGCTGTCAACTTTAAATTAACAGTATATATTTGAGTATCTCAAATAAAAAGTTCATGTGTTTTAACTCATTAAATTTGGTGGTAGGGCCATAGAGCTTTCACTATAGCCATTATTGCTTTGAAACCAAACTATCTTTACTGCAGGATAAATTCTCAAAGAGATGAATCTTACCAACCTGTAAGATAAAGGTATCAAAGACATCTAACTCACCAGTCCAAGTAGCTACAACAATTTAAAACCATAATGAAGTTGTGGATTGACTCAAGTGTAACAACATATATTGCAAATTAGTGGTTTCATGTTTCCGGACTAGGGTTTTAGTGTGACTTCTTTTACAGTTGTATTCAAGGAACTTGATGAGGAAGAAGAGATTAATGGGTCTGCGTAACCACAGAGAAGGAAAGACTTTGGGATTCATTTTCCATGTTCTTGGCTTTTGGAAAGTACACAGTTTCCTCTTTATCAACCTTGTATGGTTATTATCTCTTCTTCCTTGTTATTTTGAATTCATATTTGTTAAGTTGATGTTCATAGTTTAATTTCAAGTAGAGGTCTGTGATACTTATTTTGATTCTCAGTAGAGGAGTTAGGTGTATCTAGCTTTAGTTTGAGCTTGAGTTGATTATGCAAGTATTTTTTGACTTGTACTTAATTTACTGCTATCATAAAATTTGGACAGAGAAAAGGAGAACCGAATTTTCTTGGTGGGCATTGCATATATGCAAATTTTGTTGAGCATTTTTTCTGCTCTTGTTTCCTTTCTCACAAAAGTTTGGTTTTCTCTTTTCATCTAATATAAGGTCGTGTGTTCTTTTAGAAAAATAATAAATGGTAATTATTTGTACTTTTTTGTACAGGAAGTCTGTGTACAATAAAGGAGAGATCATAGAAGTATGAAAAGAATGGAACAACCACGTGCGTGCATGATATGATATCGTAGGAGTATTGGTCCCGAAATTGGAAATGAAACATAAACAGCATAGACTTCGATCAACTTAACAAAAAATAGATAAGGTTTCCAATTTCATTGTTAATTTTTTTTAAGCCAGTACTAAAGAAACTTTTATACGAAGTCTCTTGAATTTTGTTAAATTGTGGCGTACATTAACCTGTGTCTAACTTATTTGGTCAGGAATTTCTATGTCTGTAATATTATACTTGTTAAATCAATTTAAACACTAATTTGATTTCTATGATTATTGTTATTTTGTACTAATTATATCCCTGAGCATATCACCAAATATAACATTAACGCCTATAAATGAGTGTGTACGATGAAATATTGTCACATAATATGACTTACGATAACAGTTTTATCTACAAAAAATTTCTACTGTGACAGTTTTGTGAAGGAACTGTTACCTCTATAAGAAATTTTGATTTCTTGGTGTCAGTTTTATTTAGAAATTGTTACTGTAACTGGTCAACAATGACATGTTATACAAAAACTGTTACCTTATTATAAAAACTTGAGTTTCTTATAACAGTTCTATTTAGAAAATGTTACAGTAAGTTGTCAACAATGGCAAGTTTATGAAGAAACTCTTACAATACAATCATGGTTTCGTAACAGTTTTTTTAAGACCTTTTGTAACAGAGACTTTGGTGGCAGTGCAATTATTTTCTAAAACTGTCACACAAATGCTTTGGTGACAGTCTTTAACTGTCATATAAGCCCATTTTTGTACTAGTGCTAGCATTCACTGAATGTAGAAAGTGGTTGGTGATGACGCTAACATGTGGTTTACAAAATGCGAGGCAAAGTTGAGCACCAATACTTTAGTATTAAGATAGATTAACATGATACTACGGAACTATTCATTTGTATTATTAATGAAATTTGACAACTAATAACATGAACGATGCAGGTTTCTACTTTGGTTTGAAGTCGAAGACTCAACTAGCTCCAGCGTTTTTCTCGTATTGGACAGTGAGGTCCAAAAGATTGTGCCCACTATGCATCTTATATATCTGTTAATGCTCGAAGAAGTACTGTAATAAAAATAAACAACTCGCAGTCTTAATTTTTGAGAATTTGAATTAATGTCCGTTCATCTATGTGTAAATATACGTTAATATAGATGAATATGACAATGATTTTCTCACATTCTCACTATATGTGAATGAAGGAAAAGAGAAAAGCTTTTGTGTTAGACATTTTTGGACAACTATTGCTTACAATATTGGTTGACTACCAGATAACATTTGAATCCTTTAACATGAAGAGTTGATTGCCCATATAACATTTGAATCCTTTAACAAGAAGCATAGAGTGGCGCCAAGCTACACAATCACCAGGCTCCATTACCCGGATAATTCCACCGCCAGCAGAAAGGAACTCAAAATTAATCGCAATTGTCAGGTCTTTGGTGGAGCACGAGAGTCTCTGTTTATACTTTAGTTAATAAGTTATGATACCATGGTGTCTGATAGTATTTTCATATGGTCCTTTTGTTTGCAGAAAACTCTTTCATAACTTTAGGTATTTATTTTTTGTTTTAAATAATGGGCTACACAAATCGAGATCTTCACATAAGTATGTTGTTTTAACTTTTGTATAATTATTTAATCTATATTACTTCAGTTAGATGATATGAAGCCCCCATAGCAAAACAACACTCATAATTGGTGTGGTAATTGCTCTTGGAATGTCTTTTCGTGGTTCCCCTCTTAACATAATCACTCCTTTCTGCAACTCATGGAGTTTACAAGTTGCAACCAATGGAGAAAAGTTTTTTTATAATTTCAAATGTGTTGGTCTCCTTATTCTGATTTTAGTTCAGTTTAAATAATATCAGAAGAATGATATATCAAATCTTATAACAAGTAGCATACACTGTTGAGGTTGGTCAGGTTGCGTTTAGGTGCAGTATAATGACTATATAACAGTGTATATAGAGATGACATCATGGAGTCTGCAATCAAGGTTTAATGCATCGCGACGGGGCGGGGTGAAGCTGATAAGTACATAATTCAAATGTTTTTATTGTTGAATCCATACTAATATTTGTTATAGTTCTTGCATATTACTTGTTATTACTCTTGTTTTCTATCTTATGTGTCATATTAGGTGAATCATCCAAAAGGAGCTACAAAGTGCTAAAATGAGCAAGGATGTAAAGCATTGCAAGTGAAGGAGGATCTAAGACCAAATTCTACTTACTCAAATTCAAGATTTCTTAATATCATCTTGAAGAAAATCAAAAAACATGCCAGTGCAAAAAGAATGAGGTCATTCCGAGTTCGTATGAAGAAGTTATGGGCAAAACAAGCTTGAAAGACTTGAGTGTACAAAGAGAAGTTCGGCCCAGAATCCATCATGCAATTATTAGTCGAACCTGACAATGTCTGGAGCAAAAATAAGTTGTCAGGTTCGGACGGAAAATTCCATATCAAATAGTAGCCGAACCTGAGCATAAAATCACGTTTTTGAATAGTCTACAAAGACATGTTCGTCTAGTAAGTGTTCAAGCAATAGTAGCTGAACCTAAGACTTTTCTGGGACATATTTAGACATGAAATTGACTTTTAACTCAAGAAAACACGGTCCCGGAAGGATTATAAATAGGGCTGCACATCAGGTGGGTCGGGTCGGGTTTGGCCTCACCCGCACCCGACCCGTCGTAAAGGCGGGTGACCAATTTTTCACCCGCACCCAACCCGCCGTAGGACGGGTCGGGTCGGATTTGACCCGACTTTACGACGGGTCAGGTGCGGGTGACCCGCCCAGTCTGCACAACTTCTAACTACCTCATAGTTCGACCAGATAAGTGAGATGACTGATTGGGCATACATAAGGAGCTCTTAAAGTTTACAATCCACCCCCAACAAATCTAAAAGAACCATCTACCTCAAAACACAAATGCATCAGATTATACAAAAACTTAGTCAATTTTTAGTGTAACACCAATAAGAAATCAACAAAAGAAATTACAAACCCAGTAAAAGCAAACCTTTGATAATGTCAGTCGTATACTCAATTGACTTGAAGCATTGTCACCAATTCAAAATAATGCAACATACAAGTTAAGATCCAAAGCCAACCCTCACTAAATAACTGTCACCACATAATTTTCAAACCTTAGATATCTTAAACCTAACAAATAACTACATATTTGTTACCCAATTGATTTGATGTTCTCTGACTTTGTGACATCACCCTGAATTGAACATAATCATACATGTTAGTTCAATATAAGGGATGGAAAGTAATACACAGCAAATACAAAGTGAATTGCAAATTTAAACATACTTTAAGTATGTCAGCAAAAACAAGTAAAAACAGCAAGAAAGAGAACATTTTAGTTTAAGTATACTTTAAGTATGACCAGCTGAAACTGTCCAGGGACTGGGCTAGGTCTGTTTAAGTACAACACTACTATACAAAACTAAAACACTACTATAGAAAACTAAAAAAGCTAGACAAAATATCATGTTCAAAATAATCACAAAAATTACAGTTCAATCTTTCTTAATTAAAATTCCACTTAACACTCAACTTTACTTATAACTATAATACTTTCTAGTAGGAACTATAAGAGAGACAAGGAATTAAAGAGATTATAGAATGAGAATTCTAATTAATACAAAATTTGACCATCAAAAATTGATTCCAAATGAGACTCTCTTAGTGAAGGCAGCATATTAATTAATTACCTGTGGAAAACACATCTATAAAGAGACCATTGAAAGCACTTATTTGCAGAGATAACTTCATAAATGATGTAACCAAATTACCAGATATAAGGTACTGACACAGGAACTAATTACCAATCACAACAGAATTCTATGAGTATGTTAACTTTGTGTCATGGACAGGAGTTTCCTATGATAGTTTTCAGGTAAGAAGACTAAATGAATGTTGATACGTAACCAAAGAAGAGGCAAATTCAGAGCAAGCACGTAACAAATAACTACATCAGCCTACCAAGAAGACTCATCAGTCTAAAATACTTACAGTCCGAAATAGCTAGGAGTACTAAATCCAATAAAGTATAATGTCGTCTGCACCAACTTACAGGAAAAAGACCTCCAAATAGGCATTGAGATATCAACACTGTAAGACATTCTTTAGCTCAGAAAAAAAGTTATAGATTTTCAATTAGCCGGAGATTCTTCAATACTTACAACTTCGCTTGAAAGTTTAGGTAACATTAGCAAACTTCAGGTTTCTTTACTTTACTAATCCTTAAAAAGAAGATCTAGACAACAACAATAAAACCAAAAATTAGTGACTCAAATCTAAACATCTAATACAAACATATATTAGAGCCAAAACACACATATTAGTTCTTCCCTATTCTACTGCAGTGAACAAACTTACCCATATCAACAGACCAGCGACATAACTTGCCTGTTTTCTTAATTCAAATCTCGACAAAATTAACAAACCCAAAAATCGATTCAAGATTCTACAACGAACCCATATCTTCTCTTCACTGTTTTGTTCTTCGGTGTTGCAAACACAGATTCACCACCATATCTCTATATTCTAGCCAACTCAGATTCATCTTCAACTCACAGCAACAAACCATTTTCTGTTTCCCTTCCTGATTTCGAAATCATCGTCTAACAACGCCCACCATTACTAGACCCACAGAATAAAAACTAAATGTAGATCTGAAACCCTAGATTTGTATTTTCTTTTTTTACAAAGAAAAATTGAAACCCTAGTTTTCTTATGAGGTGGAGGTAGAGTTGAAGAAGATGATGAGTACTGAGAGAAATTGTTATCTGAGATCAATTAGGTTAGGGTTCGAGAGAGAAGGGAACGAGAGAGAGCGAAAAAAAACAAGGGAGCGAGAGCGAGAGAGAAACTTCATCTCCTAATTGCTATTCTGTTCCAATTTTTTTAAAAAATATTTTCTGGAGGGTTGGGCGGGTCGGGTCGGGTGAGAGGAGTTATCACCCGCACTCGACCCGCCATAAGTCGGGTTTTTTAAAAATCACCCGCACCCAACCCGTTCATCAGCGAGCCGGGTGTGGGTCGGGTAAAATTAGGCGGGTGCGGGTCGGGTTGGCGGGTTGGGTCGGGTTTGTGCAACCCTAATTATAAACCCTATAAAGATGATACTTAAGGACCAAGCATTGAAGGCTATAAAACTAGACATTTAAGGATCAAACAAGACACCCATATTTGGAGGAATCTCTACAACCTCGTACCTCTCATACTATAATCCATATCTAAACCTAGGGTTTCACCTTTAGGAGGAAACCATTCTTCTTCGTATCATGAGTAGCTAATCTTTTGTTGATTATGGATGAATTCAATCTTCTAAGCGTGAAGCTTTATGGTGCATGTCGTAAGTGCAACAAATTACTCAAGATATTTCTCACTAATTAACTAGTAATATAGCGATAATAAGGATCGTTCCCACAGAGAGTTGTGTAATTAATATGTTATTTAGTTTAGAAAAACTATGATAAAAAGATATACTGAAGGGGATTAGTTTGATTAAAGTAGTTAAAAAGAATAATAATAAATAGAAAGGATGATTATGGAGTCCTTCGCCGTTACCAAACGTTGACTCGAGTAGTATACTTATCTATCTTTCATTAGAATCATTCATCACCAACCGTAGAATAGTAGCTAGCGCAGTGTTATCCCTATAGTTTCTTATGTAACTAGATACCGAAGCACTCGCATATCATATTTTATCCAACCGAACCACCAAGTAGTAGCGCACTCAAGGTGTAACTCAATCGAAAGCTTTAGGTTTTGTGAATTTAGGTTGATCCTAGCAGTTATACTCCAAGCGCAAGGTCCACTTACTAGTGTTGTCTTCACACACGATTGCTCCACAGAATCCCTCTGCAAGGTATCACGTTCTCTACTTGTGTTGGAGATGATCGACAATTACGGATCGCTCAACTCTTTACTAGCATTAGAATGATCAATAGAATAATCCAATTGTACATTTGAACAATTTAGAAATCAATCATAAACCCTAGATATAATGAAAACAAACGACAATGATTAAAACTGAAAATAAACTTGTGTTACTGATAGAGCTTCCCACTTAGAACATTGAATTCATCCTTAATCAACAAAAGGTTTAGCTACTCATATTACAAAGAAGATTAAGATGAAGAAGAATAGTGGTTTCCCCCTAAAGGGGTAAACCCTAGGTTTAGATGTGGAAGATGTAATATGAGAGATATGATTGTGTAGAGATGTGTATGTAAAGATATATGCGTCTCTTATATAGGTGTCCAAGTCGTAGAAGTCCCCTTACTCGAATCCCGGTCGAAATAGGTTTCCAAAACTCCAAAATATGCCAAAATAGGTTTTCACGCTCAGTTTCTCGATGACTCAACCCATCAAGATTTCTTATTTTCTCGATGGGAATTTATTTTTCTTCTGGATTTTCTTTTCTCGATGGCTTGACCTATCGATAAAATCCTGAACTTGCTTTTCTTATAACTTATTCGTATGAAGTCGGAATGACCTCATTCTTTCGTTGTTCGTTTCTTCGTTATATTTAATATGGTGATAAGAAATCATGAATTTGGAAGAATTACATTTGGTATTTGTCTCTTCTTACTTTGCAGCACTTCACTTCATGCACAATCTAACCCTTTTTAGCTCATTTTTGGATGATTCACCTAATAAAAGACATAAACTAGAAAATAAACGTAATATACAATAATTCACAAGAAATATAAAAAATACTAGCATGAAATTGACACTATAAACATGTGACAAATGCACTTATCAAATTCCCCCACACTTAGCTTTTGCTAGTCCTCGAGCAAACTAAACTAACCTAAACATGAAGTTAAATACTTTGAAACCCTTTCCATCTATTGAAACATTTAATCATATGTTAACTTCAATTTCCAAAATAAGATATTATTCCACAGTTTTCATGTTGTATCAGAGGATGAAACTGATAGAAATCAGATCCAGTATTGTCACGTATACGATTTTAATCAATTTTTATGCATTAAATCAAATTGATTATGAGTTCTATTTGTTTTGTGATATTTTGAAGAGAGGTTATGATCCTGATTGTATAGCATTCACTTGTCTGATTAAAGTGTTGTGTATGCAAGGGAAGGTTTGTCATGCGTATGAACTGTTTGGTAAAATGACTGAAAGTGGGGTTGTACATAATGAATTTGCATGTGGAACTATTATTAGTGGGATTTGTAGAATTTGTGAAGTTGGTACTTCTCTGGAGTTGTAAAAGAACAAGTTATTGGTTATGAATACAACTTTTATTAAAATTTAAAATCTCATGTTTTTTCAATTCTATGAAACAATTACAATTTGATGGTCTTCAAAACCATCTGTATTTCGAAGTACCTGAACTTATAAAGCTCAGAGCCAAGAGTATCATCATTTGAGATTAAAAAAGGATGAATCTAGGTTCGTCTCAGTTTTTAAGCCAGGATGCATCCATTTTCATCCTAGTTATTTTTCGAATAATTTTTTATATCTTAGTTTAAGTAAGAATGCAACTAGATTCATTCTAGATATTTTCGAATAATTTTTCAAGTTAAGTCAGGATGCATCCAGTTTCATCCTAGCTATTTTTCAAATAATTCTTTTTATATTTAATTTAAGCCAGGATGCAACCAGTTTCATCATAACTATTTTTTTAATAATTTTTTTCTTAGTTTAAGTCAGGATGCATCTAGTTTCATCCTAACTATTTTTTGAATAATTTTTTATATCTTAGTTTAAGCCAGGATATAACCAGTTTCATCCTAATTATTTTTTTTCGAAAAAAAAAACTTTCGAATTTACTATTAACAATGGATCTTGTTTTGTAGATTTTTAAAACCCTTTTTAAAAATATAGGTTTTGTTAAAATCAGATATATATTTTTGGAAGTTATGAATTTTTTTGTGATTCGTTTTTAAATTGGAGAGAGAAATAATAGAAAAGAGAAAAAACAAATATTTTTACAGGGATATAATTGTCTAGGATTTTTAGTGTCCATTTTTTATTTGTCTATTTCAACCATATGTTAGGAAATTTTGGACAATAGACCCATTTTCTCGGCAAATTATTAATGCCCTTATTTACAGTTGGGGCAAATTAATAAAATAGACAACTTCTAGACACCTAATTTGTAAACCGGCCGTTTTTTTGAGCAATTATATAAAATGGCCTTTCGGTTAGGTTTACTTTTTGGACCCATCAAAATGATCAAGCAGGTTGACTTAGTCAATTATAGTCGCAAAATTACAACCATAACCTTATCACTTTGTCCTTATGTTTCAACCAATCAATTGTTTCATTCAAGAGACTTCTTCTGTTATCAAACAGTGAGTTATTGTAGAAGATTAATCAGATTTGGAATTTTATTTGTGATTCCATTAACCTAATTTTTTTTTTGAAGATTTCCCAGATTCATTTTTACTCTGATACCATAGTAAGGTGACATCAATTCACTAAAATCATTCGATTTATTGATTACACATTTTTGTGTTACATTTATACTCATCTGATAACAGATGAAAAATTGATAACATGAGTTTGAACAAAAGCTAACATACACGTGACAGCTAATAGCTGACAAGATGACAGTTGGATGCCAGCTTATGACGGTGAGTATACAATGTAAAAGAAGTGTAACTTTAAATTGAACTATTATTTTTTTTATTTCATTTGGTTGTAGCCGGAAATGAAGGAGAGGGAATCAAAGATTGTTCACCAACAATTAGTTCAAAAGGTTAATCTCTTCTTTTCTTTTTTGTATTGTTCTTAATTGTTCAGATCTGAAAGTGTTAAAATAAAAATTTTCAAAAAAAATTATGAAATTTAGGGTTTGTTCTTCAACAAAAATGGATTTTTTTCTTCTTGTAAAATCTTAACCCCGATGTCTGTTTGGTTGATAGATTTACTATCAAAACATCTCGTTTTACAAACCCATTTAAAAAAAATAGAAAACATTAAGTACCGAATATTTTTCCTGATTTGGGAAATTTTACTTGTGAACAGAGCTTGATGTAACTGATTTATGATGTTTAACGAAGGGAATTGAGATGGTTTCTGATTTCGAATGAGATAAGGAAATATTGGTACGAAATGGTAGAAAAATGGGTTGTTGTTGGATTGGAATTGTTAGCTTTTGAGTTCTGTTACAAGAGAGGAACAATGGGTTTTCAAGTTTGAGAAATCGGTTAAGGAATTGGGTTATTACCACTGAAGTTTGGTGAAGATTGATGAATTTTTTTTAGTGATTTAATAGAGAACGACATTTGAATTTTTTTTGGTTTGATTTTGTAACTTGCATGATCAACAAAGATTGTATTTGTTCTTCATGTTGATTTTGTTCGTCACCCTTATGCTGTTTGTATCAGCGGTTCTCTCTACTATAACTTTTCTATCACCGTCTACAGTGGTTCCCCATTCTGCTTCCCCGTCTGCAGGAATCTCGATATTTTCTCCATCCCATCGAACTATGAGAGAATCGACCTTGTCATCCCATTTTGCGACACCCTTGGCCGCAAGAACAAGATTGTGAATATCGAACATAACTGGGAGTGCTTGAATCCAGTCACGGGTTCGTCCTTGTGGCCTGGTTCCAATGAAGTGTGCATTTATTTGGAACTCATCGTCAGTTACAAGAGCAAAGTCACTTCCAGTGGCTCCATGGAAGTAGAACATAACCCCATCACCACCAACAAATCTTGGATCGTAACATATGGATCCATAACCATCACAGTTGGCTCTCCCAACTGTAACAGAAAAGATACGGTTAAAAAGAAATACCCTCTAATAAATTTATAAATTCCGTGTTGATTAGACTGATCGTCAGTTGATTGGAAAAATAATTTCTTAAAGATTTAGGAGACTTACATTTGCAGATTGCCTCACACCTACTACAATCGACGTAGCATCCCTTAATCTTTTTGTTCTTCTTAGGTTTTCTAAGTGGGCATTCAGGAGGACAAATAAGGATAACATTAGAGCATCGCCCTTCAGCAGTGGCAGGACATGTGTAATTATCTGGGGTTGGTGCTGCTGGTGGTGGATAACTAATATCATGAGTGTTTGTGTGTGTGAATGTGAAGTGTATTGAGGGTGTAAGTGGAACAGATTGTGAGTGTGTGTCAGGTGCACGTGAAAGTTATAAGAGAGTACGAGAGAATCGACTTCAGACAATTGAGCTATATGTACTCAAATGTTATCACTTTTGTAACAATTCATTCATTCAATCAATTCAATACAATATGTTTACAATGTAGATATCCTAAATCTATCATGGTATCAGAGCGGTCTGCCTCACGACATCGATCCAAGGGTTTTCCGTTCTGTAGTTTTTTCTCAATCTTATCTTTAATGGAGATTTCAACACCTTCTGCTGCTGCTCTACCGATGGCTTCAGTTTCATGAATATTACTTCCTGGTATTCTCATTTTCTTTTCAAGATTCGTTTCCAGTTTCAATTTTATTATTATTTTCGTTTTCAATTTCATCCATGATATGTCAGACTGGTTTCAATCACACCAGCTCTGTTCATCAAATCGTGTAAGTCTGGTTCAATCACACCAGTTACGTTTATCAACTCATGTAAGGCTGGTTCAATCATACCAGCTTTGATCTTCATCTTTTCAATTCCCGTAAGACTGGTTTCAACCACACTAGCAGGATTTTTATTCATTTTCAATTTCTTTTCATTTACATTCAATTTCTATTTCCTTTCACTTCAATCAATTTCAATTTCTTTTTTACATTTAACCAATTCTAGTTTCGTTTCATTCAGTAATACTTCGGTTACCTATTTCACTGCTCATTTCAATTAAACTTTTCCAATCACTCTAAGATCGATTTTTTAGGTTTAATGATGTTATTCATTAGATCTGTTACTTCTGTGCTGAGTTTGTGAGGCGTGAGACTTGTTTCTTGATCTTGATCATTTCTTCTTTCTGGTTTCTTTAATCTTGATTTCAATACTATTTCAAGAGTTTCTCGATCTCTTTTTTTGTTTCGTGATATGATTCTTGTTCTAGCCTCCTCTTTCTTTGTTGGTACTTGTCTAAGGAAGGAGTGATTATGATGATAATGGTCTTCATCATGAAGTTCTGCTGGTCCTGTTACTATTTCATTGCTTGCAGTTAGTGGATCATCCACTAGTTAAACTCTGCGCAATCTACAAGCTAGGATGTGTTTATTTTGGTTGTTGTGACCACAAGTGTGTGCTGATCATATGGTGATTGTGTGGATTCTTTACAAGTGCAGTAAGTGATTTATTTCACTTTTCAAACTCTGTGTTGTGCTTCTGGTGTGTGTATATAAATAATGCAAGGTTGAACTTGCTGGTTTTCTTCTTCTTCTAGTTTCCAGTGATTGTGCTTCTCTATTGCTGTCAGTTGCTGCATCTTTTTTTTTTTGTTTTTTGATTGGTGGTTCTTTTCTTCCACAAGATTTATTTCCTTGCATTGCAGGCTTTGGCTTTACTAATCTTCATCTTCAGTTGCAGAGAATTGTGAGTTGTTGCATTCATTTGCATCCTATGGAGCAAAGTTAGGTATATTGCCTAATGAGACAGAAGAATTCATATTGTTATTTGGTGTAATTTCCTATTTCATTTTGCAAGTGTTGGTTTAGTGGAGCTGCTACTTCTACTCTTGGTATTACATCAATTGTTGATGCGTCTTATTTCACTCACAATACTTCTGGTCTGCTGATTATGTTCATACTATTGCTGCTCATTTCTTCTTATGTGTTGGTACTCTTCTCTAACAAAGAATGTTCAGTATGAGGTGGTTTATATGTTGCTGGTACTCATCTTATTGATATGGTTGTTCCTCACATGTCACACCTGTCAAATTTTGGTCAGATTTCCTATGTGATGCTTTCTCCTCCATCTTATGGTCTGTAATGGTTATTCAAGTGTTGCTATGTAGTTGATGTGGCTATTCAAGAGTTGGAGAATGCTCACTATTCCCTGACATACTAGAGATTATCTGTTGTTTGCTCTCTCTTTCTGTTGGATTTGCTGGTGCTTCTGCTGGAGTTACTTCGTTTGTTGCTTCTAGTTTCTAGTTTGGTTGTTGATACAATCTGCGGAACTGCTGGGAGTGAATGTGCTGCAACATTAATCGCTAAGTGTGTGATTCTTCTCCAAGCAATAATGGTTATTCAAGTTCTGCAGCAACATCGTCATACAGTCCAGAAATACAAATTTTATTGCAGCCAAGGCTACTCGTACTTCAGTCTCAGCTCATCTCTGTGCATCATCTACATAATCAGTTGGTTATGTTCCTTATGAAGTGGACTCCACTCTAATTTGTGTCCGATTTTCACATAGTTCTCTTTGCTTATGGATGTGCACAAGTATTTCAGTCCCAACTCAACAACCTTCCTCTTTCAGTCCACTGCCTTCTCTCTTTGTTACAGTCATCTCCTGCGAAGTGTTTCAATCGGTGTTGTTGACCCTCACTGCTGCATCTTGTGTTACAACGAATCATATATGCTCATTCACAACTCATCTTTGTGACAAGTTGTTGTTGCTACAATTGTTACACATCTGCGACAAGTTTACACTTTCGCAATATACAACTTTGGTCTATCTTCTACACCTGCAACAGACTAAGCTCCTTCTCTGATTCAGCTTGTGCTTGTTTGTAGTCATGCTTCTTCACCACCTACTCCTATTGTAAATGAGTGTTTGTGTGTGTGTGAATGCGAAGGCAATCTCAAATGGCCTTTCCAAGACCCCTTGACCTTGAGGGAAGGTAATAATATGAGTGTTTGTGTGTGTGTGAATGTGGAGTGTATTGAGTGTGTAAGTGGAACAGATTGTGAGTGTATGCCAGTTGACGTGAGAGTTATAAGAGAGTACGAGAAAATCGACTTCAGAAAGTTGAGCTATATATACTCAACTGTTATCACTTTTGTAACAATTCATTCATTCAATACAATCTGTTTACAATGTAGATATCCTAAATCTATCAATAACTGCCTCCATTGCCATTTCCGTTCCTATTTCCATTATCATTATTACCATTGCCATTTTCGTTGCCACTTTTACCATTCCATTGTCGTTACCGTTGTTACCATTTCCATTTCCATTACGACTATTACCATTTCCATTGCCGTTACCGCTATTGCCATTTACATTTTCGTTACCGTTATTGCCATTTCCGTTACCGCTATTGCCATTGCCATTTCCGTTACAGCTATTGCCATTGCCATTACCATTACCGTTGTTGTCATTGCCATTTCCATCACCGCTATTGCCATTTCCATTGCCGTTACCGCTGTTGCTATTTCCGTTGTTACCATTTACATTGTCGTCACCATTGTTACCATTCCGTTGTTGTTACCGTTGTTGCCATTGCCATTGCCGTTACCATTGTTGCCATTTCCGTTGCCGTTTCCGTTATTTCCGTTTCCATTTCCGTCAGGGACATAACCACTACCATTGCTATCACCATAGTTGTTATTTTCATCGCCGTTACTGCCGTTTCCATTGCCATTGTTACCATCTTCATTGTCATTGCCGGTATCACCACTTTGAACGAATGTGGCTTCCATGGCGATGAACGCAACAAGGAAAACCAAAAAACATACTAGTCTCCTATCCATGTTATAAATAATTAGCTAATTTATTAGTAAGCAAATTATTCATAAGTTTAGTTTGCACTGACGAAGAATAGATGCAACTCTTTATATAATGAAAGATTGGCATAGGAATGAGAACGAGAGTACAATTGTGGGCTGGTATGTTCATGCATGCAAGGAGTTCGCCCTAATCCCAATTCACCCCTTATTGATAAATAATTAACACAAAATTAACCATCTAAGATAACTAATGCTTTTTCTAACTAATTAAAAAAAATTGGTTGACAAAGGAGTACTTGTCTTTGCCAACTAAATGCGGAGTAGTAAATAAGAAAAACAACAAGTTGGATACAAGAAAATTACATAACACATAAAGATACATGATGCTCCTTAGAGCTTTAAGGATGTGTACTTTTGATTACTTTGACAAATATACTTTGACAAATATACAAACAAGAGGTACTGGGAGATTAAATGGTCTTAGGCTTGGAAATTGAATGATATTTTGTCAAAACAGAAAAGAAATTATTTGTAAGTTCAAGTTAATTTATTAGTCAATGGAAAAAAAAAACTACCTGTAATGGACTCGGGTACTATCTCCTTGGTTAAACACCACTCGACTGATACAGACTGATACAGACTGATTATTGATACAGACTGATTATTGGGAATACATATATAAACTAAGGATTTTGAATCAATATCAACGGATACAAATATTAAGATATATATCAGCCGATAGGGCGAACCATAACAAATACACGAACGTGTATCGTATATTGGTACGACAAACCATTTTACTTATTTTATACTTTAAGCAGTTTAATAGTTATACAAATCAAAAGTGTTTGATTTCTATAACATACTGTATATTAGAATTTGTTGATTGCCGAAAGGGAAAATAATTAGATTTGATTTTTTTTCAGGATCTTCTTTCAAAGATTATATTATGTCATTATCCATAACATATTGCTTAATTGATTTAATGACCGCCAAAGGGTCTAAAACCCAACGTTGAAAACTAGAACTTTGAGGGAATCAAAAGCGATGATTTCTCTCCATTTTGCACTCAACCTTCGAAAATATAGCCTGTGCAGATTCCATCAAAAATAGAACAAAATGTAAATCGACCACCGGAGAAATTGCAGGTTACTTTATTTATTTTTAACGGAATATTCTAAGTTACATTGACCTCCATCAACTTGTGTGCATCCTATTCTCTCTATCCAAAATATAGAAGCAGACTTTTTATTTTTGGTTGCCCATCTAGATACGCATAGTTCTACTTCATAGATAGTTTTTTCACATATACTTTATTAGTATTAAACTAAAACGAATTTAATGTTTCTAGTTTTTGTCAAAAAGGAAGGGTAATACGGGAAAAAGATAAAAAAAAATATAACTTTCATATTTTTTCTTGATTTGATACAAACTTGTTTTATACCTTTATAACTTGGACGAAAGAAGTAGGGGCGAGCATTTAGCCCGGAATCCACGGATTCGATCCGGACCAACCGTATATTTGTGGGTGGGTGCCTGGACCGTTCACTAATGTGTTGGATGCGGGTGAAATTTTTGAAATCCAACGGATTATGGATTGGGCCCAGGTACAACCTTGAAAATCCGTTGGATATCCAGACTCATTAGATTAAGGAACCAAAAAATAATTTCATCTTTTCTCCCGTTTCGTCTCTGAAGACGGATAACAAACATAGATGGGAACTCAAAATTTTGAGTAACTTCAAAATATTACACTTAAATCCAATTTAAACCCTTAAATAATGTACTCTTATTTCTAGAATGATCCATAAAATTGTTTCCTTTATTTCTCTTATTATAAACTTTAATTATAAAAAAATCCATTGGATTATCCGCATCCAATCCGTTCATCCGTGTATTCATTAGATGCAGATCCGTTGGATGCCGGATTGAATGTGGATTTCAAATTTAAGATCCACAATGAATTAGATTGGATGCGGATGAGGTGAAAACCTGTCCATACCGGTCCATGTTCACCCCTAAGAGAAAATAATATTTTAATATTAATATCGGCCTAGTATGATGTTAAAAGTGATCAACTGTCTGCCTAAGTCCAAGGCCGCCGGCCCAAGCCACCCGCTTAAGTTGTGTCAATAATTAATTTACGTATACATTCTCAACAGTTAATTTTAGTTGTGACAAAGTGATCAACAAAGTAGTATTAATTTTCGTCGCCAATTGGTGTCACTCTTACGTCCATTTCTACTAATCCGGTAATCGTTACCCTTATGCTGTTTGTACCAGCGGTTCTCTCTACCATAACTTTTCTATCACCGTCTACAGTGGTTCCCCATTCTGCCTCCCCGTCTGCAGGACATTAGAGCATCGTCCATCAACAGTGGTAGGACATGTATAGCTATCTGGGGTTGGTGCTGGTGGTGGTGGATAACTGCTTCGGCCAAAATTAGCACTTTGAACAAATGTTGCTTCCATGGCGAAGAAGGCAATAAGGAAAACCACAACAAAAGATGAGAGTTTCCTTTCCATCTCATTCACTAGTTTGTTAGCTAATAATTACTAACACTTGTACACAAGATGGTAATTGTGGAAACTTATTAATGGAAAAAAGATTTATGTCTTACGTCCATTTCTACTAATCCGGTAATCGTCACCCTTATGCTGTTTGTATCAGCGGTTCTCTCTACTATAACTTTTCTATCACCGTCTACAGTGGTTCCCCATTCTGCTTCCCCGTCTGCAGGAATCTCGATATTTTCTCCATCCCATCGAACTATGAGAGAATCGACCTTGTCATCCCATTTTGCGACACTCTTGGCCGCAAGAACAAGATTGTAAATATCGAACATAACTGAGAGTGCTTGAATCCAAGTGAAATCACGGGTTCGTCCTTGTGGCCTGGTTCCAATGAAATGTGCATTGATTTGGAACTCATCGTCAGTTACAAGAGCAAAGTCACTTCCGGTGGCTCCATGGAAGTAGAACATAACACCGTCACCTCCAACAAATCTTGGATCGTAACAGACTGATCCATAACCGTCACAGTTGGCTTTCCTATCCGCAACAAGAAAGACGTGGTTAAACTCTGTTCACAAATATAAGTATATCACATATTAGCAGCGTTTATTACCATAGTTGTAAACTTCGCTAGTTCGCTAATGCAGTTTCTAAACATAATTAAAGAAACCATGATCTTGGTAGTAAGTTAGCGATTTAAAGGAGACTTACATTTGTATTAGAGTAGAGTGTCAGTATTATCTTTATGTTTAACTATCAACAGGGTGTAAGTATTGTCTTTTGCACATCCTATATATATATGAGGCACTACTTGCTTCTAGGGTTAATTTATGAATAACAATGTAGATATTAAATCTTATATGGTATTAAAGCCTCCAAGCCTTAGGGCATCAGATCTTGGAGGTAAACCTAATTTTCACTACCACTTCCATTAAATCATCATCATCTTCTGCCTCTTCCTTATCTCAGACTCAATCAAGATCAACTTTCTTCTTGAGCTTGTGCTAGGGTTTCAGAGATAATAGCATCCACATTCATATCATTACAAGGGAGGTTCAAAGCTTGAGGTGTATTTGCAGGCTGTGTGATTTGGTTCTGTCAAAGCAAGAAAAAGGTAAGAAGATGTGAGTCGATGTTTTTGTCTTAGGTGATGAATAATGGTGATTGATTGGTTATTTAGAGTTTATTTATGTTCAGAAATATTGGGTTATTGTCGAAATCAAATAGATTTCAGGTTGAAGGAACTAATATAATAGCACAAGGTCTTAATTTCCTGTCACTAGTAAAACGCACATCAACTGTTTGTGGAAATGCCTGAATGATATGTTTTTCATTTACAAGAGTTGTTGTCAACTAGTCATGGTGTTGATGATGTTAGAATGGGTGAGAGGCTATCACAAAACTTGCTGCTGCTTTCGCTATGTTTGAAAGGGTTTTGGGTAAGAAGATATAAAGGTTTTGAATGAGGTTTGGTGATGATAAATTAGTAAAGAAGATGGAGATTGAAATGAATCTGTGGTGGCTCAAGATTGCAGAGATGGGTTTATGATTTGTGGGTTTTCTATGGCCGGAAATGGAAGAAGAGAAATGAGAAATAGGGTTTGACTGCCAATAGAAGATTGGGTTTGGCTTAGATTGAATTTGAGACGGTGAAAAGAAAGAAACAGATAGAACAAGTTGCTGTGATTTGTGTTTGATGGGTTATTGAGAAACAGTTCACTAACTGTTTTAGATAGATGGGTTTCTGTCTAATTAATATGGGGGTGTTGATGTAGTCTAAAAATGGAGAATCATAGTGGGAGCTTTAGATTTAGGTTTACATAAAAGAACAGATGGAATTTGGGGGTTCTTGGCATTAACTGATCTAGGTTAGTTTTCGAAGCCGCAAATCAGGGTTAGAAAGGTGTTTGCTGCCATTGATTCATGGTGTGAACGGTGACTCCATGAGATCTACATACTGATTGAAGACGAATTAGAAGCCTAAGGAACAACTGTTTGAAGTGATAGGTATTGTATGAATTGAACTTGCAGGGAAATGGAGGCTTCATGATACAGAAAATTGAGTTATGAGTGTTGCTGATTTGAATCGGTGGGGATTAACAGATTGACATGGAGCTGGTGATGATTTTTGAGTTCAAGTTGTGGCCAGATTTTAGATGGTCGATTCTGCAATCGGAGATAGAAGAGGAAATTAAAGAGTCCCCAATAGTCACCCTTGAAATGTGATTGGGAAGAAGGATATAAATTTCCTTAAATAAATTAAAGGACGTAAATTTCCTTAAACAAAAAAAAGTCCCTCAAATGACTTCGATGTCCCTCAAATGACATCAAACAACTTCTGAAGAGGCATTTCGACTGTCTCAAACAACTTACGAAGAGTGATTTCGATTTCTCTAAAGGTCAAACTGATGCAATCAACTAGTATAGCATCTGTTTGAGGGGGAGTATTAGAGTAGAGTGTCAGTATTATCTTTATGTTTAAGTATCAACAGGGTGTAAGTATTGTCTTTTGCACACCCTATATATAGATGAGGCACTACTTGCTTCTAGGGTTAATTTATGAATAACAATGTAGATATTAAATCTTATAATTTGTAAGTTGCCTCACAGGTAGTACAATCGATGTAACATCCCTTATTTATCTTGTTCCTCGTAGGTTTTCTAAGAGGGCATTCAGGAGGACAAATAATTGGGACATTAGAGCATCGCCCATCAACAGTGGCAGAACATATATAGCTATCTGGGGTTGGTGCTGGTGGTGGTGGATAACTGCTTCGGCCAAAATTAGCACTTTGAACAAATGCTGCTTCCATGGCGAAGAAGGCAATAAGGAAAACCACAAGAAAATATGAGAGTTTCCTTTCCATCTTATTCACTAGTTTGTTAGCTAATAATTACCGACACTTGTACACAAGATGGTAATTGTGGAAACTTATTAATGGAGAAAAGATTTATGTCTTATGTAGTGAAGAATTAGCGTAGGAAGTTTGTGTTAGTCTAAGAGATTACGGCTAGGGATCGGTATCTCAATGCATATATGCATGGAATTCACCCTAATTCAAGTTCGCTCTGAAACGCATAACATGCAATTAATCTACAATATCATATGTCAAATGTGTGCAATGTACAAGAAAGATTACATAACACATAAAGATACATTCTTCTTGTTGAAGTCTCTGAGAAGTGGACTTCATCTTTCAAGAAAGTCATAAGTTAAAGAGCAAACAAACAAGACGTAGTAGGTTATTATACGGCTGCTTTTCTTATACTCCCGCGGTACCCTATATAAAGGCGGAGTTTTGGATTTTGATTGTCCCATTAGATAGGTGTAGAGGTATAAATTGGGTTGTGTCAGCCCAACACAGCTCCGTCCAGCATGACAGCTTCATATGTTGTGCTGGGCTAGACTAATCGGCTCAGTGGCCTAATACAGTAAGTGGCATGACACAACACAATAGGCTAAGAAAACACGTCATAACATGTATAAAACACTATACAATACAGTATAATACGACATATTTTGTGTATATTTTACAAAAGAGTGTTTATTATAACAAATTTTTTAATATTTATCTTCGTTATGTTGGGTTATTTATATAACAACACATATAATATGTAAATATCTGGAAAATATAAAAAAATATGTCAGGCACAACGCATCACCCCCTCAAGCACGACACATTTTAATTTCTGGCACGGCACAACACGACACGTAGCACGGTGGGTTTGCCTCTTAATGGGTTGTGTTGTGCTGGGCCGGCATGTTTTACACCTCTAGATAGGAGGATCTCCAATTTCAAGATGACTTTTGCCACATATACCCTTATTTATTATCACAAATAGGTAAATGTTTCTTGTCTTGGAACTGATATAAAGGGTAAAACAAGAAAAGTGGTGAATATTTATGAAATCCAAGTTCTTTCTTATTCTAAGAGAATTAACAAATTCCGCTTATATACAAGGGACGGAGGGAGTACTTTATTACTCCCTCCGTCCAAATTATATAGGCGAAAAGCAAGTTTGTATTAGATTAAGAAAAAATATGGAAGTTATAAATTTTTTTCTTTTTTCCTATATTACACCTCCCTTTTTGATGAAAACTAGAAACACTAAATTCACTTTAGTATAATACTAGTATAATTAATAAGGGTATATATGGAAAAACTATATAGGAATTAGAACTATGCATATCTAGATGAACAACCAAAAATAACAACTTCTCTTTTATAACTTGGACGGAGGTAGTAGTTCCAATCAGATCTGATGTAAACTACGTATGAGCATGCTAATGCTTTTTTATTAGAATAAAACTTAATCACGAGTGACAAACATCTATGCTAGATACCCCCTTAAAAACCTTAATGCAAGAGCCTTTAATGCTAGAATTTTAATTCTAGCTGAACGCAACATGAAACATTTGATCTACAAGAGATATTCTTTATATTGGGGTCCAAGAGTAAAAGCGGATTTGGGGTTGATTGTCATCGTAGAGCTTAATTGAGATACTTAACTTATTCCACCATTTTATCATGACTTCTAATGGGCATATATCACACTCCAACAGCGTACCAACTTGCTCGGGTGGGTAGTAATAAATTGGTGAGGAATATTTTGTCTTATATAAATTTTGATATATTCTAAAAGAATTTGGTATCCGTGGTTAATTTGAGGCTTATCATAAAAGACAAAATATATGCATTTTGAAGTAATTTTTAAAACCTGTAATCCAGCTAATTTTATTAATAACTATTTTATCTCTGACTAATTAATGTTAATAAACTCAACTAATAGTTGGTTATCGTTTTAGATGTGAAATTAATTAGTGTTAATTAATCATTGAAACATGAAAAAAATAATTAAATAAATAAGAACATTAAATTGTAATCGGTGGATAAGATGGCACATGTATGCCAATTTTAGTTTGATGTTCTTCATTCACAAAAAACACAAGGAATCAGTGGGTGGGGGGTTTCCATATGGGACGATTGGGTCTTTTTTTCTTGTATACAAAAGCCTTACCATATTATTCGACATAATTGGAGGATGTGGGTTCTCATATAGGATGATTGTGCTTTACTTTCATAAAGAAAATTTTCATTCATAATTTTAGGAAATTCGCGCATTACATAGGTTAGGAACTTAGCGGATTATATAATTTAGTATGTGCAGTCTATCATCTCGGACATTAATACATCGGCAATGAATTTCGGAGCACGTCCCTTCAACAGGGTATATTCCTTCATTGCACAAATGATCGTTTAACATTCCGTGTTTGCTATAGACTCACAAATCGATTAACCTGAAATTAAATGAATAACATTAAATGATGAGATAAAAATAAGTTGAATTACTCACTTTTTAACTACCAGGAGCTTGGGGATGATGGTCGTTAAAAATTCATCGAATTTTACGGTACTCTCGCATATCTCTTTTGATGTTGTTGAATTTAAACTCTAAGTCTCTCAAATTTCGGCATTTAAGTTTCCCGGTGCGTTCATCAAAGAGATCTTTAACTTTCTTCCAAAACATAAAATAAATTTCATTTTCATCTGGACGTTCAGGGAAGGCGAGAATGAACGATTCAGCAAGATCCATATATTATTTCGTTGTTTTTCCATCGATCCACGTCCACCTACCGAGCCCTTACAGTGTTTAGCCTCCAAATTTTGACCGCCCTGTCGACGAGGTCCCAAGCTCTGAAGAGAAGCAAGATCATATTCCTCTTTGGTATCTTTTCCTTTTGCTTTTGATTTCCCTGTCCTTAAAGAATTTACCAATATACAATAAACAACAGTCAAATTTAAGTAACTTTAGAAATTCTAAGTATACAATCGTCCATCACGATACATCCACATCCACCGATTGCAAACAATTGACTCTATATAATCGGTCGATATTAATGTCATATCAACTGATTCTAGTCAAAAAAGTATCTAGAAATTTTATGCATTTGCTCAAAGTTATAATCGTTTGATATAACCGTTTTGTATAGGACGATTAAACTCTTGACATTTTAAAAACCACATACCTAATAACCATTCGATATGGACATTCACACCAACCGATTATAGAAACAAACAAGAAAACAACAACGGAAACATGTACATTTCTTATAACAAGAGTCGGTTGATATGAATGCCCACATTGACAGATTTTGTGTTGATGTTATTCAACCACGAAGAACATCAAGAACAATCGATCGACGTGTATATGCACATCAACTGATTAATCAAGGAATCATTCGTTGTTGACATTCACATCGACCGAATCTAGTTAAACACAAAGAACCTAGTTTTGATATTTTTTAAATTTTGAGTTTATGCATGAATCAAAAATCTAATTAAAAGGAACGGGTTGATAGAAAAGTACTTGGTTCTTGCTATTTCTTATGTTTGTAGTGCAGCAAGAGTTTGTTCTTCTTCGAATTCAGTTTCTTTCTTTGTAAATTTCTGGAACTGGATTCAATTGTTTAAATCGAACCGCTTATGAAATTTTTGGATCATTTCCTCTAGATTTTAATGTTGTTTGCTTAACTCGTTTTAACCATCATCATTAAATAGAAAAAATGATGGGATTTTAATTATACCGCAAGAGAACGGATGTCGATGAGACAATATGCAAGTACGGTTCGTTCCACGGGGATTTCAGAAGTGCAATTTCTAGTTTTTAATTAACCAATGTGCTAATAACAAAAATAATGATTTTTAATGAATAAATTAAATAACTAAAAAAGTAAAATAACTATACAAATTAATCAACCAGGAAGAGAAGAAGCTAGGGTTTCGGATTGCACTATTCTTGATGTTTGTAAAATGAACAATTTAATTTCTTAAATCTACTCTTAAATTACTCAAAAAAAAATTGAACCCAATCTCATGTTTTGGAAAATATAACGTTTAAAATTTATTAAATGACTTTCGTCATCTCACAAAAATATAACCTCCTTCGCTTATAAAAGATCAACAGTTTGAAAATCGTCCAGAACAATTAAAATAAAACATTTTTAGAAGAGAAATTACTAGTCATGAATAGCAAAAATAATAGAGTAAATACTGTCTAAGAAATAAAACTATAATTATACACATCAAATATAGTTTCCTCCTACATCCTAGAAAAGAAAACTAGCTACTCATAACAAAAACAATAAAAAAAAATTATTTAATCATTTAAATTTATTAATACGGAGAACGTACAATTTTTCTTTTATTCCTTGTTGAATAAAGTGCAGTAGATAAAGAACTAACCCCAACTGCAGTTCAGAAAGGCTGCTCATTGGCGAAGTTAAAGAACGACTGCTGCTTGGTGCATTAGCTTCAAAACTGTCGCAAGTACTGTTCATAAAACCGTTATAAAAGATATTAAAATTAAAAGTAAAGGCAACGGAAATAAGCGACAGTTTCTAGCTGCCTTGTGTTCTTCTTCTTCTCCTCGGACTGTAGCACTGAATTTTTTTTGGTATTTTTTATTTTTTGATTTCTGGCAGAGCCAGCCTCCCTAAAACTCTTCTAACACTTCTCTATTTATAATCAAACATTTCCAAACTCCTAAAATCCTCTCATTCAATGAGAATCACATCGGCAGATCTTTGAATTAACACAAAAATTGTTCTCGGGATCTTTTTCTTATACGGTCTTTACTTTTGTGATTTTCTTTTCTTTCTTCTTACGTTGTTGCCTTCTCTAGCTCAAGATGTGATGTCCAAATATCTAACACACAATCCCGAGAGAATATTTCCTTTCCAACTCGAGAATATACATTTTCTTCAAACATTATCTTCACGATATTTCTTTGGGATTTTTATCTGTTTGTGTTATGTACAACTCCTCTTCAATAAGGAAAGAAAAGATCTTGTCTTAAAGCCTTGAGACCTTTCCGGAAATACATCAGCCAGTTCACGTGGTAGAGAGAAGAGAATTGCCCGCTACAATTTGATTTGAATTTAAAAATGAGAGGTTCCCTAATCCAACACATGGGTGCCTTTATCAATATTCATGGGATGTCTTTATCACTTTTATGGGTGCCTTTAACACATTTAAGACGAATTTTCAGCAATTGTTTATTCTTCCAAAATTACCTAAAAACATACAAAATAATAATAGTAGTACATAAATTGAGAAATAACAATACAAATATGAGCTCAAATAAGACACAAAATTGTGTCTATCAAAAATCGATTGATTAATTAGTTTCTGAATCGACGATTTAATTGACGATGTTTGGTTTGAAAATAGAAAAATAAGGGAATGAGAAGAAGCAGTTTGTTGATATGGAAATGAAATAAAATAAAATAAAATTGAAATAGGTTTAAGTTATTAAGTTTTATATACGGCAAGGATAATATAGTAGTTTTCCCATCTTTAGAACCCTATATATCTTCTTATGGGTGGGTACGAAGTTGGTAGACCTAAAATTAGTCAGGATGATTAGCAATTACATTTTATTTTATTTTTTTTTCATACTTTTGTTTTATGGAATTTCCTTCTTTAATTGGATTTTCATTTCAGTTTTCATAACCCCTGTTGAGATCAGAAAAACAAATCTCATTTTATTTTTTTCATACTTTTTCTATGGATTTTTTTAATTAGATTTTAATTTTAGTTTTCTCAACAAATATTGAGAGAAACATAGCTAGTCCAAATGTTGATACTGACAGTCGACCCTTCGTATTAAAGTAAAAAAGTTGTTGATCAGATTCAGCTTAGTGGTCTACTTTTAACATTACGTCCCAAGCTTCAGTCAAAATAATGACAACTGGGATTTCAAAGATTAAGCATAAGAAGTTGATGGCAAAAAGCTCAGCAGTTAATATCGAACATGAGTAACAAATACTGAAAAGCAAACAAAAGCCACAAACTTCTGTCACCTAATTTACCTTATCATATAAATTTTAGTGATTTCTTATGGTTTTAGAATTAATTATTATTTGAGCATGGTTTCCACATGGACTAAAATTTGAAGATCAATTTATTGCAGAGTGCAATCCATAGCAGTATCAACTTGATTCATACTTCAAAACATGCATGTCATACCAACAACTATCCATGATTAAATCGGTGTAAAATTGATTAGCACAACTGTCCAATCCTTTGAACACATAGAATAGACTCAACAAAATATGTTTTCTACCTTATATCTAGCTATTTTATATAATTGGATTTGCTAGTTACACTTTCCATCATACTAAAAAATCTCGGTTCCGTTTATCTGATTGCGTTTTTGCATGTCTACCAAATATAAACTTCAAACCTGGTCAATAAAAAAGAAGCAAAGAGCAAGTAAAAGTAAGCAAGGAGAAAGTAAAAAAACTATAATATACAAATTCTCTGATCCTTTCGTAACACCATTCTCTCTCGTACTATCCACGGAGTCAATTCCTGTATCTGTATGCATAACTCGGTGTTATTCAGTCATTCAGGTTCTCGATACAAACAGAAATCAGCAATCCAAGTGTTCTCTATAACAACATATTCAACTTCTTGATGACCTTTCGAGTGAGAAATATAGTTTTGATAACGTACTTACAAATAAAATGGCTTTGTTAAAAACTCACATGCTAAGTTAAAGAAAAGAAGTTTAAATCTCCAAAACTTTCACAGAGAGTTGTTTATATTTTTTTTATGTGATGCCGGTTTTATACATTATACTCACCAAGGTGCATAAAACATAACCATATTATGTTTCGTTATATCCAAGACAACCTCACTAAAATTAGAATCCTCCAGAACCACCATATTGGAGGGAACACCTTCTATCTCCAAATATATTCTGCAGTGACATGCAAAGAAATCAAAATCATAACCACATGCAAACATTATTTATAAAGCTAAGATGCGCATATGTAGAATATATGGCCAAACACAACCATGTACGCCAGTATTCCCTCTAAATATATATAAATGTTTATTGTCACCAGTTTAAGTCGGGAATTAGCACATACATCTTGCTTTACCATTCGATTCTAAATATATTCACATGAATAGAGTCCCAGCCGTTGAATCAATAGATGGTTATTTATTGTCTTAAACTGGTAAATGAATATTTTGGTTGTCATAAAATTACCTCCTAAACATTTGAGATACATACAAAAACTTCCAATAATCAGATAATAACGGGTTGTGGAGATTAAAAATGAAGTTCTTAAATTACCTTAATTATATAATGAAAAGGCTAAACTTTAGTTTTAAACTTGATACTCTTTTGATTTTAAAAATCTTTCTGAACCATTTCAATGTTGGCCAAAAAATAATCTCATACTTTTTACATACATTTTGATTCTTATCATGGTCAACCTTTATAGGAAACCATTGAAATGTTAAGAAACAATCAACAAAAAATATATGAGTTATATATGTATACGGTATAAATGAAATGTAGTATACACCTTTCTAATGAAAACATACTAACACTAAAACTAATTGCAAAGAATCATAAAAAGGACTAATTAACAGCGTGTATAAGAGCTGAAATAGGGGTAGGATCCTACATGGCATCAGGTAACCATACATTAAGCAAGAATTGTGCAGATTTAGCAACTGCACCAAGGAATAATAGGGTGGCACACAGAGTAAGAAATAAAGAATTTAAACCATTATTCTCAATCAAGTTAGTGACCATGAAATACCTTAATACCTGCAGATTTCAACGTTAATTATGTGCATCCGTTACACTTTTAGTGTTATTATTTCTTGTCTCACACTCTCACTAACTGAAATGATTTTACCGTAATACTTAAAAGAATATATGAATCTATTAATGCGCACTGCATAATAATGATGAAGGAAGATATATGCAAGGTGGTAGAGTCAGGTGATGTAACATTTATATATATATACTTGTTTTTTCCAAATACATCTACTCCTTTCAAGTACATCTCCTTCTCAATAGGTTCCACCCACAACCATTTGAAGATCCTTCTGCTTTGCTTTCTAAGGAATTAAAAGACTGATTTAGCAAACTGTTCTCGGCTCAACACACTACCAATGTACAATCCAATCTGAACCCATTCTTCTCAGCAATCTTACTCCTTTTTTGCTTGCCTGAACCTCTACAATCACTTAAAACCCCTCTCATACAGTCACCACATCCATTAAAGAGACATCAATAACTTTTGGTGAAAATCTTGTGGCCTAGGCATTTTTTCAAACACCTTTTGTACACAACTTGATGGTATTGTTGTGTATCAAGAAATCCACTTATCTAACACTCCATTTCCTGCAAGTTCAATCCATATACAACCCGTTAATCATAATCCATCCACAACCTAAATCACCACCTAAAACAACAACAACAAGTTCAACTCATTCTCTAGCTTTACTGCAGCAACTAACATCTCTTCTATCAATTTGCTCCGATTTTTATTGGGAATAGTCTTCATCTAAATTTCAATTCAGTACCCAACTAAACACTAACACCTATCAAAGTCTATATCCCTCACTTGACCCATAAACTTTCATCCATACGAACTCGTACTATTACTGTTAAAATATGTGTCATGTTTATGTCAGTACTGGATGGATGAAAAATATAAATACCAAAATAAAGTTAGATCTTTAGCTTAACAATAAAAAAAAAATTGATTAAACCCCAATAACAAAAAACAGAAACCCTAATAACAAAAAGAATTGCGACACGAAAAGAATAAAAAGAAGCAAAGAAGCAAAGAGATGAGTAAACAGAGACAGGTAGGGATTGAAAATAGGTAGAATTCAATTTTAAGGAATGTGTTCATCACCCACCGAGGACGTGGGTGTTCAAAAAACTAGTAAAAAAAAGGTTAAACCCACCATTTATATTGGTCTATATCTTTTATGGTGAGGACAGAAGCTCTGGAATTCGAGCTTGATTCAACTTTTAACCACCAAGAAAGTTCTCCTGCAATTAAATATATAATTATTAAAAAGAAAAATAATAATAAAAATATGACATGGATGGCATTCCAGAGGTATAGTTAAGACTTTCTTTAAAACCTTTGTATTTAATATGTCACCCCTCCTATTTTGTAGGATATACTGTTGGAGATGGATTTACCTTAAATTGGGGCCGAAAATCTAATGTGTCATGAAAAGATAAAATCTACACCTTCTATTGGAGATGCTCTAAGAATACATAAAGTTCATAAAAAAAGATTTAAAGAGAGGAGAATCTCATATCATTGATAATAAAGTTCCGTTTACTCCATAAGGGGAGTTTCGGAACACAATTACATCTTCATTCCAAATTTGAATATTCATATAAGTTAATAAAGCTCATAATCTAAAATCTTTCCAGTTATGTTGTATTGCATATTAATGTGTTACAGAATACATAGAGTTTTGTTGCCCATATTACATTTATACGCTTAACTAAAATAAAACCTGGGCTATAAAGTTTATCGCAAATTTAGTCATATTTTCAAAATCTTCGCATATCATATATCTTTGTTCCCTTGTTGTTGAGTACATTCCTATCAGCAACACGAGAGTAGGTTTTGAGTCACTTCTAATTAGATGGTGTATCCACTCAATTTTGTTGCATATTGGAAAGCCGCATCTTCCCCCCACTATTTCTAATTGATCCCATATTGTACAATCTGCATTGACTCCTCTGGCTTTTCTGATTATACCTGTGTAATCATTGAGAGTTAGCCCAATTCCTTCCTTAGATGCAGAATCCATCATTGTTAGGACTATGTTCATTTTCACACTCATAATTGTTGTTGATTTCCTTGTTTGCTGAGTAGTAACTTTCAGGTTTTCCTCATTTGTACATTTATAGTAAAGAGATTGCATAATATTGTAACCTGGTTGATTTATTATCATATAGTTATTAATGTAATTGGATACATTATCATCCGTAGTTGTACTATTTTGGCTTTCCTTTCTAAAGGTAATGTTGCACCTTGCCTTCCATATATACCAAATGATTACACTATACAGAACTTTCCATTTCACACCATGTTGGTCTCTTTTTTATTTCCAAAACAGTCATTTAGCTATTCATGGAAGGTTGTAATTCCATTTGTGACAAATTGCTTGTCAACGTTAAAGTGATTCCAAACCTGTGTTGTAAAGTTGCATTTAAGAAACAAGTGGGTCAGAGTTTCTTTCCCCTCTTTACAGAGATTACAAGTAGTGTTTATATGAGGAAGAATAGTTGACATCCTCATATTAGTGGGCAGTATGGCATGGGCGGATTTCCATATGGATTTTTTACTGATGGAGTGATGTCCATTCTCCAAATTTTCCTCCAGATTTGGTTGTTAATCCCATTGGAATTGATTTTTTTATATAAGGACTTCACAGAGAAAAGTTCATTATTGTTTAGAGACCAATGGGGACTATCCTCTATTTCAATTCCCTGAATTTTTACTTCTTTATCTTTTCTACAAACTGATTATCAAAACATTTTGATAGTTTATCTAGGTCCCAGGAATTCTGAGAATTTATCAATTGACATACTTTTTTTAAGTCTTCTGTTTGGTTGTGGGGTTTATTTAAAGGTGGTGTTGTATCTGGGATCCAGAAATCATCCCAGATACCCACGTTTTTCCCATTTTCTATTTACCAAAAACAATATCTCTTTAGGTGGTTTATACCAGTTAATACACCCTTCCAGATCCAATTATTCTTGCTCTTTGGTTCACTATTTATGTGTAAAACATCATTATCAGGGTAATATTTTTCCTTCAGAATGGATGCACAAAGAGAATTTGGGTTCTCTTTTAGCCTTTATCCCATCTTAGCTATCATTGCTAAGTTAAAGTTTTATATATTTTTTATTCCTAGACCACCTTCTTCTATGTTTTTACAAATCGATTTCCAATTCTTAAGGTAAATCTCTTTTTTTTCATTCCTTGTTTAAACTTTTTTCATTTTTTCCCCATCAATAGTCTCTTTGGATTTTAGTGATTTTGTTGCATATTTTTATTTGTATCTTGAAACAGTTCATTTGGTGCACGTAAAGGGAAGTTGTTACATTTTTAATCATCACAATTTTCCCTGCTGTGTTCAGTTGGGATCCTTTCCAAGTTGACATTCTATTGGTCATTTTTTCCACTAAAGGTTTAAAAAGTTATTTTTGACCTATTTGTAAATAGTGGAGATCCTAAGTATTTATCATTTAGTGGAATGGCAGTCACTCTATGTCTTATATTTGAATTAGTTTTTGGGCTGAAGAAAACCCTGATTTGCTTAGGTTAATCAGTTACCTGAAGCAGCCCCAAATCCTATAAATAATCTCACAAGGTTATGACACGAGTCTTCATTTACCGTACAGAAAAGAAGATAATCGTCTGCGAAAAGAAGGTGGCTTATAGGTAGGGCTTTGCTTGCAATTTTTATTCCTTTTATCATACGTGAATTTTCAGCTTGCATAATTTTCCTAGATAAAGCCTACATACAGATCAAGAATAGAAAGTTCATAACTGAACACCAGGTAAAGTTAGGAAGGGTAAAGTTAGGAACTTGGGTGCAAGGATCAGGAGAAGACCCCTTCTACTGTACTATTCAATTATTGTGTCTAAATGAGAAGCTCAAACATAAAGAGCTAAAAAGTAACCAGACAGAGTGTTCAAGGTGTCTGAATCCTGTCACTTGTCAAACCTCCAAAATTTGATTTGATGAAATTAAAATTGAATACTTGTCAAAATTAGCATCCGCGAAATATTTATAATAGTACCATGAAAAATAAATAGGCATTACCCCCAAAAAAGCATTCCTCTTCTCTAGATTCTGATAAACATTTCTACAAAAACAGCTCAGCCTCTCTCTTCATTCAATACTAAACCATATTCTGTGGTATTAGAAAGAAAAAGAACTAATAATTTTTCAGACATTCTCTGCTGCATCTTTGTGAGATAGATGGTCTTCATTACTAGCCCCTGCTGCTAATCTTTCTTCCAAGGCACGTGCACCTCTTTCTCTATTGATCAACAAAATCCGATTTTCATTTATTTCACAAGTGTTTGTCTCTGGTATATAAATAATGAAATCATATAAAAGAGGCAACCCACAATTGCTGTAAATCAGATTCGTAATGATTGTATGTGTGAAATTGTAGTTTTCTTTTAGAAAGAAATTTTTTTTATCCAATCCCGCAGAATGGGAATGGGCACAGGATCATGAGATTAACTGCATAAAAAAACAAAACTTACCTCCTCCTGGATGCCTCTGCAGGATCAGAACCAGGCAACGCCGCACCACCACCACCCAGCATATAGCCCTTAGCATCATTAGATGCTTCGGATCTTCCACAAAGCAGCCGACCAAATATAGATGCTACAGGATTAATAACTGGTCTGCAAGTCCAATGGAAATAACCACAATCAGTAACAAAAACAGGAGGCCTTTATAGAAAATCATGTTCCGAAGGAACAAAAATGATACATTACCGCAAAAATTCGTGGAAGAATGTCGAGAAGGCAAATTCATCACTTGGGTCTCCCCTAAGGTTCGTTTCTGGTTTCTTCTGAAGGTACCGCAGATAAATCCAACTCGTGTATGTGCCAAATAATATAGTTGGAAGGTAAGGTGCTGATTCAGGTACTATGAAGCTTACATCTATACATGGAAGTAAAAACAGGGATGCGATCCACTGGATGGTGAAGATATATCAACAGAAGTGTCAGAAATAATCATATTGCACTGTCAATTTTTATGACGATAACCAAGTTTAAGGTCTTTAACAGCTGACGATGTAACATCAAAATAATTATACCTTTGCTTTTATCTTTAATGGAGAAATCTCCTGATCAGGGAACATTTGCTTGAGACCCACAAGGAACCCTGCCAGAATCCCATGGAAGCCAGAAAGAGGTGTATAGCTGCCATAAAAGAAAACAATAATTAGAACTATGAAGGGTCTCCTCCTTGGTAGAAGTAGATCAAAACTTCACAAGGACCAGGACAACAAAAAAATTGGGTTAATTATTTTCAAATTGAAAACACTCTAACCAGCTAATGCAGCTACAAGGTACTTTGAGGCATTATATAACGTACAATGTAACGAAGTTAACATGCAAATAATAAAAGATGATAAGAGAAGAAAAAAAAATGTAGAAAGGTAAAAGACATCGATAACCATTACACATGTATTAGGAGCAGAATAAGACTTACAGGTAATTTTCCTGTGTCGTTATGTAGTACATGGCTATAGCTGTTACGAATACGCAAACAGAGTTAAAAAGTTAACCACGAAAATGAACTTCAAAAATTCCTTGGAACCCCATATGGGTTCAAGCAACCCCCCAATGAAAAGAAGACCAATCGTGCTCAGAATCACCTAGACAAGTGACCCATCAGGCATGCTTTCTTGGAAAAAAATAAAGCAACAAACATATTTGAGATAGATCAGTATACAAATCCTATGAAGCTTTGTTTTCTCAACAAGATAATACTTACCCCAGCAACATGTTGCTCAACATAACCAGCCGTTATAAGATTCCAAGCAAACGGAATTGTCCTACACATGATTTCAGGGAGAAAAATTTAGTCACTCAGGCATAGTGCCCATGGTAAGAACATAAACAAATCAAACAGAATTCTTCCCACAAAACTACTCTAGTTTTACACCAGTCCCTAATATCCCCAATGCAGCACTTAAAACACTGATTGAACACGAAGTTTAAGCATCCGTAGCCCAAACCCTCTCTTTAGGAGTCCCACAAATTAAGAATTAGACACCATTAACAGTTATGGGGAAACTTAAGTCTGGATTCATGAAAACTGTTACTGCTCGTCAGAGGCTACGTGATTACACGATGAACTGAACTCTAACAGCAGAAATATATACCTTGCAGGGATAAGTGCTAGATAACTAATGAATGAAGGGAATGTATGTAGTACGACATGGCCACTTATGAGTACCACAGCAAGGCCCTTGCATAGCCGAGTAAATCCAGATGTGACGCCAATCCCCTGTTAAAAACTATAAAATGAACTGAGTTAATCTTAATAAATGACTCTGTCAGACACTTTATTAATCATTATCATATCATTTGAGCAATTGTTACAGATGTACTAAATTTACAGATTAAAAACGATTCTTCCACCAATTTTACAAATTCTTCGTCAAAAACCCAAGAAGATCAACGTATCTAGATGCTTTCTGCTAACGAATCCTCGAATAGTTGCATTTTCTTAATGGTAGTTACCAACATTCCAGTGTCATGAAAACCCTAATTAGAGATGCCATATAAGGAGATCCAAAAATAGAGAGGGGAAGAAAAAGAAAATAGAGGAAAGGGAAATTTTCAAACTCACTCCGCCGAAACCTTGAGAACTCATGGCTGATGGTGCTGATCTCTGATATGCGTCTCTCTTCTTGAATTCCTCCTTCAAGATCTTTGTAGCAGAACGAGCTCTAGAGTCAAATCTGAGATTTTTTTTTTTTGCCGAGTGTTTTGAAAGAGTAATGTTGGTTGAGATACCCGCGTTAAATTAGCCCTGGACCCGTCTCACATTATTAGAGGGTAACGAGTAAGAACCCGTCCTACACATTCGTCCGATAAAAATTATTTTTATAGTTGTCCTTGGATGTAAGGTCGAGTTTTGTTCTGCAAATAAAAAAAAGATATATTAATAACCCAATCAATCAAAATAAAAGAGGATAATGTTCATTTACTAATTAAAAATAAGGTTTCGATCACCGTTTAATATATAAACAATTTTTTATGTGGTGAATTTATTTTACATCATCTTTATTGTTGATATTAGTATGTTAAATATGCGACTCGGGCGTCTAACTTGGTTTTATCTCAATTTTTTTTTCTCAAAATCCATGTGGTTTTACATGATTTGTTGAACACATTTTCCAAATCTTTCCTTGTTTAACTTCAATTTCATCGGTGTATTTTCGGATTTATTGCTCAAGAACTGGTCTTTCCAATCTGGTTTTTCTTCTCATTAGTTTTGAAGAAAAGATATTAGATAAATCCAGATCTAGTATAGTTCTTTCTTTCGTATTGAGAATGGAGTGATTCTACCTTTGCCTGGTTATCAAGAGCTCTCCAAGCTGGTTGCTAGTTGACCATCAAGGTAAGCATGATCCTACTTCTTCATTTGTGTTAATACCTCTGCAGTTTTTGAAGGGCATTCATTTTTGGTTTCCCTTCTAGTCATTATTGGTTGCTATAACCTCACCCTTACCTTTTCTAATCAATTTATCTCAAAAAAATCACGTTTGGTGTCTTAGTTTGACTGAATTTTTGAGTGCATAAGTTTTTCTTTAGCTAATGTTCTTGATCCATTTGAAATATATTTCACTAAGTATTTGAGTTGTGTTACTCTCAATTTTAGCGTGGTACCCCGTTTCTTATCATGTCTACTTCTAGTCCAAGTAACACTTCAAATCCTTACATCTCTTTAATCTTTTTAAAAACCATTGTCAAACACTTCTGGTGGCTTGTTAAGTTACTTTTGCATCAGTTAAAAGAATCATTTCAAACACTTTTCTGCAGGAAGCTAAAAAAGTTATTCACTTAACCTCATCATTTTCACTTTAATCTCAAGAAGGTGAACAAAACAAACTCATTACTCAAAAATACATGATGGCCATGGGGCTAAGAGCTCTCTCATGTTAGAACTATCCAACGTAAAAAAAATAAAGATAGCATCACAACAAATGCTTAACAAGCTGCAATTAACATTCATGTTTTGATAAACGAGTTGCTCCATCCACCCAAACAGGCTTTCATGTGAAAATTAATAATAAAAAACAATTTGTTGGATATTGGGTAAATAACTTTGAACAACAAGATAATCTGGGGGTCATCTTGAGAGAACAGTTCAGTTGATGGAAAAATAAAAATTACAAGAAAGAGGCCAGTTGAAGAAGATCTAGAGGAAGAACCAAAAGTAAAAACCATTAGATTTAGTATCATTTTAGAAGAAAATAAAAAAGGAGAGTGTGGGAGTTTTAAAGTTGTCCATGGTAAATGCAGAATTCAAGGAAACTCCAAAAATGTTGGTGACATTCTTTTGGTAAGATAAAAAACCTATGAGCTACAACCATCCCCATATAACCAAGCTAGCACATCAACTATTCACCCCAGGACCATGTTAATTCCTTTATATTCTTTTCAAAACTAAATCCTTAGCTCTGAAACATCACCACCAGCCACAAAACCCATTCTACTATCCGTTACAGCTAATTTCAGTCCCTCAAGTTCTTCAAACCCAGCTGGTAATGACAAAAATGGGAAAAGAAGATGTTTAACCGTAAAAATTGCAGCAGCTTTAAGGTTGAAAATTTGGTGATTTTTGATGGTTCTACAAAATCCAAATTTGACGCAAACAATAGCTCTGGGGAAGCTATCTTTCCATATGATAACCAGGTAAGCCTAAACCCATATTCCCAGTATAGAGCTGATTATTATGTAAGTGTTTCAAAGTGTGATTATAGTGGTCCCTCGATTAATGTGAAGGTTGATGTGTGCAGGTTGTACGGTAGTTGGATAATTAGGGTTGGGAAGTACTTGTCGTTCTTTCACCTTGCTCCCTATGATTGTATCTTCTGTTTTTCGCTAGCCTCTTACATCAGAATCCCTTCTTTGAATCTTTCCCTATGTTATTCTCTAGTATTTTTTGCATCTTTGCTTTGTGGTTCTTTGTAACAATCATCAACAATGTCCATTAATATCCTGACCTATATTTTTCAGGGAGTCGGTAAACGAAACACCCAATCCCACATCAATAAACTTTTTTCTGAGCATAACCTTGACATCCATTTTCAACAAGAAACCAAAAAACATAATCTTACATCAAACCTATTTTAAATAGACTATAATTTCATAATATGGTAATTGTGAATCCTACGTGGGTAATTGGTAGTGTTGGTAGATTGGTGTTAGCATGGTCTTCTAAGGTATCAATAGATTTAGTGCATACAATTGATAACTAAATCGATATGATAATTATTTGCAGCTTGAGTAAGAATGTATGAATGATGTCTGGTATATATGGGTGCCCTTACAGAGTCAAAAAACATAATAATTGGGAGTATTTCAAACAATTGGCTAGAAATGCCGAGGTGCCCTGGCTAGTAGTTGGGGATTTGAATTTCATTTTGTCTGCAAATGAGAAAATAGGAAGAAAGCTCATTGATCAAAATGATTCCTCTTTCTTCACTGATTTGATTTATATTGTTAAGCTCATGGACTTATATTTGTAGGTTATCAATTTCTGTGGTATAACAAGCGTGATTGGCCTGATTTCATTGAAGCTAGACTAGATAAAGTTATGGTAAACTCTGATTGGTTTGACCTATACCCTATAGCAGTGTTGTACAATCTGACTTCCATGGGATCTGACCATAGTCTCATCTTACTTAAGACCTCCCCTTGCTGGAAAGACTGGGTTAAACCGTTTAAGTTTTTCGGTATTTACATGGAAGACCCCTCCTGCTTCCAAGTAAATAAAGATTCTTGGGATATAGATTCAGGTGGGATCGTGACCACTTTGAAAACATCCGATACCAAATTAAAATTTTCAACCACAATCTCAATTATGCAAAAAAAAATAATTCAAAAACTCATAGATAATAATTCTAAGATCCTACAAATTTAAAATAATCGAGAGAAGTGGTAGAATTCTAAGGAGGCTTTTTGGAAGACTAAGGCTTGTGATAATAACCTTCATTTAGGTGATGGAAATGCGGGTTATTTCCACTTATCGGCCACGAATAGAGCTAGAAAAATGAGAATTAAGGTTATAAAGAAACTTGATGGAACTTGGTTCCATAAGAGGCCAAAGTTTGTGGATACCTTCCACTCTCATTTTGCGTCTACGGCGTCCTCGTCTAATCCAAATATCTCTGATTAAATTTTAAATCTCATACCAAAATACATAAGTGATTTGAAATTTTTTAAATTGATGGGACCCCTAATGAACTGGAGATAAATCTTGTCTTATTTTGTATGCCCCAAACAAATATCAGGGACCTGATGGCTTCCCAGTGATTTTTTATCAGAAGAAATGGTTTATTCTGAAAGTTGAATTAAAAAAATGGTTCAATATTATTTCTTGTCAAAACATATCTTAAAGGAACTCAACTCGACTCTTATAACCTTCTTCCCCAAAATGGAGTCTCCTGAGTCACCAAAGGATTTCAAACCTATGTCATTGTGTAACAATATCTACAAAGTTATCTTCTTATTTGCAAACAGAATAAAGCCTTTTCTCGATAAAAACATTTATCCTTACCAATTGGCTTTTTTCCCTGGTAGGGAAATAACATATAATATTATCATTTCCTATGAAATTATCCATACTATGAGAACTTCAAATAAAAAATGAGGGTATATAGGCCTAAAAAATCGATTTGTCAAGGGTTTTTGACCGAGTTGAGTGGAGCTTCTTGGTCAAAATTATGAAAAAGTTAGGTTTATGTATTGGTGTTCTTACAAATGAGGCCTCTGCGGGTTTCTTTAATCCAACTAGGGGCCTAAGACAAGGATACCCACTCATTTTTTATCTTTTTATAATATGTTTGGAAGGTCTATCTAGGTTCCTTAAGGAGGCGGAGAAGAAAAAAATTATAACTGGAATAAATTTGGCAAAACCTCTCCTTCCATCTCCCACCTTTTTTCGCGAATGATTACTTAATTTTCACAAAAGAGGGGGAAAAAGAATGTAAGTATTTGGTAAAGATTCTCGATATATTTAGCCAAGGTTCTGGCCACCTCATAAATTATAAAAAGGTCAATGGTTTTCTTTAGCAAATCTTTCCACAGAAGAGATGCAAGGGAAATTCTTCATATTAAAAATGTGGTAGAATAAAACTTGATGATAAGTACTTTGGAGTCCATCTCTTTACGCACAAGTCCAAAATTAGAAGCTCTGAACCCCTAATAAGCAAATCTAGACTTAAAGGGTGGACGAGTAAGTTGTTATTCCTTGTGGGCAGAGAAGTTATGATAAAATATGTGTCATATTCCCTAGCTACCTACCAAATAACATGTTTATAATCCCAAAAGCAAACTCCAAGAAAATGGATGCTCTGAATAGGGCTTTCTGGTGGGGGCACACAAATGATAACCAAAAAGGCATATGCATCAAATAATGGGCTAGTATTTGTAGACCAACTAATGTGGAATCCCTAGGTTTCAAATAATTTGATAAGTTCAACTGCGTTATGCTTGCGAAAATGACATGTAGGATGATATAAAATCCAAACTTGTTATGGTAAAGAGTATTAAAAGCTAATTATTTTAATTTTACATCCCCAATTTTCATAAAACAACCTAAAACTAATACCTCTTGGCTTTGGAAGGGCCTGTTGAATGGAATAAAAATCATATAAGATGTGGCAACCTAGGAAGTAGGAGAAGGGAAGAACATTAAACTGTGGAAGCACAATTGGACCCCCCCTTCATACACCAAACACAATTCTGAAAAGTGAAATATTACCCATTGTTGAGAATACTCTTCTCAAGGTGAGTGATGTTATGGATTAGACCACAAGGGAATGGAATATTGAGCATAAAAAAGAGATTCATTGATGAAGAAAAAAAATACAACCACTAGAAAAGAAGAAAAATGACATACCACCTAAAAAATCTAGACACATTACTGACCATTATGGACACAATTCTGAAAGTCCTTCATTAGAACCCGATTAACGATATTTGGTGGATCATCCCAACAGACTTGGAACTTAACATTGCCTCTAGAAAATTTTGCAAGCTTATCAGTTGCATGGTTACAAGACCTTCTTTGAAAGGAAACAACACACGACCTAATAATAGAAAGTAACGACTGACATTCAAGAAGAATCTGTTGATCCTCTCATCTTTAACTAGAAACATATCCATTGCAGCACTTCACAACGGCTTAATTATCACCTTATATTATCACTTGATTAAGATTTAACTCTTTCACCCATTTGATTGCCTTTAGAAGAACTGATATTTCAGCATGGTCAATGTCTCTGGCTAATTCTGAGAAAGTCGTTCCCCCCAGGAATTTCCTGTAGAATCACGGAAGATTAATGTAAACCCATCATTAAAATTCTCATATGTTATAGAGGCATCAATATTGATTTTTATCCAAATTTTTGGAGGTTTACTCCAAATGTTTTTTGTATTTTTTCCAATAAAGGTCAATAAAATGCCTAATTTTTTGAATTATGCTTGTGGGATGATGCATTTTATTATCAAAAACCTTCTCACATCTGGCCTTCCAGATATTCCAAATAGTGCAAGCAGCAAGAGAGGCTACATCATTATTTGGAGCTTCAATAGATTTAGGGTTGCAAAACCAAGAAGTGATCCAATCTTACACAATATTGTTATATCTTTGAGTTTGAAGTAAAGAGGCAAAGATACCAAACCATATTACTTCTGCATAATAGCAATGAAGGAAGATGTGTGTGCTTGTTTCATCTTATTTAATACACATTAGACATTAGTTATCTATTTTGTTTGTTAAATCTCTGCATCTTCTTGTTTAGAGGTAGAATATCATGACAACATTTCCACATAAACTGTTGGATTTTGTGAGAAATCTTCATGAGCCTTTTTTTTTCTTCCTCCTTATTTTGTTGTTGATGTGTATTTTTTTTATGAGTTCTTTGTAAACAGAATTTGTGGTAAAGGCTTCACAATTTGTAAAAGGCCATCTTAGTTTGTCTTGACCTTTTTTTAGGATTCTGATGGATAAAATCTTCTTCACTTGATCTTGGTTAAACATTTGATGAAGAAGAAAACTCTTCCAGCTCTTTGTTTCATGATCAATAAGATCACGTATTTCTATTTCTATTTAGAAGAAGACTAGTACTTGGTGAGCTTTGAGTATAATTTGGAATCCAGTTATGTTGATGAACCATCTCCAACTTCCCATATATTGTAATTCTTGAAAATTTGTAAAGCATGTTGGATATTCTTCCATACCCATGAAGACCTTGTATTCGAAGTGTCATTTATAAGAAGATCCTTGTTTTTAAAATATTTAGCTTGCATCACTTTAACCCACATTGTTTGTGGTTCATTTAGCATTCTACATGCTAATTTGGTGAACATAGACAAATTAAGTAATTTTGAATCTTTGAAACCTATTCCACCACATCTTTCTGGCTTGCAAATATTTCTCCATGAATTTGGATAAAAACCTCTTTTTTTCTTACTATTCCAAAAGTAATTTCTCTGAATTTGATTTATTTTGTTGTGAGTCTTATCATGAAGTAATAAGAAAATACTCATTTGATATTGAGCAATAGAGCTGAAAAAGGCTTGAATTGGGAAGATCTTCCAGCCTGATTTATTAGTTTACCTTGCCAACCTTATAATTTGTGATATATTTTCTGAATTGAATTTTCAAAACATTTTTTTTTACTTCTTTGAATAATGAGATTTGTTCCTTGATATTTTTTATTAAGCTGCATTTCTTTCATTTTGAGCATACTAGAAATATCATAACAAGCTTCTTTACTGAAGAAAACACTGGACTTATTCAAACTCACCATTTGACCAGAAGAAGAAGTAAATCTTTCTATAATGTTTATGAGATTACGTATAGATTTCCCATTGTCTTTTGTGAATATGATACATTCATCTACAAAGAAGATATGTGAGATCTCTGGACTTGTTAGAGATGGCTTGATGGGATCTATGATTTTCTCTGTAGAACAAGGGCTATGGGATAGACTGTTTTAATAGTCTATCCCTTTCTAAATGAAAAAGGGTCTAGCTAAATGACTAAAGATTTCACTATGGGATAGACTTAATGAATGAGAGTTTAAAAATAAAAAAATACATTTAAAATAAGTAAAGGTGTTATAGTAAACTTGTGCTTTAATGAATGACCACTTTAGGTGTCATTGTGCATGTGATTGTCTCTTCATGCTTGACACATGGTGTAGTTCTTCTTCTACTACTAACACATGTAACATCACTATCTCCACCTCTTACTTGGTTTTGTGCACATAAAAGAAAGAAGGAGACAAGAAATAAAATACCATCGATTTCCTCTTCTACTTTTGCTTCCTCTAATTTGTTTGTCTCCATTTAATGTTTGTACATTTAGCTCACCCTTTAACAAAAGGAAATTTTTAAAGTTAAATAATAGTTTTAAAATAAAAAAATTTAGAAGAAACTATTTTTTAGATAATTTTATTTAACTTTTGACAGTGGGACTTACTTTTAGTAATTTTATATTAGTGTTAAGTTTGGACAGCAAACCGTTTATCGTTTTTTATTTTAGTTTTTTCACACGATAAACCGTTTGCCATATAGTGTAGACTTTTGACCACTCCTTCAAGGAAATGAGTGGTTGATTGAGCTTAGGGTGAAAAGGAGTTTCCCTTTACCCATAGTAGAAACAAATTTGATCAAATTCAATCAAATCTTTCATTTTAATAAAGACTTTCAATCCCATAACCGTTGCTCTTAGTGACATTTGTTATTAATCTACTGAATCCTTCCATGTAAAAAAATAAATAAGTACGAATATTGGCCTTCTTAACCAAGTTCTTCCATCCTTGGTGGTGCAAAATATTTGTAGCATAGACTTGCACACAACCACTAATCAACCAAGTTACTCTAGCCAATAACTAAAGGTGAAACTCTCACTGTCTCGTCTTTCTATGAGTATTTGATTCATGGTCAACATAATCAATGTTGGAAACCGTAAGTACAATCAGTGGAAACTATAATCCAGTATGGAAAGTGATGTGGTCTTTAGAGGTTCTACCACGCATACAAGAGTTTGCTTGGAAATGTTACCATGAAATTCTGCTAGCGAGTGGAAAATTGAGTGTCTGGATACCATCAACCTCCCCTATATGCAGTATGTGTAGTGGGTGAGAAGAAACTGACATTCACACCCTCCTTTCGTGTCCTTTCAGTAAAGCTATCTCGTTTGGTTTAAGATACAATTTGTGTATTGGAAACAATGCTAGTGGTAGGCAATGGATGGATTCCTGGCTTAATAGCAATGATATGAGTCCTTTTGGTCACATAGAGTGGAAACAGTCGTGCGTTATTACATCTTGGTATATATGGAAAGCAAGGTGCTTAAAGTGCTTCCAAAATATTGCACCATCACCAGCAGCAACAATTAGCCTTATCCATAGCCATATCAAGTCCATCACCACCAATTTCCAGAAAACCATTTTGAACAGAAATCCTAACCCAAGTCAGCTTATCAACAACCAAGTCAGAACCTTGCAAAACCAGCTCTCAATGCTCTCTTACAACACTTGGCATGATACTCTAACCTATGCAACGATGGTTATTATACTAACAGTCGAAGAAGGCACAATCCAAGGACAAAGGGCCTTTCACTGCAGTGTAGCATCTCTAGAAGAAAGCAGAACTCTAGGAGCCCTCGCTGCAATCAGATGGCATCACTAATTAAAAAGAAAAACCTGCAATATTGAAGTTCAAGATAAATCGATCTTGAAGAAACTGAATGCAAAGTGGAGATCACCGGAAAAATCTGCATACAACAAGATCATCGATGATTGTGTGGAGCTGTTTTGTTATTTTAGAAAATTTTCTTGCTTTCCTCTTAAGGCAAGATTGGTTGCCAAAACTTAAGTCTATAACTGCTAATTATGCTTCGTCAATTTTGTGATGGACGAAACACTCCTATGCATCCTAACTGTAATGTGTTCACCATGTACAATGCTATGCAGGCCACGTACCTGAATAGCTAACTCTTTTCTACAAGTTCTTTTAGAGAAACAAAATAATAGCCCTGGGTTCCAAAGCATACTCTTCTACCAGGTCTACTGAGTTAGAAATCAGAATATATTAATCCATTTTTGTGCACACTTCAGTGTTAGTTTAACATGTTCATTTGATCAGTTTGTTAATATCGTGCCCACCCTGCACTCAACTCCAAAAATTAAAAAATGAATTGAGATGTACGTGCACAATAGTTAGAGAGTGCACAAAATCAGACTTAGAATCCAAACATCCACAAGTCACTACCGAGTACCGAGTAAGGGGCAGCTCCTTGTCTGTTGTTTAAGCTTCATTTACTTTGTGTTACATGTACCCTTACACTCTACTAGGTATTCCCACCTGACATGTGTTGGAGAATATTCCTGTAACAGTAAGCAAACCAAACAGAAACTTGAAAAGAGTTAAGGGTTAGAACAGATAACACACTTTACAATCACACTAGCCAGAGAGATGGAGTCGCCTGTTCAACAGACTGCCCTTAACTCGATATTTGTCAGGTACACCTTTGGAAAGTGTTGTTATACCTTTTGAGATGACAAATCGAATCCAGGATAAAACCACCTGCCAACCCAGTTAGCAAGACTCGTTGGCCCGTTGTGAAGAGGGGAAAAGTCGTCAGGTCAGTGGCTGCGACTGGGGTAAGTAAAAATCTGACTTTTGTTTTTCTTTTAAAGAAGAAGAAGACTGTTGAATTTTCAAACGGTCAAAATTCATTTAATTAAACATATTTAATTCAAGATATTTAATTAAAAGATTTTGTTTATTAAACCTGATTTAATTTTATAAATACAAAATGGTAAAATATTTAATGTATAGAATTAAAATATAAAACCGTTGGATCTTTGATGGTCACACCAAGGCTCGCACCAATGCTCGCGCCAAGGCTCACGCAAGCTCCGCAAGCCCGCGGCCCGCGGTGCTTCGGTGCGAAGCACCGCACATGTGTGCATTTGCCCACTAGTCCATTTCCTAAATCCATATCCAATCCACTAGTTCTTTTTCCTTATATAAAACGTTTGTGGTAATGAGGATAAATTTCCTCCTTGGTTTGCCCAATATGGGAAAAACCAAAGGTTTCTCATT
>JAJJMC010009801.1:2272374-2296465 GCA_023531435.1 Papaver californicum | reverse complement strand
GCAACTTATAATTGGTAATTCACACAGTAATTTCACTATTAAGGATGAAAAAAGCTTTGAATGCTTATTCACTTTGAATATATACGTTTGTACACATTTATACACTGACTGCAAACTGACGAGAAGTAGAAAATCATAAAGGAGGAAAATACATTTCTGACCATGAAACTAGAACACGATGACAAGCCAAGGCTGAAGCTGTTAAGAACATCATTAATGAAACCCATCCAAATTTGATCATCAAAAGAGGTTGCTCTCTCCTCGTTGACTCTAGCACCTTCGAGAAAATAAGTTTCAACCGACGATCTCTAAGTACAGACTGGTAGTCATAGATAGAAACAGGGAGACCAGAAGCCAGACCAGAATCTTTGTTTTTGGGGTCCACTTGCCATTCTTGTTCGAGAGTTGTAAGCATTCATGGTACTACTCTGTCCAAGAGCTTCACTCATCCATTGGTAAAGCAAATCAGCAAGAGATTTACTAATTTGTTGATGAAGAACAATGCCTCCTTTGACACCATAGCTCGAAACAGGGAAGGCCTATCCTGTTCATATTTAGACAAACAAAAAAATGTTTTAAGAAACCAATGTGTACGACTATGAGAAGCAGGATGATGATGGATGAACAATTGAAGTTACTAGAAGTAGCAGAATAATCTACATACTGCAGTCACCAGGAGTCTTCTAAGGACAGCACCATCTTCTGACAGTAAGAGTCTCAGGATTAAGTTTGCTAAATCAATTAAACCATTACGCCCATTTGCAGAACTCACATTTGAAGTATCAGATTTTGATGAGGTAACCCTTTGTAAGCCATTTCTGGGGCCAGCACAGTTAAAAAGATTTAGTAAACACAAAGAAAAAGAAAAAGAAAAGATATAGTAAGCAAAAAAAAAAAAACTATGCGAGTAGAAAGAACAAAGCAACCTGAAGTAGCATCCACTACATGTACAGTCATGCAGGTTACTAAATTGTATGGAGTAAAAAGGTTAAAACTTACCTAGTTGCACCAACTCTTAGAAACAGTTGAAGCCTTTTCAATTGGAATTCCTTCCTTTTGTTGAAAACAACCTGTATAGGTCAAATGAAATAAAAATTAAACAAGTGATGGCAACAAGTTGATAGCATATACTCCTGAAAATAGCCTCTTTGTTGATGTCGCAAAACCAAGCTCAAAATGTGTATTCGTGAAAAGGTCAAATAAAATGCTAAATAAAAGGTAAAGTAAAACAAGCAGGATATAATGACTTGCAAAAGAAGCACACACCGAATGTAAAAGCTTTCTAGATGGAGCTGAATTATCAGTGAGAAGTTTCTGGGCAACATATGGGTATGCTGACTCAAATGTCTTAAAATCTTGATCCGCAGCAACCGCCAATCCTAAAAGTTCATAGAATACGAAATAGTAACCGAGGACCAGGCAGAAAATTAGGACAAGGACTAGAGTGCCTTTAGAATCCTACCTTCCAAGGACGCCAGGGATCGTAAAACAAGTGTAAAGTATGGAGGCATTCGACAGTGATACTTGAGGGCTGTAGACCAGATTTTACCAATTACCTTCAACAAAGTAAGCAGATCTTAAGAATGTAAGAGATCAGGATAAGAAAACAAATAGAGAAATCCTAGCTGAAGTAATATAAAGAGATAAACTCACCCTACTGAACTTGACACATTCGTGCTGAGAGCATGACTAGGGCTTACCGGGACTGGTACTTGCTGATGCCAAGGATATTGCCTATATGCCATTAGCATTGTCATTTGCTAATTTCGTGGCCATAACTATGATTTATTTAAAGTTTCTCAGTCTTATGAGATTTAATTGTTAGCATTTATGCTTAAATTTTGTGCAGTTCAGCCGTGGAAGTTTGCCACTTGAAATAATGCTTGATGCGACTCTGCAACTAGATGATATGCATCTAATTAGCGTTTTTATTCAGATAAGGCACAGCCTCTATTATGAATGTTCGCGATTTTTTATAATCAATATATTTTGGTTAATACAAATAGTTTGCATGGATGCACATGAAATAACGAGGATTTAGTTGAGTATAACTCTGAAATTTCTATGGTGCATATCAAAAGCTACATGACTAATTTAGCCAGGAACTGAATATCCCTTCTCGATTTTCTTGCAGAATATAGGATAGGAGTAGTATTCATAGTTTTTATGCTTGATCAGAAATTTATATATTTATTTCATGCTTATGCATATAGGCAAAAGTGATGATAGAGCTTCAGGGCTATTTTGGCCAGGAGCTGAATGTCCCTTCTCAATTTTCTTGTAGAAGGAAAAAGCGATGTTACAATTTTCTTCTTTGTCAAAAACTCACCATCAACATTAAGTCTCTTGCTTAGTGCGGAATAATAATGTTTCATAGAAAACACTAGATGGTTATTTTTTTTGGGATAATTAGACTTTGGTACTCATGTTTTGACCAGATTTAGTGTTTGGTCTAACATTTGTCCAACCTTAGTGTTTGGTACCTGGACTAACGGTAAACCGTAGTTGACTAGGTTAAGTCTAATTTTATGTTATTTCATTTGAACCGTTGATCTTAATGACACGTGGACGACCATATGAAATAAGATCAACGGCCCACATGTCATTAAGATCAACGGTTCAAATGAAATAACATAAAATTAATGATTTTGCTAAGTTAAAATTAGACTTAACCTAGTCAACTACGGTTTACCGTTAGTCCATGTACCAAACACTAACGTAGGACAAATGTTAGACCAAACACTAAATCTGGTCAAAACCTGAATACCAAAGTCTAATTAACCTTTTTTTTTCTTTTACTGATATAAACGAAATAAATCAATAAGCTTAGTTGTCGGATATTACCAGAAATTCTGATTCGATGACGTTCCGATGATGTCGAATAATCGTTGGAAGAGCAATATTTGATGTAGTAGTGCCTATAGGATGATAAAACATCGTCTTGGGAGCATAAATTAATAAAGCGTGGCCGATTTGTGTGAAGGAAGGAACCTGAGGTCTTTAAGGTGAAAATATTGTAGGCATTCCCATGCGGCCGGGCTTTCTTATTTTCAGAGTTTTATCTGTACGTTGGCATAATTATCGTTGTATCCAACCTGCCGATAGATATTCAAGTGAGTGAGTCCAAATTTGAAGTATGTAAATAAAAGTTGGACCTCTTCTAATTTAATTCATTGTCAGGATTGGTTTCTGAAATTGACTCTGGATTAGATATTCCGAGTCGTATTTGATAGTCAGCCAGATAGCATGAGTGGATCAAGTGAGGATTTAAGTTGAATGGTTGCTAGGCGTTATATTGATGCCTTATGGATGATCAAAAGGCTCTTAAACATCGGATCAAAAGCAATACTAAAGAAAAATATAAAAGTGATTGATCAAACTGATTGACACCAAGATTGATGAAATGTCCAAGTCAACAAATGATTATTATGTGAGTTTCCAAGTGTTTAACTCAGACAAATTTACTGTTCGACCTTTATTTCACAAACAAAAGTATTGACATGATTTACCTTGGGCTTGGGATAACAAATAAAGAAAATTGATATGTTGTCAAGGTTTGAATATGTATTTCTTAATGGAACGTAATTGATATCTTTCTCAAACACCGTTATGCTGCTTAAGACTTTATTTCTTAAGTCTGTGACGTAATAGCCTAAGGGAACGTAACAGATCCAGAGACATAATTCTCAATTTCTTAATGGCTGGAAGAGATACAACAGATGCCACTATTTCTTGGTTCCTTTATATGTTCTGCAAGCATCCACAAATACAACATATGCCACTATTTCTTGGTTCCTTTACATGGCATCTGTTGCTGTGATGGTGGTCAGTGTTGGTGAGCAGTGATGATCACTGTGTAATTTCATATTCATAATAAAAATAACCTTGTACTAGAAAGAGGTTTGGTTGATCATTTTAGTAAAAAATTCATGTAAGTTTTCATCTTCTACTATTAGTTGCGTCTACTCCGTCATTTTATATTGCTAACCATTTATATATGGCCCAGAAAAGATAGATATATACTACGAATCCAAAGACATACTTCTACTCCGTCATTTTATATTATTAACCACTTTTGTATGGCCTAGAGAAGATAGATATATACTACAAATCCAAAAAAAATAGTTTTATCCACACACTAATACAGACTTAGTGGAAAAAAATGGTAGGTCTTTTATCAAATTATCGATGATAACTTATTAATTTTTTTAATGCAAATCTTTTTACTTTTTCTCTCGTTATAAGTTTGATATGAAAATACAAAAATATAGACTTTAGTTTAAATATTTGTGAGTTTGATTTCCGATCTTTCACACAAACACTAAACGACATTACACCTATATTACAATATTAGAACACTACGAAACCTTAGTAACCTATATACCAAAACACATTGTGAAGCAGAATATACTCTAATAATTATGCATTACGGATGTGAAATTTAAATGTTGTTTACTTTTCCAAGCATCCAACTCGGTAGAGATCCCATAAGTTGACTCAAACATTTAACGTGGTTCAACAGTCTAACTGTCTACATCCACGGGTAAAAAGACTTATTCCATTTTTATTAATCAACATCATTTTATACGAAGAATGTTGTTCTATAAAATCACAATCATATTAATCATGGATTGATTGAACTAAAAATTTACACAAGCCTCATACCTAAACTCTTTGCTATGACTTCTATGCCTTCTCTTAATTTTTCTCCCCAGATTTTCCAACCCCTTTTTCTATTAATGAGTTTGGTATTTATAGCCAATTTGATGGGTCCTTCCAATCTACTTTTCCACCTATTGATTCTTATCCATCCTTGATGGGAAATACAATCCCGTAAAACTTACTTGTAGTTTCCGCAAAACTCGATCATGTTTCTTGTAAGTCTGAGTTTGCTTATTACTTATTTCGTATAGTTTCCCACTGGTTATCCCGCAACTCTTCTGCGGTCTTGTATTTTGGATGAATGTTGCGGCTTTATTTGAATCATAGCATGTCTGAAACGTAGCTCTTAAAAGTGAATCGTCATGCTTTGGCTCTTTTGTTCTGCAGCTTGTAAAGTCGATACGTGTCTCTCGTGCATCAGCGCTCATCATTACTCTTTAATGAATCATGCTTTCCCGCAACTTGGTGTCAGTCATGCAGCAAGGTTATCTGTCTTGAGCAGTGTGCTTTACTTTCCCGCAACCCATGTGCCGATCATGCATTAATGATGTCAGATTCAAATCTTATCGGCTTTTCAGGTCTTCTCAGAGAATTTTTTCTTTGGTGTTTCTCGTCTCATCGTAATTTGTTGCTTCTCCAATAGTCTTTGGACACGCATAGCTTAGAATTTATTCTCTCACAATTTGCCCATTTTTTCCTTCTTTTTGGAATTTTAACAGTTGGTAAAAATTTTGAAAAAAGGAAAAATAATAATTGCCCTTTCGGCTTCCAGGCTTACAATAACTTCCTTTTCCATGTTTAATTACACTTTACCCCGATTTTTGCGCTTGCAGTTACTTTTCTTCGCACGTTTCTGTCAGTTGGTGGTTTTCGAGGAAATCAAATCTGTGATAAAGTATCTTTTTTCAGCTTTCGACGGTTTCGTCAGTTTTAAATTTCTTCTATTGAATGCCGATTACTTCCCTCATTTCATTCTTTACACCTTTTGTCTTCTTCTTCTTAAATTATTAGCGTTTTTCGTTCATTTGAACTTTCCAAAGATTCTTCAACGCCTTCTCATTCTCCTGAACTTCTGTAAACAAGGATTCTCACATTGGGATCAAGTTTTTTATCTTTTCAATCAACAAATTTTTCTTCTATCTTTCACTTCACTGTAAGTAATCCTTTTGCTTTTCCTTTTTCGTATTTGCTTGTTTATCAGTCTCTGTATCTGTTCCTCAATCATTGAAGATGATGTTAATGATCTTTTTATCTGTTTATTATTTTTTGGAATGATGATAATGATGATGATATATCCTTTTGATAACTGATTTTTTTTATCATGATCCTCTCTTTTTTCTGATCAGAAAATTGTTGCTGGTTGGCATTCTGATTATGTGTTCATCTTGTTGTCTTGTTATGGTGTATTCATCTATTCTGGTTTTTCTTTATGTAGATAAAAATTTATCATGACTGGAAGAAATGATGGTAAAGTTATTGTTGATGTTCCTCATCATGATGAACAATCTTTGATCAGGAAATCATCTCATTATCCTACATCGGGAGGTCATCCTCCTGCTGATTCTTCTAGGCCCGCAAGTATTGCTTTTGCGGCTAGCAACCCTGCTTCCAAGAGCAAGCGGGATCATGAAAGCTGTAGCTTTAGGTTTGTGGACCTTGAGGAATTCAAAAAGAGACATCATCTTCGCAGATTCAAAGTCTCCTTCTATGATCAGGATGAAGACGAAATTTCACTGGAAATGATGGAAGGGTTTGATTATACCTGCAACAAGTTATTAATTCCTGCTGGAGCATTAGAAGCAAGCCTTCAACTTCCTTTGTATCAAAGCGACCATCCTTTCCAGTTTGAAGTTCTTGCAACCCGCAACAAATCTCCACATGGTCTTGCTCGATCCATTACTCAATATGATGGAAATTGGTGGCGTATTCTGGATGAGTGCAGCATGCGGAGCCAGATTGACCAATTTCACATGTTACGTTCCTGATCCTACAGAACGTAAATATAACACAGTCGAGAACTTTCATGCTACGTATTCGGATAATATTGCTGCGAAGAATTATAAAAAGTGGAGCGTCGGTTCTGGCCGCAAAGGTGGTGAGGGATTCCGCTTGCTTCATGAGATTGATAATTCCAAGATAAAATTCGTCCCTGGAACGGAGACTCCTTTAAAGGAAAGAATTCGTATAGATCATGATTTTAAATGGTACCGTACCCCATTGGTTATTGAAGGTCCATGGGTCTTTGGGTTCTTCGCAGATAACGTGGTTCAAAACCTTCTTACCCACTTCAAAGGTTACTGCCCTTAGCGGCTGAATTTCTCTGACTTCAAGTTTGCACTTGTTACCGCGGTATGTAAAGTTTCTCTCTGTCTTACTGTACTTTGTATATTTCTTAATGGTTAGAATTTCTCTATGATGGCTTAAAATGTCCTCTCTTTTTTATAGCCGCAAGGTGAGCGGCAGGCTGACGAAGGTGCAAAAGATGACACAGGAGTAAAGCGCAAAGCCGCAGCTCCTACAGAAAAGGTATTGTTTTAACCTAATGAATTCTAATTATCCTTGTGAATTTTGAATTCTTATAGTTCTTAGGGTCGGAAAAAGGTGAAGGGTGCACCCCGGGCTTCTATAGATAGGGAAGAAGGAAAAATTCGAGATTCTCCTCTTCAACATCCGCTCTTGATTGGTGAAGGAAGCTTCGTTCCAGAGAGACAAGAAGAAAAGCAGGTCATTTTTCTTCAATTAACCAACTTTGAATCTTCAGATCAAGCTGGTATTGCGGAAGAAACTCCAGAAGCTTTGGTTAATCCTTCACTTCAAGCTATGGTTCCTGATCCTTCCTTCTTTCTCCAATTTTCTCCTTTAACCGCTGATGAGCCACTTGAAGCTGTCCCAAATGAAGATGGTTCAGCTGACGGAAAGGATCACCTTATACAAGGTGATCGTATAAATGCTTCAGAAGGGGAAAATACGCGTGCACCTGCTGCGGTACTAGATGAGTCTGCGGACATCAATTCAGCAGGAAATGTGCCCGTAGGTACTTTGGTGGTAACTTCTCCTACCCTTGTTGCAAGCGCAATAGTTATTGCTGAAACATCTCATCCGAATAGAGAAGTACCACAAGCGAGTAAAGGCAAGGGGATTGCATAGGATTTAAGTCTAATGGGAAATGAAGAAGAAGCCTTCCAATGGTTCTTGTCAAGGGAGCTTTTGTCTGTTCCAAGCAATTCTTTGTCAGTGAAATCAGATAGTGCATCCGTTTCACGCTTGCGAAATTCCATGGGAGTTGTACCATATGATGCGGTTAAAGATGCTTGGCTTCAAGATCAAGATGAAGCGGTTGATCCCAAATTCCCATGAACCAACCTTCTTCACTTGAGAAAACGCTTGCACTTACAGAAAGACAAGTATATTCTTTCCCGCAACAAGCTCTTGTACAGGTATTTTTATCGTTTTTATACCCTTTGATTTCTTCTTATTCTTAGTTCTGTTTATAACTTTAATTTTGCAGCTTGCACAGGGTCAGAATGCTGTATTCACCGCATACAAATTCTACAAAGCGCGATCCATAATGATGGAATCCCAATTTAAGACTGTGAAAAATGATGCTTTGGGCTTGCAGCGGGAAAATAACATGCTTCGCCAATAATTGTTTGACTTTCAAATTCAAGGTTTAATTTTTTCTTTCTTATCAAGTTCTCTTAAGATTTTTTACTTGTTTTCTGAATTACTTCATGGGATCAGCGAGGGATTCAGATTTCATATCTAGGATGCGGCGTAGAAATACGCAACTGAGAGATCATGTAGTGAAAGTTAACAACGAGAACGTGGAAGTCAAAACAAGATTTAACAATCTTGTTGATAGTCATGATTTGGTCAGATGGAGGTATAATAGATTAAAATCGCAATATGAACTTTTATTGGAAGAGATGGTTCGCAAGAAAGCATAATTTAATGCTTCTTTACTGTGGACTAAAGATAACGTTTTTGAAGCATGGGAAAGATCTGATAAATTGGAAGAAGAGAACCGCAGGCTTTGTGCAGAACGCAAGAATATCGTTGCGGGATTTTCCCTTTCCAGTTCGTATCACAATTCGCAGCTTTCTTCATATATAGCTCAACTCATTAAGGACAGAGACCACTTGTCTTCAGAAGCTCATGCTAAAGGAAAAGCCCTTGTGGATGCTCAAGCCAGAATTCGTGATTTATCTGATTCCATTATTCACCGTGAGAGCGAAATTTTCCGTTTGCACAAATTAAATCAATTACGGGATAATGACGCAGAATTAACTCAGTTTCATCAAAATCTTCAACAACTCACTGTCAAGTATAACAAACTTTCGGGAGAATATGATTTCCTTGAAATTACTAAGGATGCGATGGGTCGTGAATTAGAAGAGTTTGAATCCCTCTCAAGAGGTATCCTATTTTTCTGTATATTTAAAATTTGACATTATTCCCGCATTGACTAACCCGTTGCTTTTGTTTCAGGTTTTGAAGAAAAATTTAAGGATGCAGCCGCAAGAGCTGCCAAGGCTGAGGGAGAAATCGGTGCCGCAACTACTAGGATGGAAGAACTCAATAGGAGACTAGAGATGGCTTCTATCAAGGCTAATGAAGCGCAAACTTATCTTGAGCTTGCTTTTAAAAAATCCAATGAAGCGCAAGCTCAACTTGAGCTTTTATCTTCTAAAGTTGAAGAGGCCGAAGATAAATTAAAACAAGAAGTTTCGAAGAATGAAAGCCTTATTCGGGACTTAACTTCTGAGAGAGGGAAAATAAACTTTTGGAAAACAAAGGTCCAGAATTCCATAACTGAAATAAATCTGTACAAACAAGAGGTTGAAAATAGAAGAGCTTACATTCTTTGGTTAAAAACCAAAACTAAAGCTTTAATTGCAAAAGCAGTCAACAACACTCTTGACCAAGTACAAACTGATGGATTTTCCAAAGTTTACAAGCGCAGAGATGTCCCGGATAATCCTCCCTTTAAAGGAGATATTACCGCACCTTAGTTTTCTTTACTGTTGCCCCGTTCTTCCTCATTCTTGGTTGTAGTTGCGTTTTCATTTTTCCTTGTAATTTTATCCCTGCAAAACAGATTTTGAATATATATATAAATTGTTAGTTCATTGTATGAGTTTGATTTATTCAACCGCAAGGAAATTTTGTACCTTGAGTTATATTGAGGGTGTAACACATGTCTAACTTCTCTCGGGCCAGGAGGAAATTAGGATGCGGTCCCTAGAGTCTCCTAAAACGGAGAAAGATACAACAATTAATATCATGTTAGGCACCCCTGCTGGCGAAAGATCCAATAGTCATACACTCATAGACATTCACATGGGCTTTCTTAGAGAGGTTGCATTTGGAGCTTTACCTAGTATGGAGCCAAATTGTTGTATAATTGCATTGCTGATTGTGAGCACTTCCTGAAGTGGAGAGTACCTGGTATAATAATCAATGTCATGTTAGGCATCTCTGTGGAGAAAAATCCTATAGTCATTAACATTTATTTGGATCTTCTAGAGAGATTGCATTTGATATGCTTTACCTATTATGAGCGTAAACTATTGCACAATTGCATTATCGATCAAGGATAGTAGGGTTTGAGATATTGTGCGTTCCAAGGATGTTGTAAAATTCCTCCATCTATGTTCCGCAAATGATATGATCCTTGTCCCGCAATGCCCTGTATAACATAAGGTCCTCCCCATGTAGGTGTAAATTTTCCTGCTTTTTTGTCCCTTTGGTATTCCGGGATTTTCCGCAGAACATATTGTCCTTCCACAAAGTTCCGCAACTTGACTTTTTTATTGTATTCTCTTGCCAATCTTCTTTCATAATTTTCCATTTTTTGAAGTGTAACTTCTCTTCTTTCTTCTAAGTCATCCAACTTTTCTAGCATTAGGTCTGAATTCAAATTTTTCTCCCATGCTTCTGTTCATGTGGTGGGTAAAATGACTTCCGTTGGAATAACCGCTTTTGCTCCATAAGTAAGAAGAAATGGTGATTCTCCAGTGGAATCCCTTCTTGTTGTGCGATATGCCCATAATGTATTATGCAGCTGTTCACACCATCGTTTGTGATGTCCATCAAATGTTTTCTTTAGATTTATGGCAATTGTCTTATTTGTTGCTTCGTCTTGTCCATTGCTATGACGGATAGAGCGGATTTGACTTGTTCTTTTGTATATTGAATGCTTCGAAAAGCATATCTATATTTTTCCCTTGTAATCGTTGTCCATTATCGGAGACTATGGCTACCGGAATTCCAAATCTACAATTATATTCTCAAACAAAAATTTGAAAACATTTGTATCTATGATATGTGCAAGATCTTTGGATTCAACCCATTTAGTGAAATAATCTGTGGCCACAATTAAACATTTTCTTTTGTGTGTACCTTCCACTAACGGTCCCACAATGTCTATCCCCCATTTTGCAAATGGATAGGGAATGAGAACGGAATTAAGTTCTGTTGCGGGTGTTTTTATTCTCTTTCGCATAACGCTGACATTCTTCACATCTTTTTACCATATTTTCCGCATATTTATGCATAAATGGCCAGTAATATCCTTGTGTTTTTGCTTTCAATGCAAGTGATCTTCTCCCACTATGATTTCCCGCATCTCCATGAAGTATATCTTTGAAAATCCGCATCCCCTCTTCTTGTGATAAGAATCGAAGTAACGGTCCCAAAAATGATCTGCGGTATAAAATTTTATCCAGCAACTGGTAATTCACAGATTTTGATTGTACCTTTCTTACTTCTTTAGTGTTTGCGGGCAAGATCCCATCCTGCAAATATTGATGTATTGGAACCCTCCAATATTCCCCAGATAATTTATTTTCTGGTTTTTGTGGAAGGTTTGTAACATCTTTATCAACTACATCTTCAATATGTTCTTCTACTTCTTCTTCCATATTTTCAACTGCCCACAACTTAATTGATGGTTCGTAAATGCGCCCAATTTTAACCGCTGAAGTGTTCTGATCCTTTATCATTGAAGAAATAAATGCTAAAGCATCAGCATGACGATTTTTGTCTCTGGATAAATGCCGAAAGGTTATGTTTGGGACTTGAAGCACCAATTTTTGCACTAGATTTTTGTATTCTATCAGACCTTCATCAAGCGCTTGATATTTCAACTCAACCTGCCGAATTATTAACTGTGAATCACTTGTGAGCCGCACATCGCGTATCCCCAATTCAATGATGAGTCGAAGAGCATGAACCACAACTTCATATTCCACAATATTATTTGTATGTTCGCCAAACTCAAGACGAAATACATGTACCATTCTGTCTCCTGTAGGAGTTGTAATTACAATCCAATTCCCGCGTCTTCTTTATTACGTGCACCATCAACAAATACTTCCCATCTGCGGGAATTTGCAGAACTTAAAATATCTTGTGAATCATCATCTTCTATTCCGGGTAAACCTTGGATTTCAAAATCATCATCTAACGGAAAATACGCAAGGAAATCATCCAGGACTTGCGACTTCTGCGCAGTCTGTAATTCAAATAATATGTGGAATTGTTCGAGTTGTGTGTTCCATTTTGCTATCCATCCAACTTTCCCTATATTCTTCAATTCAGATTCCAGTGGAGCTTTACTTGGTATACGCACATAATGTGTTAAGGAATATATGTGCAACTTCTGAGAAGCAAAAACCAGTTCCAAAATTAATTTTTTTATTTTAGTATAATTTCTTTCTGCAAGGTTCAGATTTTTACTGATGTAATACACTGGCTTTTCAATCTTCTCATTCGTCAGGACTAATACCGCACTTACTGCATCTTCGGTCGCCGCAATGTATAAGGTGAGAACTTCTTCAGGCTTTGGCTTTTGTAGTGCAGGTAATGTAGCAAGATAAACCTTGATATTTTGGAAAGCTTGCTCACAACTCATTCCATATAAATTTATTTTTCTTTTTTAAAATATCAAAAAAAAGTTTGCATCTATCCGATGATCTTGCGATAAATCTGCTGAATGCGGCCAAACAACCATTTAATTTATGTACTTCTTTAATATTCCTTGGAGACGGCATGTCCACTATTGCCTGAACTTTTACGGGATCAAGTTTAATTCCTTTTTTGGTGACCAAATACCCCAGAAACTTTCCCGACGTAACCCCAAAAATACATTTGAATGGATTGACCTTCATTCTGTATTTCCGCAAAGCTTCAAATATTTCTCTCAAGTCTTGTAGATGATTTGTTGAAAGTTAACTTTTTATTAACATGTCATCCACATAAACTTCCAGGGTGCGGCCTATCCATGGATTAAAAATTGCGTCTACTAACCGTTGATATGTTGCTCCTGCATTTCTTAACCCAAATGGCATCCTGGTGTAACAGTACAAACCATGTGGAGTAAAGAATGCAGTGTGCTCTTGATTTTCTTCAGCCAGAGCAATCTGATTATATCCTGATTTTTCGTCCATAAATGACAAGGCCTCATGTCCTTCAACAACGTCCACCAACTGATCAATGCTGGGAAGCGGATAACTGTCTTTTGGGCATGCTTTGTTTAAGTTGGTGAAGTCTATGCAAATTCTTACTCCGCCATTCCTTTTTGGTACAATCACCATGTTTGAAATCCAAGTTGGGTACCTCACCTCTCGAATGAATCCCGCATCCATGAGCTTTTTTAGTTCATTTTCAACTGGCAAATGATATTCAGGCGCTACTTTATATATGCGTTGCCGAAAAGGTGTGGCTTCCGTATGTATATGTAACTCATGCCGTATAATATTTGGGTCGATGCCCGGCATGTCCTCCATCTTCCATGTAAAAATGTCCATAAAATCTCTAAGTAGAATAACCAGATTATGCTCCCTTTCCGTTTTCATCAGCGTTCCAATCTTTATCATCCTGGGAAGTTCTTCTATTCCTAAGTTGACATTTTTGGTTTCTTCAATTGATGTAAAAGTGGGTTTAGGAGCTCCTAAAAGTGTGGGATCCCCCTTTGGTTTCTATGCTGGAAGACTACCTTCATCAATTTTTGGCATGCTTTCCTTAATTGTAATACCTTCATTTGTTTCATTTATTGCTTTATTTCCCGCAGTCTTAATCATATATTGGTTTAGGGCTTCTTCTTTAGCCTTCATCTTGCGCTCTTTTTTTTTATTTTGTTGCTGCTGTTGTCGCTCTTCATTCATGCGGACTTCTGCTAGAATACAAGATTTTGCTTCATTTTGATCTCCATCTCCCCTTGCGGTGTTGGAAATCGCATGTACTGGTGATACGTTGAAGTTACCCCTTTCAATTGATGGACCCAGTGTCTACCAATGATGGCATTGTACGGAGATTGAGCCTCCACTATGCTGAACTTAGTCAGAATACTTATCGATCCAGTCGCAACATCAAGTAAGATTTTCCCTTTCGGTTTTGAAGCTAATCCGTTAGACTCATAAATTGTGTAGCAAGAAGGTGTTAGCTGATCATATTTTAACCCCATCTTCTGGAAGGTATCATAAAATAATACATTGAGAGAAATGTCCCCATCCATAAGAATTTTCCTTATATTCCAACCAGATACTGGCAGTGTAAGCACTAGCGGATCATTATGCATTTCAATCTCCTGGTCAACTTCGTTCGCAAAAAAAATTAGTGGGGATGCCATCCATTCTTCCCATGCTTCAGTAACTCTTCCCGCAACCTTGAAAAGTTCGTGACTGCGAACCCTTTTATGCAATTTTTTATCAATAGACGCACTAATGGATGACTGATCCGATTCAAAATAGGAGATCATATTAATAGTTTGATTATTTTGCGGAATATTAACATCTTTCCCCTTACTATGCCTTGGTGGGGGATCAGGTAATTGAATAAATTCTTTTAACTCCCCTGCATCAATCAACCTTTGTACTTTCAAGATTAGATTCCTCAATCGTTCCGTGGAATGACCTCGGTAGCAATGGTACTCACAATACTCTTTGGAGTTCTGTGTGTGTGCGGGTTGCTGTTCTTTTGTCCATGGCCACTGAAAATCTCGTATGTTTTTTATTGCATTTAAAATTTCTGAATAAGGAGTGTTGAGTTTAGTGAAGATTCGCTCCTCAAATTGTTGGATAAATTTTCTTCTTTCCTCTATCATTCCTCGCTTTGATTCAATGTTTGGAGTTTTTCCCGCAAACCTCTTCTTGGAACTGGATGACGGTTCTACAAAATTGGCTTTTTTAGCATTCCCCTGTTCTCGGATGTTTCCTCTGGATGTCCTGTAATCTTGCACATTTTTCAATGATATCTCTGAGATCCCCTTTGCTTTTTGGATTTTTATCATGGATATCAACAAAGAGTTGGCTTTCTCGATTGGCAATTCTCCATTTATAGCAATTGATAATGACTTCTGGGTTTACATCCCCGATTACTTGACAGATCGTCTGCCATCGATCTGTATAATCTCGGATGGTTTCCTCTGTCCATGAGGCAAGAGAGTATAGCTTGTCCATCCCAGCATCTGTGGGCTTGTTATACATGTATGCTTCTAAGAACTTGTGGGTCAACTGTGTGTAAGAATACACCGACCCTTCTGGTAGATTATCATACCACGCCAAAGCTATTCCTTTCAAACTCGAGGGAAAAAACCGGCACATAACAACATCATCTTTCTCCCAACGTGTCATTATGCGATTATAATACTTTAGGTGGGTTGTTGGGTCTTTTGTCCATCGTAGCATTCAAAAATGGGAATACTACATTCATGAGGCATTGGTGCGTACGCCAGGTGTGGTGCCAACGGCGTTCGTCTAGCTTCTTTTGACACTTCTTCTAATCGTCCACCCTCTTTATTTTTCAAATTCTTAATTTCTTCTCGCATTTGCTCCATGTCCTCATAGCATTTTTGCCAGCTATCATTTTGCAACCTTGAACCATCAATATTCAATCTATCTGGTTCATACCGCTAGCGTGCGGGTTCCACTACCATTACTCTTTGATCTTTATTGGCTTTCACTTTTCCTCCTGCGGGTCTGTTGGAGCTTGCTTCTTGCCCCCGTGTTCTAGTTGTAGATGGTTCCGCACCGTGCTGGGCTTTTTCTTTTAGTACTTGGTTTTCTCTGGTCAATAGTGCAATTTGTTTCGCACAAGTATGTTGTACCTTGCGCATCTCGTCCATTTCTTCCATTAATTGTTGAATGTGATCGATACTATTTTGAGAATTTTCTTCAAATAAACGACTATTTGTGTGGCCTTTAGAATTGTTCACTTGATCATTGATGGGTTGTTACCCTCGTGATTCTTCCTCCATTTCCCTTTGTTAAGGAGCTCCTATTGCATTACTCCCCTGATTTCCTGAATTAGCATCTTGATCCTGCATGTTTCTATGTGACACTGTTTTCATTTGGGTGAATCTTTTTGAGATGTTGTGATTTCTTCTAAGCTCAGCCTTATGTTGCTGTAGAACATGGTAATTTATGATATCTTATCATAAAATCGACTCACATGAACATTTAGAAAATGATAATCAATCAAAACTTAGAAGTAAATTGACTCAAATATTTAACGTGGTTCAACAGTCTAACTGTCTACATCCACGGGTAAAAAGGTTTATTCCATTCTTATTAATCAACATCATTTTATACAGAAGAATGTTGTTCTATAAAATCACAATCATATTAATCATGGATTGATTAAACTAAAAATTTACACAAGCCTCATACCTAAACTCTTTGCTATCACTTCTATGCCTTCTCTTAATTTTTCTCCCCAGATTTTCCAACCCCTTTTCCTATTAATGAGTTTGGTATTTATAGCCAATTTGATGGGTCCCTCCAATCTACCTTTCCACCTACTGATTCTTATCCATCCTTGATGCGAAATATAATCCCGTAAAACTTACTTGTAGTTTCCACAAAACTCGATCATGCTTCTCGCAAGTCTGAGTTTGCTTATTACTTATTTTTTATAGTTTCCCACTGGTTATCCCACAACTCTTCTGCGGTCTTGTATTTTAGTTATTGTTTTTGGATTTGGATGAATGTTACTGCTTTATTTGAATCATAGCATGTCTGACACGTAGCTCTTAAAAGTGAATCGTCATGCTTTGGCTCTTTTGTTCCGCAGCTTGTAAAATCGATACGTGTCTCTCATGCATCAGCGCTCATCATTACTCTTTAATGGATCATGCTTTCCCGCAACTTGGTATCAATCATACAGCAAGCTTATCTGTCTTAAGCAGTGTGCCTTACTTTCCCGCAACCCACGTGTCGATCATACATTAATGATGTCAGATTCAAATCTTATCGGCTTTTCAGGTCTTCTCAGAGAATTTTTTCTTTGGTGTTTCTCGTCTTATCGTAATTTGTTGTTTCTCCAATAGTCTTTGGAAACGCATAGCTTAGAATTTATTCTCTCACACACCTAATGAAAAGTCAACCTATTAATTGCTTATTATTGATCAACGGAGCTTCTTGTTCTAGAGATACATTCCATGTCCCCAAATGGTATGTGGGAAAAATTACAGATCCAATCTCTTACATGAATATCACATTGGTAAGTCCAACGAAGGTGTTTGGGATTTCTCTTGAAAGTTTATAAAGCTGAGATCTCAGCAGAAAGATGGAGCAATACAACAATAAGGAGAGTTGTTCAAAACGACGAATTTCTTTAACCATCCTACTTCTAACTGTCTTCAGAAATTACTTCATGATCTTGAATCGCTTAAAAAAACCTATTCTATACAAATCAAAACCAAAAAAACGTACTGTTATCTGATGCTCACCTGATATGATACCAAAATACTTTTAAAATAGTACCAAATGTTTCTTTAACCTGAAACAGAAATTAGGGCAAAAATTAATTACAAAAGCAGAAGAACAATAAGGAATCTCAATCATATAATTAGGGGAGAAGAATAATTATAACAAGACTAACAAATTAAATCTACACAAAGCCCTAACGATAATCTTAATCTGCAATTAAACGAAACCTCAATCATGTCCATAAATCCTCTGATAGAATGGGGAAGGAGAACAATAATGGAGTTTCATTTGTTTGAAGAAGAACACAAAAACGGTGCGAATCTTCCAGAAGAGAATGGTTTCACGAGAGCAAATGAATTTTTTGAAGTAAAAAAATTTCACGGTGAAGAATGAAGATATATCACGACTCTTTGTTTGGTTTTCTAGGTTTTAATAATATACACGTTTTCACTTAAAAAAATAAAATAATATACACGTATAATAACTGAATAAAGGTGGTGAAGGATATTTTCACTTAACTTCTTTCTATTTACTTCTTTTATTTTAAATTTAGTATTTAATTTTTTTATTGGAAAGGATAATTTATCACACCATTTAACGTGCCAAATGCAATTAAAAATAAAATATAATTATATGAGGATTTATTATTACACTTTTTTAAAATGTCACACGCATTTGTATAACACACATATTGTTACATTAATTAGTGTAACATTTCAGTGTTACAAATTACTGAATTTGGTGTAGTGGATATGGAGATTACCAGGAGTTGTAATGTTGATATCGTCTCTTTTCAATTTAGAATTGTGAGGTGAGCCTTTCTTGACACGATCTCTTAGGGTGACATTCCATATGGCGACGTAGTTCAGTAGTATCATAGATTTGTAATAATCGAGCATCCCTGACGCAAGTGTTAATTCTTTCTTATGATATGACTCTTTTATATGTGCACATTTTGGTTTGAGTGGGGCTGTAAATCCTATAGGCAGGATTGAAAGTAGGTTTGAGGTTTAAGGTGGGGGAGTATGTTTCTGAGATGACTGAGCTAGCTTTTAAAGGCTTATTTGAATTTGAATCCTTGTATGTTTTGGGAAAAAAAATATTTAGGTGACTCACAAAGATTCTTTTCCTGAAATAACGATATTTCTACTTAACCAATGAAATTGAAATCCTAAGGATGCCTATAGTGATACTTTTAGGCATTTTGGAGGAATTGTAAATACTATATGCAAACATGAAAATAAAGACAATGACAGGGTGTTCAGTCAAAAGCCTTGAGCCATTTGCTGTGAATAATTGTTGCGTCAGTTTTACCTTCTATAGTGATCAACCTATAGTAGCCTCCGATAGTAGCCCACGGAATTCTATGTGGCACTTCTCAGTTGGAGGAGCGGTGGCATCTTGATGCTTTGATAACTAAATCTCCTACCCGAAAAGTATTTGGTTTGATTGCTTTGGCCCCGTAAATATTTTGTTCGTTTGGAAGAACCTCTTCTCTGATATATCTCGGATCATGTATGAGGGAGAATATCTTTGAGAACTCTGGTGGTTCATAAAAGGTGAGAATGGTATCTACCCATTTGTTAAAGTTTTAAGATGGAGTAGCAACCCATTTATAACGACGAGCTAAAACACAATAGCAAGGTCCAGTCCCCATTCTTGTGATGAATGAGAATTATTCAATCATAGAGAGGCAAATAGAGTAAGAGTTACTTTAGTACGATACCTATTAACGTAAGATAGCACACTCTCAGTTGATGCTTGATCATATTCCATAGCTTTGAGCAGCTGATATTGCTCTAGGTATAGGGGTGAGTCTTCATCAACAATGTGTCTGATTTCAGGAGGAGAGCCCTTAACTCAAGGTGGAATTTCATGCGGGGTTCTTATGAGGGCTACTATTTTTTGGAGCCATGCACATCCCTGGATCATGCCATAACTGATTTTTCCTTTGCTGATATGAAATTTGGTATGCGTTTGAGTGACTCCTGCTGCTACTGTAAGAGTGATATGTCCGTAAATATTTTTGGTCATCCCTTCTGGGTTTCTGACTGTGCTTGGCGAGTGCGTTAGCCTCTTGTTAAGTAATCCCTGCCGCTTTGAGAGTTTTAACGGTGATAACATTTACATCCATGCCAGCATCAACTAATGTTTTTTTAAATTCAATACCTTTGAGGCGCGGTGGTGAAAAGTCCCCTGTCATGCCCTTCACTGTTCTTGTCAACCATGTCTCCCAAAGGAGGCTTGTCTTAAGCATAAGTATCTTCAGCAAAAGGTGGTAAGTGTTTTCCAGATACGACTCGATTAATGGAAATAAAAATGTCCTATCGTTGATACTTTGAGAAATTGAGAAGCTCACACATGCTTTCCATCAAGAATTGAACTGTTTGGTTGATTGGCTCTCCAGAGATGGTGAAACTTCTGACAAGAAGGGATTCTTGTGGATACCCTCAGTCCCCAGTTGCAACTCTCATGACTCTATCTTTTCTTTGAAGATGCGTCTCATACCATTGCACTCATTGGTGGGGTGATTGACGAACCGATGGAAGCGACAATTGATGTATTGTAGAAATAGTGGTAAAAGATTCGAAACTCAAACTTGTGAAGTTTTGATTTTTTAAACCTAATTTTTAATACTAAAAATAAAGAAGATCAAATTAAAATTGAATTGAGATTATGGAAAGAACTGAGACTAAGGATTCCACCATTAGCCAATTTTTCAAGTGATTTAGCATTAATAATTATCTTGCAATTCATATATTCAATTGATTCAAAATATTGCCTAAGTTAGATTTTTAAAATAATAATTGTAAATCAAAAGTATGAGACATCAATAGCTCTAAACTAAGCATGACCCATCAAAAGAAAACACAACTAATTGATAAAAATCATTTTTTCAAATTTAATTCAAAGCAAATAATCATAAAAGAATTACAAAAAATTAATAAAATAAAAATATACCACTTTATTATTGGAAAAATGGCTTCCTCCGTCGCTTCAGCAGTAGGGTCTAGCTTCTCATTTTGTAAACACTCTCAAGATGTGTATTCATGGCTCAAAAATTGTTTACAAAAAATGAAAAGAGTGAAAATTTGTGTAACAAAGAGTTTGCAACGGTGTAGTGGCGTTACAGACAACTGTTTCCACTGTTACAGAAAAAAAGTGCTTCCACTGAAGATAAACGTTACTGTTCTGAAGATACCCGTTGTAGATGGGTTGAAGAAACCGTTGCAGCTGAAGATAAACATTGCAAAGACGAAGATAAACATTGTTGTTCAATTGAAGAAATCGTTGCCTATTCTTGTTCTTCTTTACAACAATAACACTTTTTTTTTCTTCCTGTTTTTTTTTTCGATTGAAGCTCTCCCCTTTTTCACTCGATATCTTTGCTTTATATAGGCTCCACAAACCCTAACTAGTCCTCCTGGATCGATAAGGACTCAAATTCTAATCCAAAACCAACTCAAATTCGTGATAATTTCAAACCCGAGAATTAACCTTTTTCCGGTCTTACGATGGATTTTCAACCATTTTTGACGGCTAGAAACCCTCTGATTGACGTGTTTTATCCTCTTTTGGTTACTTCTTCAATTGGATATTGCAAAAACAAGTTTTAATCCCATGAATCTCGCTCCCATACTAACTCGGACTTTTTCACGCGTGAAGAACTTCTTCCCGCCCTTTCCGGATTTTTGAAATTGAAAGGGAGTGCCCCTATCCAAGATACGGGTGCCTTTATCAATTTTTTGGGGTGCCTTTATCAATTTTCAACGTGCCTTTAACACTTCTTGAGCCGATTTTTTCCACAAATATTTATTTTCCAAAAATACCTACAAAGACATAAAATCACACAATAAGGACAAAATTGAGTACCAACAAAATATGAAATGGAGAACAATTTAGACACAAAAATGTGTTTATCAAATACCCTCAAACTTATTATTTGTTAGTCCTCAAGCAAAATCTAATCTAAAAATAAAAAAAAATCCTAATTCACTTTCGCAAGAATCGCGACTACATTTAGCATATGTAATAAGCCTTTAAACCCCTAGGTGTCCCTAGTGGACGAGTTTTGTCTCGTGAGGGTTTACAAGAGGTATACCCAAAAAACCTTTACTCCAAACCTTAGCTACCTGTGAACGATTGAGGGTAAACACTAAACAAGCTATTTAGTTGGCATACTAAATTCTTCGGCTATGGGAATCATTACCCTATATGAGTCCAACTGATGTACACGAGTTTTTACTCAAGCATACTAAGAAAACAAAGATCTACTTAGATAGTCGTTCAACCATGATACTCAAAATATATCAAAGTACAATCACATGAAAAGATTTAGAAGATGGATATAAATAAAATGAAGTTTGCACATGTTGACTAAGGTGAACGGTGTTTCCCATATCTATCTGAAGGTCAGTGCAAGGATGAATCCTAATGGATTGAGACACGCTCCCATTGGTCTTACATGATAGTTCTCATGGATCCTGCGTTCCACGCTTTCTTAGACGAAGGAGACAGGGAGAACACACACATATTGCTATCAAAGTGTCAATACTCGATTTTTTTTAATTTTTTTTTAGATAAAAATATAATAATAGAGCTTGATCTCAAACACTATATTTCATCCTGGCGGCGATAACAATTCGATACTGGTGCCCCACCAAATCACTTAGAGAAACACAAAAATTGCAAAAATAAAAACATAAGGTGATATGGTCGAGATAGACTCCGAGATATGGTGACAACTATCATGTTATTTCTAACATCTGAACTATGTCCTTTTATGAATAGACCATTTAACTGGGCACACCAATTCCTATAGAAAAAGAGCTAAGTTTCCATATACCTAAAATGGTTAGTGTCATCCTGAATTGTTCACAAGCTTCTAAATTTTGGAGTTTTATTATTGCACTAAAAGTTTTCTCCCTTACCCCCAAACTTAAATCAAACAGTGTCCTCAATGTTTCAAACTAAAGAGCAGTACCAAAAAATTAGTAAAAAGAGGAATAAAGAGGTAAGTCGGAAAGAGTGTACCTGGGTGAAGCTTAACAATCCTTCTATGGAGAATAAGACAGGAAAATAAAAAAATAAAAATAAAAATCTACTAATGTACAAAAAAAAACCTGATGGTCAATCAAAGTAAACATGGTCCTCTAGAGGGACCTCCTCATCACCTATAGGAAAAGGCTCTAAAAATGGTTTCAACCTCTGACCGTTAACCTTGAAAGTACTTCTACCATCTTGAGTCTCAATCTCAATAGCACCATGAGGAAAAACAGTGCGAACAACAAAAGGACCGGTCCACCGAGAGCGTATCTTCCCTGGGAATAGATGCAAACGAGTATCATACAGAAGAACTTTTTGACTTGGAAAAAATGACTTTCATAAAATATATTTATCATGCGCAAGTTTTATTTTGTTCTTATACTCCCTAGCACTATCATATGCATCTTTCTGAATCTCTTCCAACTCATTGAGCTGGAGCTTCCTGTGAGCTCCTTCCTTGTCAAGTGAAAAATTTAACTGCTTTACAGCCCAATATACTCTATGTTCTAACTCGACGGGCATATGACATGCCTTGCCAAAAACTAGACAATAAGGTGACATTCCAATGGGGTATTAAACGCAGTATGGTAAGCCCATAAGACTTCAGTAAGCCTCAATGACCAGTCTTTCCTATTAGGACAAACTGTTTTCTCTAGAATACGTTTTATCTCCTTGTTGGAAACCTCTACTTGACCACTAGTCTCTGGGTGATATGGGGTAGCTACGTTGTGGTTAATACCATATTTCTTCATCAAAAGCTTAAATGGTCGATTACAAAAGTGTGACCCTCCATCACTAATTACAGCTCACGGTTTACTAAAACGTGCAAATATTTTATCATTTAAAAATTAGACCACAACCTTGTGTTCGTTTGTTTTACACGAAACCGCCTATACCCACTTAGATACATAGTCTACAAAGACAAGGATGTAAAAATAACCAAAGGAATTAGAAAAATGACCCATAAAATCAATGCCCCACACGTCAAAGACCTCAATAACTAAAATTTGGTTCAAAGATATCATATTTCTACGGGAAATGGTTCCTAACTTCTGACAACGCTCACAAGCAACACAGTAACTGTGGGAGTCTTTAAACATCAAAGGCCAGTAGAATCCACACTGCAATATCTTAGAAGCAGTATTCTTAGCACTAAAGTGACCCCCACAAGCATGATCATGACAAAACGAAATAATACTGACTGGTCACTCTCAGGTATACATCTCCTAATAATCTGCTCTGGACAATACTTAAACAAATAAGGATCGTCCCAAAAGAAATACTTTACCTCGACTAAAAACCAAGAACGATCTTGTTTACCCCGGTGTTGAGGCATTCGACCAGTAACAAGATAATTCACTATATTCGTAAACCAAGGTAATTGGGAAACAAAAAATAGTTGTTCACCAGGAAAACCATCTCTCACAAAAGAAGAATCATCATGGGACTCCACAACAAGTCTAGACAAGTGGTCTGCTACTACATTTTCTGCACCCTTTTTGCCTCTAATTTATATAGAGAATTCTTGTAATAAAAGGATCCATCTAATCAATCTAGGTTTAATATCCTTTTTAGACAAAAGGTACTTCAAAGCAGCATGATCAATAAAGACTATAACCTTAGAACCTAAGAGATAGGATCTAAACTTATCTAAGGAAAAAATAATGGCTAAT
>JAJJMC010009801.1:2179249-2265855 GCA_023531435.1 Papaver californicum | reverse complement strand
TTTGTGCATATTTGTAGTTTAAAAAATTAGTTTATTAAAATCTAAATTCATTCTTCACAAGTTCGAGAGAACGACACTCTATTTACCACAATCTACAATCACATCACTTTTAAGACGATTTTTTCCATAAATATTTATTTTCCAAAAATACCTACAAAGACATAAAATCACACAATAAGTACAAAATTGAGTACCAACAAAATATGAAATCGAGAACAATTTAGACAAAAAAATGTATCTATCAACAGTACTTTGGATCTGACATTTCATGAGGAGTTGGTGGGCGTCGTACAGTGAGAGCTTCACGTCCCCATCTTGTATCCACGCCTCCAGTAATTCAAGGACTTTCTACATAGGAAGTGGAAAATCTGGACAAACGAGGTCTGGTTTCATATCCTTCTCTCGTTGTTGCTGTAGCTGATGCTTCTGTCATGGTGCCTTAGGCCCGCCTTGGTGTCGAGCTACTCGTTGGGCCGATGATGGATTCGTGGCTGGATCTGAAATGAGGCGCTTAGTATGCGGTTCTTGCTGAGATAGACTCTTTCTTTTTTCTCATTCATTGCTAACAACATTTATCAATGGTTGGATGGTATATTGTTTGTTGTTTAGTCTTCGGCTCCCACGGGTGTCTCTACGACTTTCTTCCCTTGTCGGTCTTGTTCTCTCCAGCACGACAGGAATAGTTATTGTCGATTGCTTCGCGGCCTCATGCATCTCAGAGAAAATATGAAAACATAAATTTTCTACAAGAAAACGATAGAAAAGAATCATACAATTGGTACAAAGTTCCACCAATTGGTTTTCTATCACATTTGGATTGTAATCCAGCTTGAATCCTGAATCTCTTCACGTGGTCGTTAGGATGTTCATTATTCCTCTGGAATATTCTTCCCAATTCCGACAGAGTGACTTGCTCGGAGACAAAGAAATACTTCTTGTAGAAGGCGCTGACCATATCTCCCCAGTCAGAGATGCTGTTGGGAGCAATGTTGTTCTACCATGTGTAGGCTCTTCCAGGGAGAGATTTTAAAAATTCTTTGACGCGTAGTACATGATTGCATTTGTTTTCTCCGAGTGATTCTAAGAATCGAGAGACGTATTCACGAGCATTCCCCGTTCCGTCGTATAACGAGAAAGCAGGAGAGGAGTATCTCCTTGGTAGTGATATCCTTTGAACTTCAGGCGGGTAAGGAGGCTGATGTTGATGAAGTGAGGATAAGTCTTCCTTGCCATGATTTTGTAGGAGTCTCTCCATATCTTCATGAGTGACAAAACTGGTTGGTTGGTTCCTCGGCCCTGGACGATCAGTAATGATATGAACTTCCTTGTTTTTTCGAGTTCATGACGTACCCGCATCAGTGGATGCTGTGAGATTGGTCCTGGTTTGCTCCATCAGGCGATGTCGGTGCTCTGAAGAAAGTTGTCCGTTAGAGTTTTAAGGCAAGTAAGTACCTTTTTCTGAGTGGTAGCCATGTCTTTTTGCGTTTTGGAGAGTACCTCATGTATCTTCATCAGATTAATAATGCTAAGTGGCATTTGGGTGTTCCTGGTATTTTTAGCCATCGTATTACTATGAGAAAATGTGGTGGTAACATTAGCAGCAACATTGGTAAGAGGAGGGTTGGTTGCAGTAGGAGTAGCTTCAGGGCCATCACCACCAGTATTACTAAAATTAGGATTAGGAGTAGTAACTGACCCAGACCTAAGATCCACCATTTTGAATGATTGAAAATTAGCTTTTATAATCGAGAGGTTGATCTCCAGCTGTGGTTGTCAATAGTTTTAGAGTGAAAAAAATATACTGCAAAAGAGTACTTTCAGGAGGTTTGAAAGATCAAGCTCGAACAGGACGAGCCTAAATTAAGAAATGGTCATTCACGTCCAGTTTCAATCACAAAAGTAGAGAAGATTGAGTTGGTCCTAAGGGAGGGAAGCAAAGAATGTTGAGAAATCACAATGTGATGAGTAATTGTAGTGTGTAGTTTAAGAAAGGATTATTTATATGATAGATCGCGAATTCTATCTTCTTAGTACCTTGTTGAGTAGATGAAGCCATTTATTTATATTTTGATAGGAAACACACTGATTTCTCGTAAGTGGTGCAAGTTATAGAAAAAGCGGAGTAGTGAAAATTGTGGAGATTGTAGTGGATTCATGTCTGAAAAGTAGGGAGGACTTCTATGACCACTAATCCTCGTGCTCTCAACTGCTCTGAAACTGTCCCACTATTTTTTAACTTCTTCTTCGTGGATGTGTTGCCACAACGCACAATTTTCATAGTCCGCCAGACCAATACCCCAATGAGAATCTCATCATGTGTTGTATTTGATATCTCGTAGAAATATTGGAGTCGTGGACTACCACTATTTTGATTAGGTCAAGTCAATAACTTTCTAAGATAGGGAGGAAAGTTGTGCAACTCACTTAAATTGATAATTAGACTGATCAGTGTCGAGTCTGGTAAGTTTAGTGGTCATGCACTAGCTTAGGAGTAACATGACGTAATTTTAATGGCCATATATCAGTTTAGAAGTGACATGGCACAAATGTGGAAGTGATAGGTGCCAAAATTACGCGAGGGTTCCAAAGGACAAGTCGTGGCACACCTAAGATTTCAGGCAAGGAGGCTTGATAGAATAACCATATAGGGCTAGCGCTGGCATTAGGCCAGCGCAAGGAGTATATTAGCTGGCTTTTTGTGCCAGTGTGGCGCTTCCCTTGGGACGCAACCTAGTGAGGCTAGGACTGGCTTTTGTGCCAGCACAAAGAGTTATGGCGGGTCCTTTGGGACGCAGCCTAGGAAGCTATCAATGGCCTTTGTGCCAGCGGCACAGCGCGGAGAATCGTGGCGCGTCCTTGAGACTCAGCCTTAGCGAAGCTAGTGCTATCCTGGTTCTAGCGCGTAGAAGCTAGGGCTAGCCTAGCGCGGAGACATAGCACGTCTTGGGGCGTTCCCTTTGATTGTGGTGCGCCTAAGAAGAGCGGCGCATAATTTGTGACACATCCTTGAGTAAAATGCTAAAATGACATATTGATAGACATATTTTTGTGTCTGATTTGATCTCAATTATATGTATTATTGATATTCGATTTAGTATTTATTGTGGTTTTTATTTCTTTGTAGGTGTTTTTGGAGAAATGTTAAAGGCACCCTCACATTGGATTAAGGCACCCACTTTTTGGATCAGGGCAACCACACCCAAGATTTTGAATGTCACTTTTGGCGGGAAGAAAATTTCTTCTTCACGTAAACAACGAAAACAGGAAACTTCACGGGTTTGGAAATTCTATTTTTGGAAATCTTCTCATGTTTGGAAAACCGAGTTTAATTGGGTAATAAGAAGAAAGAAAAGAAAGATATAAATACCATTCTCTTAATAGAATCCAGAAACAAAGAAAGAAAAGAAAATCAGGAAGAAAATCATGTTTTCATCGGTGATTCTGCCGAGAATTGAAGGAAGTTATTTGAGAAGATTTATGGCTAGCTTTGTTGTGATAGTATAAATAGAAGATTAGGTAAGCCTAGAGAGGGGGGGGAGATTGATTGGTAAAGCTTAGGGAGAGATCAGATCTCACACAGACGAAGAATTTTTCTGCTGCTGCTGCCATTGAAGAAAAACACAAAGAACAAACTACAACCCCTGGATGCCGAAGGCGTCCTTGGGGTGATCTCGTAGTTCCTACGGATGACCGAGTGGTTGAAGGCGTAGCATTGGAACTGACGGAAAAAACTACTCATTGTAACGATTATAAGCGTATCAAAATTCCTGAGAGCGTTTCTATTCCCATTGTAAGCATTATTTGAGTTATAAAATCGTTTTTTGAGGGTTTTCCATTACAAGAAGGAGCTAAACTTCATCTCTGAGGCTACGGAGGAAGCAACTTTTCCAACAATTATGTGGTAATTTATTTAATTAATTTATGCAAGTTATTATGATTAATTGCCTTGGTTAAAAATTGATTTAAAGATTTTTGTTAAGCAGTTGTGATTCCGTTAGATGGTGCATGCCTCGGCTTAGGTCTTAGATGTTCCATGCTTTTGTTATACAGTTGTTGTTTTGAAAATCTATTTTTTGCAATGATTTAGAATCAAATTAAAATGTTAGAATTGCATAATTAAACTTAATCACTTTGAAATTGGAAAATAGTGAAATCCTAGCCTCAGTTTTCTCTCAACTTTATAAAAAAATATTTGAGTTTTCGTACTTTTAGTTTTAGAAATTAGATTTAAAATCAATCTTCACAAGTCTGAGTAACAAACTTTATTTACCATTTTAAAACTACATCAATTTTTGGCACCGCCGACACGGACTTGTTTTTAGAATTGTTTTTAGATTTTTTTTAGGTTAATTAGTTTAGTTAGATTTTTTTTTTACTTTGTTCTATTTTACGTTTCTTTTGGTATTTCTCTTTTTGTTGCAGGTTTTTGGATTTTGGATCGAAAGGAAAGTGATCCAAAGATTGGGAATTAAAGTCAAATATTTGGAATTAAAGCTAAAGACTTGGAGTTAAAAGCTAAAGCTTAAAAGAACGAAAAACAAAACGAAGATTTTTCTTCATTTGATTTTTTTAGATTTTTTTTTTTTTTTTACAAAACTGTATTAGGATTTTTATTGTTTCTGTTTTTTTTTTTTATTTTTTTTTGGACACTTCACTTTGGACTTTGGACTTTGGACTTTATTATTATTATTAAAACCTACGGAAGGGTATTAAATATAAACTGCTACAGGGAAGGACGACAATTACGATATTGTCTTGGCCCCTCGGGTTCGCACACTGACACAGGAGTCGGTGGCCCGAGTCGACTACAACCGATTCATCGCCCGTATGGTACGGGACGTAAGACTCGATCAACCCACGAATCCCTTGCAAGTGGGTTTACTGTATTCCTTCGTATGCATATATGCTGAGGAACTGAAAACGGACTTACTTTTCTAGTAAAGGGAAAGAACTGGCCATACAAGATAAGGACTCGGATTTCATCACCGTTTCCTTCTTGCCCGCCATAGGAACACGTTACCTAACGCGAACCTAATCCTTAAAATTTGACTAGAAAGAAGACCGATATGGTATCGAGCTTATTGGAAAATTATTCAAAAGGATTGTATTGGTTACTTTGTTAACTTAACTTAAAGTTCAGGAAGATTTATTTTAAAGTTGATAACGCCACCTTGTAACCTGAGGAAACGTTGCCAAAGAGGCAGGGTTATCAAAGCTCCTTAGAGCTTATCCTGCTTATAATCGACTTGATCTAATTCGGATCGTTCTGAGAGATTCGCTAAGACTGTAACTAATTTCCTTTTGAAAGAATAGAAGCTGGTCTAGAAACAATCTAAGTGGAGCCATCATGCTTTTTGTTTGCTAGATCGATAGGTTTGATTTGGTTGAGTCGACCTTGCTTTGTGTTTGTTTAGAATTCCCTTCTGATTATGAGTTTTTGCATGCCCATTGAGCGTGCCTGGATAAGAGATTTTATTGTCCGTTTGATCAATGACGAGAATAGAAACTTTGTCGCTAAAAGTGAGAATTTAGGAAACCCTTATTTTGAGAGCCCTATTTTTGGAAACTTTATTTTTGAGAATTTGTCTCTTAGTGAGGAAGTTATTCCTAATTTTTCAGTTGTGTCAGAAATGACAACCTTGAAATCTTTGTTGAATCCTACTAGGACTGCTCGTCCATCATGTATCAAGTTGGCTGAAACTCAAGCCAACTATGAGTTGAAACCGAGGACCATACAGATGCTCCCATTCTTCTTAGGGAAAGAAAATGAAAACCCTTACTTTCACATTAGGGAATTTGAAGAAATATGTAGTACCCTGAAAATTCACAACATGTCTGATGAAGCTTTGAAACTTAGGTTATTTCCTTTTTCCCTGAGAGACAAGGCCAAATCTTGGTTATATAGTTTGCCATCTGAATCCATCGAGACATATGAACAACTTACTGCTGCCTTTTTTGCTAAATTTTTCCCTAGGCACAAGATATCAAAACTTAGGCAAGACATTTCCACATTTGGGAAACTAGAAAGAGAATCTTTGTATAGGTATGTGGAAAGGTTCAATGAATTAATAACACAATGTCCTCAACACGATTTAGAAGATCAAAGACTGGTCCAGATTCTTTATGAAGGACTAGATTATCCAACAACGATCATAGTTGAGTCATTGTGTACAGGAAGTTTTGATAGTAAAGATGTTACTGAGGGGATGAAATTTTTGCATGAAAATTGCTGAAAAGACCCATCAATGGGAGTGTAGTAAACAACCCCCGAGAAAAACTCTTCTAAGCAGAGGTAATATCAATAGGGTAGATGAAATTCTTGAATCAGATGCCAAAAATTTGCCTTTATAGTAAAAAGGTTAGAAGCCTTAGAATTAAGTCAATCTAGTCGCGCAATAGATCCCAAGTCATTTTTGGAAGGACAAACTGTTGAAGAGCAAGCCCATACTCTTTATAAAAACACTAGAAATGATAACCATTAGAAGTTTGACCCATATTCAGAAACCTATAACCCTGGTTGGAGAAACCATCCAAATTTTTCTTGGTCTAAGGGCCAAAATCAAGGTCAGTCTAGTAACTCTCAGGGTCCACCAGGTTTTGGTTATACTAAGAATTCTTCTGGTCCGGTGCAATTTTAGAACTCTTTAGACAAGAGGATCATGAGTTTAGAAGAGTCTATCGCTTTCGTAACACGTAAATCTGCTGAGTTTCAGAAAAAGGTCAACCAATATTTAGAAGACAATAAGAAGATAGTCCAAGATAATTCTCAGGCTATTCATGATTTAAAAAACCAGTTTAGTCAGTTGAGTGAGTTTTTGAGAGAAAAAGGCAAGTTCCCTAGTCAACCACAACCCAACCCTAGAGGAGTTCATGAGTTATCTACTAACCATGTGAATTCAATTAAAACCCTTAGGAGTGGTAGAGTAGTAGACAATAAGGTAACCTCGCCCAATAGTGAACATGATGTAGTTCACCCTTCCGAGCCTATAGTTGAAGAGACTGATAAAGTCTCTAAAAAGTCCAATGCGGTTCCGGCTGAACCCGATTTTGTGCCCAAAGCCCCATTCCCACAACTTCTAATACCAACTACGGAGGAATCCAACTTTAATGATATACTAAAGGTTTTTATAAAGTCACGATCAACCTTCCATTATTGGATGCAATTAGGCAGATTCCTGCTTATTCCAAATTTCTTAAGGATATTTGTATGCGAAAGCGAAAGCTTAGTGTACCAAAGAAAGCGTTTTTAGCTGGTCATGTGATTTCAATTATCCAGAATAATACAACTCCTAAGTACAAAGACCCAGGTTCCCCAACCATTTCTTGCACCATAGGTAACTACCGTGTTGAGAAAGCGTTACTTGACTTAGGAGCCAGTGTGAACTTACTTCTGTACCATGTGTACCTCCAGCTAGGACTTAGTGAGTTGAAACCTACTCATATAACACTGCAATTAGCTGATAGGTCTGTGAAAATTTCTCGTGGTATCATAGAGGATGTTCTTATTGAGGTCGATAAGTTTATTTATCCAGTAGATTTTGTTGTACTTGATACTCAACCTGTCCGTGACCCAGAGAATCAGATACATGTGATATTAGGTCGCCCGTTTTTAGCTACATCTTATGCGATCATTAACTGTCGAACTGGTGTTATGAATTTTTCTTTTGGTAATATGACTATTGAACTGAATATTTTCCATATTAATAAGCAACCCTCTGAGTTAGATGACACGTGCATTGAGAAAGTGAACATGATAGAAACATTAGTTCAGGAGTCATTACCAGACATCTCATCTGAAGATACACTAGAGAATTGTTTAACCCATGTTGGTTTAGATTTTGACGATGTTAGCACCATTGATCACATGAATACTCTGTTAGACTCTACCCCTGTGTTAGATACTAATAGATGGAAAGCTAAGTTCGAACCGTTACCAGTTTTTAATTCCACTGTAATTTCCTCTTTAGAAGAGCCTTCTAAGTTGGACCTCAAACCATTGCCAGATGCTCTGAAATATGTGTTTTTAGGCTCATCAGAAACTTTACCTGTAATTCTAGCATCCGACTTGGATAGTAATCAGGAAATTAGGCTAGTGACCGTACTTCAAGATAATAAGGAATCTTTAGGGTGGACCTTAGCAGACATTAAGGGTATAAGTCCTATTATTTGTATGCATCAGATTCAATTAGAAGATAACACTAAACCCTCTAGGGAGACGCAACGTCGATTGAACCCTAATATGAAAGAAGTAGTTCGAACTGAGGTGCTTAAGTTATTAGATGCGAGTATTATTTACCCCATTTCAGACAGTAGGTGGGGCAACCCCGTTCAGGTTGTTCCCGAAAAATCAGGTGTCACTGTAGTCCAGAATGAAAACAATGAATTAATCCCAACCCGAGTGACCACGGGGTGGCGTGTTTGTATTGACTATAGAAAATTGAACAAGGTCACAAGGAAGCTCCATCTCAATGAGTTGGACGAGATTCGTAGAGATGCATACGATAGTGCTAAGGAGTATAAGAACAAAATGAAACTTGTGCATGATAGAAATATTTTAAGAAAGTCATTTTCTCCTGGTCAAAAAGTTCTTCTGTATGATACCCGTTTGCATCTATTCCCCGGAAAGTTACGCTCTCGGTGGACGGGTCCTTTTATAGTACGCAATGTTTATCCTCATGTTGCTATTGAGATTGAAACACTGGATGGTAGTAGTTATTCAAAGGTTAACAGTCAGAGATTGAAGCCATTTTTAGAGCCCTTTCCTACAGGTGATGTTGAGGAGGTCCCTCTGGAGGACCCTGCTTACTCTGATTGACCATCATGGTCGTTCTTGTATATTAGTAGATTTTTGTAGGATTTTAGGTTTTTATTTATTTATTCTTTTTTCTCCATAGAAGGATTACTACGCTTTACTCAGGTACTATCTTTCTGACTTACCTCGTTATTCCTCTTTTTACTTATCTATTGGTAATTCTCTTTAAATTAAAACATTGAGGACACTGTTTGATTTAAGTTTGGGGGTAAGGGAGAAAATTTTTAGTGAAATAATAAAGCTCTAGAATTTAGAAACTTGTAAACACTTCAGGGTGACACTAACCATTCTAGGTAGATGGAAACTTAGCTCTTTTTCTATAGGAATTGGTGTGCCCAGTGAAATGGTCTATTCATAAAAGGACAGAGTTCAGGTGTTAGAAATAACATGATAGTTGTCACCACATCTCGGAGTCTATGACTACCATATCACTTTCTGTTTTTACTTTTGTAAATTTGTGTTTCTCTAAGTGATTTGGTGGGGCCCAGCATCAAATTTTTATCGGCGTCGGGATGAAATAAAGTGTTTTGAGATCAAGCCCCATTATTACATTTTAGTTTAAAAAAAAGAAAAAAAAAAGAAAATAAAAAGAAGAAAAGAAAATAAAAGAAAAGAAAAAAATATTATTATTATTGACTCTTTGTTAGAAATTTTTATGGGTTCTCCCTGTCTCCGTCGCCTAAGCAAGCGTGGAATGCAGGATCCATGGGAACCCGAGCATAGGCCAGTTGAATCGATATTAATATTAGATTTAAGAACAGTGGGTGTGTATCTCAATTCATCCTGGCAATGACCTTCAGACAGATATGGGAAACACCGTTCACCTTAGTCAACACTTTCAACCTTCATATTTTCCATGCTCATCTTCTAAATCTTTTCATGTGATTGAACTGTGATAGATTCTGAAACTTGTGGTTAAACGATTATCTGAGTAGAGCTCTGTTGTCTTATATATGAATTTTAGTATGCTTGAGTAAACACTCGTGTACAGCAATTGGACTCATATAGGGTAATGATTCTCATAGCCGAAGAATTGAGTAAGCCAACTAAATAGCTTGTTTATTGTCTATCCTTAATTTTTCATGAGTCGCTAAAATCTGGAGTAATTAAAGGTTTTGTGGGTATACCTCTTGTAAGCCCTCACGAGACAAAACTCGTCCACTAGGGACACCTAGGGGTTTAACGGCTTATTACATATGCTAAATGTAGTCGCGATTCCTGGGAAAGTGAGTTAGGATTTTATTTTCTAGATTAGATTTGCTCGAGGACTAGCAAATAATAAGTTTGGGGGTATTTGATAGACACATTTTTGTGTCTAAATTATGCTGAATTTTCTGTATTACTAGTGCTCGATTGTGTACTTATTGTGTGTTTTTATGCTGAAAATTTCTTCTTCACGTAAACAACGAAAACAGGAAACTTCACGGGTTTGGAAATTCTGTTTTTGGAAATATTCTCATGTTTGGAAAACCGAGTTTAATTGGGTAATAAGAAGAAAGAAAAGAAAGATATAAACACCATTCTCTTAATAGAATCCAGAAACAAAGAAAGAAAAGAAAATCAGGAAGAAAATCCTGTTTTCATCGGTGATTCTGCCGAGAATTAAAGGAAGTTATTTGAGAAGATTTGAGGCTAGCTTTGTTGTGATAGCATCAGAATTATTTCCTGACATAGCATCAGAATTATTAACTACTACCCTTATCCTACCTTCTGCAAGAAAATCGAGAAGGGATATTCAACTCCTGGCTAAATTACCCATGTAGCTCTTTTGCATATATATATGCACCATAGAAATTTCAGAGCTATACTCAACTAAATCATCGTCATTTTATGTGCATCAATGCGAACTATTTGTATAAAACAGAATATATTGATAATATAAAATTGCAAATATTCAGAATAGAGGTTATGCCATATCTGAATAAAAACGCTAATTAGATGCATACCATCTAATTGCAGAGTCGCATCAATCATTATCTCAAGTTGCAAACCTCCACAGATGAATTTCTTGAAAATGTTATGTATGCACTGCATAAAAAGTTAAGCATAAATGCTAACATTAAATCTCATACAATTGAGAAACCCTAAACATGCCATAAATATGGCCACGACATTAAACGGATGCCAAAGCTAGTGGTGCATAGGCAATATCCATGGCACTAGCAAGTGTCAGCCTTAGCGAACCCTAGCCACACTCCCAACACCAATGAGTATCAGACACATGTGCCAAAAGGTCAGAGAAATCCAAAAAGCCAAAAAGACTAGCAAAGCACGTGCCAAACAGGCCTTAGAAGTGCTAGCGCAAAGGCTGATGCTGCTAGTAGCAGCGCAAGCACTCTTCCTCGTTATTCCCATTATTAGCATTCCCCTTCTTTTGTGCCATTGCTAGCGCTAACTTTGCTAGGCTTTACTAGCAACACTATGGCTAGTGCTAGCACTCTGCTAGCCATGCCAACTCTACTAACTCTTACAGGAAATCAAAACAATTACATGAGGGGATTATTCATGAGGTTTTGGTCTGGTAGTTACAACAACATGGGCGTGGCAACACCCCATGACAAGGAAGTTACAAAGCAATGGTGACGGTTGAAGTGGATGAGGAGGTAATGGAATAATGGTTTTCCAGAAACTTCCAAGGATAATGAGCGGTTACATCATTACCCCCTTAATACCCATTACTCCGTCTCTCCACTACCTCCACTACTTTACAAGGAAACATGTGTATTCTCGACTATTATAAATAGGCTACTTAGACCATTTAAGAAATATAACAAGCTTAGCATTTCTTTCAAGCTCTGTTATTTTCTTAGTAGTTTCACATCTCTGCACACAATTCAACAACACACAAATTCCTTCAACTTTCTTTGCTTCCCTCCCCTAAGATCAACCCATTTTCTCTTCTTATGATCGAAGCAGGGCGGAACGACTACTATTGTGGTTTAGGCTTGCTCTGTACAATTTTGATTTCCGAATCTAAAGAAAGTACTTCTACATTATATTGTTTTGCATGGAATCAATTTTTAGGTACTAAAATCCCTAATCCTCCGACTGCGCGTATTATGCATGGTAGAGGAAAACTTGGTGTTTTATACGATGTTGATAACCACATTTCGGCGAGAATCCGTGAAGATCTGGTACGTTCCACATGGTTCCAAATTCCTTTCTTTTCATGTTTTTCGCGTATGCTTTTTGACGTTTCTCATGAATTTCTTTATCGTTTCCTTCTTTCACAGGATTACCCTTGGGCACGTATTCATGGAGGGACCACCGACATAAAAGAGTGGTGGGTCGTGTTAAGAAAATGCAAAGGTGATCGTTAGATCATACAACAGATCTATTGGTTCAACTTTATTGATACTTTTGTGTCGTCTCATGATCGTTTGATCGCTTTGATTGTGGAAGAGCGGTAGTGGGGTGACACCAATTCGTTTTACTTTCCACATTGTGAGTTAATCATCACTCCTTTGGATTTATACATGATCACTGGTATCCGTTTGGGGACTGGAGCTCCTGTACCTTTGGGTGTAAATATGACTGAGGAAAGCGACTGAAACATGTTAGGACCGTGTTACGGGAACATCTTCCCAAAAAAAAATGGTATATTAGTTTAGTTAGCTTGAGAACTTGTTTCTCGGTTCCTGATCTGGATCTTGCCGATGACGCTCTAAAAGATGAGGCTAAAGTTGTCGAGGTTACCAGAGTTTTCCTTATTTATGTTGCGGGGAGTACCTTTCTTAGTACGTCCAATGGCTACATAAAATCAGGTTACTTGGAACCCTTTGTTGATTTAGGCTTGGTGGGTTTTTATGATTGGGGGAGTTGTGCAATGGCGTGCATGTACTACTATCTCTCCCGAGCAAGCTGCCTTCAAACAGGAGCCTTGTGTGGATTTTGGCCTATCTTGGATGTGAGCATATGTCACCTTGTTTCTTATTGACTGATTAGTCTCAACTTTTTTTAACACCTTTTTTGTTCTTCTTAGCAGTTTTGGTGTTATAAGTATTTTCCCACCAGTCGACCCTCTTATGACAACAGTTTCTCGAATAGTCAAACGTTTCCTCGAATGGCTAAGTGGAACAGTGCAATTTGATTTTATTCGACCACATATACACGTATTTGTTTAGAAGAGGCTACGGTTGAATCTGTAAGAACAATTTTATTTTTTTTGATATACCTCCATTTGTATCACAGATTTGCTGGGATCCTTGGAAGAATTATTTGATCCGGCACGATGAAATATCAATTCGTACGATGGTGCCTAGCATGCAACACTACCTGTTTAGGGGTCCATATTACTGTGCATGGTATCTTGGTGACAGATTTGGGCAATAAATTAGTCAACCGAATGCGACTCCTCGCTTTCCCCCTCATGACGATACACGTTTTACTTATGCGTTATTTAGTGATATGGATGAGATTGCACGCCAATCACAACGCAAATACGAAGACTCATTCGTCCGCGGATTGAATTTTGACGCATATTGGAGATATGTTTCTTTGGGTCCATCTCTTTCTTTCCTTACTGCTTGCCGTGAGAATCTTGTAGTTAGAGACCCTGGCTTTTCCCCTCGTCTGATGTTGATGGGATCTTCGAGTAGTGCTATCGTTTAGTAGGCTCCATTACTTGGTTTAGGTCATTCGTTTCCTTCATGGGATCTCCAAGTACCTATCTTAGGCACCTCAAATGTGGCTTCCATTGAAGGTGGTCCCTTTGACCGTGAGGGCATTATTGGTTTGCCTCTTCCGAATGATATTCTATAGGTATTGCTGGTTTGATTCCTTGGCTTTAAGCATTTAGTCATCTTACTAAGTTTTCCTTGGTAGTTAGGCTTCCAGAACCCTTCAAGAGTATTTGCTCCGTTTGGTGGATAGCCGAGAGCGCCAATTGAAGTCGGTCGTAAATGAGATGTACGTGATCATGCTAAGACATGATGACACCACTAAAGAATCACTAGGGCGACAATCACGTATTGAATCCCTTTCTGAAGAATTATTCACGCTTCGGTTGCTTTACGAGGTAGATGAATATACATATACATATGTATACATATATACTTACTTTATATTATTTTTCTCTTTTTTTTTAATTCCTTTTTTTTTGAAACGGGGAAAAAGGGCTAGTGGGTCGGATGAATGATTGTGTCGGTCATGGGCTTCATTTCGGGTGATACCTGAGAGAATAGTTTGATGAATCCCTAATTTCCTTCCTTTAAATACCTAGTCTTCTTCTTCTCGACCATCGGCTTCTCATTTTTTTGCTCTGCATTTCTGCCTCCTTCTACTTCAGTTTTTTACCAAAGATCAAAAAAAGATATTTTGGAATCTCTCTTGCTTGTACTAGATCTAAGCTTCGATCTATACTTTCAACCACCACCTTCATCTACTGACAGTATATCATGTTCTTTCATTTCTAAGTTGTTTTGTTTATTACTATTGCGATCATTTACTGGTTCATGAATGTGAGAGGAGGAAATTGAGCAGATGAAAAACACATTCTTGGAAGACGGTTTAACTGGGGAGAACCTTTTTTGGTGGAATCCCAAAGTAGATAAGTATAAGGCTCATTTTTTCTGCATTCAGTGTGAGTACGTCTTAAGATTTTCCTTAATATATGGCTTGAAGATGAAGATCTGATGATCTGGGGGAAAGATGCAAGATCACTCCATATGCAGCTCCAGAGTACAAAACAGTGATAAATCAAGGTTTCAAGGTTGAAATTAGATTCGGATTTTGATGTACTTGGGTTAGTATAGGTGGTATGCCTATGATGAGGACGTCTGAGTCATGTGCATGAGATGATACTCTTGCCACCACAATACATTGGTTTTGACTGATGGAAAACAGTGAAGAACTGGGGCTCAGTTCACACCCAGACTAAATCTTCGTCCTCCTGTGTTAGATCTTCCCTTCTTCCTTTTGGTTTATTGTTTGTTGTTCTTTTTTTTTATGTATTTTTTTGCTTTTTTTGTTTTTGAATCCGCCCAGATTCATCCTTGTATCTTTCAGATGAGAAATTGTTCTAGATTTGTTGCCATAGATGATAACCTTGTAAACCTTTTATTTATGAATGAAATGTATTTGCTCTGGTGGTGCCTTTGTCCTGAATTTGACTTGCACTGCATGGGGATTTCTGACTTCGGTGAAGAGGCCTCAACTCAGACAATTCATCTTTCACAAGTATCATTAAACAAACTGAATAGCTTGATTAGGCAAGAATACAATTATTACTCAAATTGTTAACTTGAAAATTTCTGCCTCAATTGTCGCTTTGGTATGTGCATGGCGCAGTATTATCCTAAGGCTTTCATCATCAATATTTTTTGTTTATTTTATTTATTTATTTATTTGAAAGACAAAAATTAAGCGAAAACAATTGATATATTTTTTAATTTTTGCAAACAACATTATGGAACTTGATAAACTGAAAGTTACCAAATTATTAGTTTGAAAAGTTTGTCTCAATCGCCTATCTGGTTGCTCATAACACCATATTCAATCCTAAGGCTTTCATCGTCGATAATTATTTTTTTTTGAAAACAAAAACTTTTGATTTTTTATAACCCTTTTTTTTTCTTTTGAAAACAAAAATCTTTGATATTTTTTTTTATAAAACTTTTTTTTCTTTTTTTGAAAACAAAAACCTTTGATATATTTTTTTTATAACACTCTCTTTTTTAAAAAAAAATCGAAACTTTTTCTTTTTAAAAACAAGTTGATGAAGTTGAAACAAATGGATGAAAACATCGAACAAATAGGCGGTGAGTGTAAACAAACCAGTCGAATTTGTGAGAGGATGTCGGGTCTAGGTTGTCGGATAACAACAACATTTCCTTTGATTATACATAATACCTCTTGAGTTGATCGACGTTCGTAGGCGTTGCATGTTCTTCTCCATCTAGATCCATCAATTGTACTGCCATTCCCTGAAAAATATTTTTGACAATGAACAAGCCTTCCCACTTTGGCTTGAACTTGCCCCTCGGGTCAGTATGCTTGACTGGGCGAATTTCCTTGAGAACGAGATCTCCCTTGTTAGAGTTACACGGTCGCACATGTTTGTTGAAATTACGCGCAACTCTGTTCTGGTATGCTTGAGAGTTGCTGGCTTCCACTAACCTCTTTTCATCAATCAAATTTAGTTGATCAAATCTTACTTTTGCCCATTTATCTTCAGGTAATTGACTCTCCTTTAAGACCCCCAGAGTTGGAATTTCTACCTCTATGGGGTGCATTGCCTCCATTCCGTATGTGAGTGAGAAAGGTGTAGCCCCAGTTGCAGTGCAAATTGAGGTTTTGTACGCCCATAAAACATATGGTAATTTCTCACTCCAATTTGTATATGTCTCTGTCTTTTTCTTCAATATTTTGACAAGCGTCTTGTTGGATGATTCTATTGTACCATTGGTTTGAGGACGATATGGTAAGGCTAGATGGTGTTTAATTTTGTACTTTTTTAACAATTTGTTGGTTTCTCCACCGATAAAGTTTGACCCATTATTTGATATTATTTCATGTGGAATTCCATATCTGCAAATGATGTGGTTTCGTATAAAATCAAATATCGGTCCTTTGAAGCTTCTGGTTGAAATGGCCTCGACCCACTTGGTGAAGTAGTCAATTGCGACGAAAATATACTTGTGTCCATTGGAAGAGATTAATTCTACCTATGAGATCGATTCCCCAAGTGGAAAATGGCTATCGACACGATATAGTATGAAGCTGGGACGGAGGTACGTGCATGAGATTCCTATGTCTCTGCATTGGTGACACTTCACGATAAAGTTACAACAATCTGTCATCATTGTCATCCAGTAGTATCCAAGGCGAGCTATCTTATTACAAATCATGTGAGTGTTCATATGAGGACCGCAATCACCACTGTATATTTTCTCCAAGACCTTTCTTGCTTCGTGATCATTTACACACCGCAGCGAGGTTCCATCTCTTGATACTTTGTAAAGAATATTTGCACAAATAGTATACTGGTACGCTATTCGTCGGATGTATCTCCTTTGTTTTTTTGTTGAATCATCTGGATAAGACTGATCTTCGAGGTATCTTTGAATATCAACAAACCAAGGAGCACCATCTAGTTGTTCAGCAGCAACTTGAATGGCATAGCAGAATACAGGTTCGTCTCTTTGGCTTATTTCGATGGGTTTCACCATCATTCCTTCTGGGACTGTTAGCCAAGATGATAAAACATCAAGAGCATTAACACCATAGTTTTTGTTTTTGTAAATATAGTGGAATTCAATATAATCAAACAGTTTGGTGAGCTCTTTAGGGTATGTACGATATGGGGATAACTTCTTATTAACTCTCCATTTTTTATGGATTTTCTTGGTGATCAGCAGTGAATCTCCACACACTTTGATGTTTTTGACATTGATTTCGATTGCAGCTTTCATTCTAGCTATGCAAGCTTTGTATTCTGCAATATTGTTAGAGTATTGAAAACATAGAATGATAACAATATGTGTATGAATACCTTCTGGTGACTCTAGCAGTGCCCCTATGCCCCTTCCTTGTTTGTTGCGGGCGCCATCAGAATACATTTTCTATGGTTTATCTTCGGATAAATCGGCGTACATCACCCATTCGTCTGGGAACTCGATCCTTAGTTCAGTATTGTCTAAGAGAGGATGTGATGCTAGATGATCAGAAATTTCTCTTCTTTTGACATATTTTTGTGTGAGGTACGTGATCTCAAACTCGGAGAGTAAAAGTTTCCATTCTGACGTTCTTCCAGATAATACAGGCTTTTCGAACAAGTATTTAAGAGGATCCATTCTTGACAACAATTGAATTTTATGAGACAACATGTAGTGTCGAAGACGTTAGGTTTCCCAAGTGCCTAACAAGTCTTTTCTAACATGTTGTACTTCGATTCATACCCGGAGAGAGTTTTACTGATGTAGCGTATGACCCTTTCTTTTCCGCTGTCTTTATGATATTTCCCCAAAATCGCTCCTATAAAAGTATCTGTAACTGAAAGGTATAAAATCAACGGGACGTTGGGGGTATGGGGTTAAGAACTAGTGGGCTTTTCAGGTATTTATGGATCTTTTCAAATGCCTCTTGACAATCAGAATTCCACACAGTAAGTACGTGTTTCCTTAACAGCTTGAATATGGGATCACATATAGGAGTAATTTGATTTATGAACCGACTTATGTAATATAGATGACCCAAGAATCCCCTGATTTCTTTTTCCGTCTTTGGTGGAGGTATGTCGATAATAGCTTTGGCTTTTTATGGATCGTATTCAATACCTCTGTTACTAATGACGAACTCCAGCAGTTTTTTGGATTTGGCGCCAAACAAACACTTATTGGACTTGATCTTGAGTTGAAACTTTCGAAGACGATGAAAGACCTTTCTTAGAACACCTGCATGATCTTTTCTATGTGTGGATTTTGCCACCATGTCATTGACATAGATCTCTAACTCCTTATACATCATGTCATGGAAGATGGTTGTCATGGCTCGTTGATGCGTGTCGTTTGTGCACAAATTAATTAAGGTATTTTCCACTAATACTAATAAGTAATATAGCGGTAGTAAGGATCGTTCCCACGAGGAGCTGTGAATTGTTATTTGTCTTTGACTTCTTATGTAACCAAGAGGGGGGATTGTAATGAATAAAACTAAGTAAACTAACGAAAGAAAACAAAAACAAAGTAAATAAATATTGAGATCAAAGTGAAAAAATACTGATTAGAGGTTTCATCTATCGTCACCAAACAAGCTCTTCAATCGATTAGAGATAACGTTCAATCCTTCTCGTAGCAATAACCCTAGAGCATCCTATCACAGGCTTACTCCGGCAAAACTCCTTGTATCATCAAAGGCGCAAGAGCCACTCTTTGAATCCTTCTTAACTTGGCACAAGCGCCACTCAAGTTTAATCCAATGAAAGCAATGGTTTTCCTGAGTTGAGGTTATTCTAAGCAATCTGACGCAAGAGCCACACAGATTTAACCTAGGTTAAGCTTCTACACATAATCGCATGGCAACATCCCGTCGTTAACAACTATGTTATGCTACTTGTGATTAGAGTTCTTCGACAATTCCGGATCTCAAAACCTAGTCTAGCTTTAGATATGAACACATGATCATTCAGTTTTCAACTTGAACGATCAAGTCTTCAATCATACATGGCGATATAAATAGTAGAACATAAGCGATAAAAGAGATCATTAACATTAAAACTAACCATCCAGATTGATTTAAAGGTCTAGGACTTCCAACTACATCCCCAATCAATAAAACAAAATTACCTACTCATGGATTTACTAAAACCCATTAAAAATATACAAAGAAGAAGAATGGTTTCCCCCTAAGGGGAAAACCCTAGGTTTTTGATGTAGAAAATAAGAGATTACTTAAGAGGTATAGAATATAAAATATAAAGATGTTAAAGATATTTTGTTTGAGCCTTAGATGTCTTCATTTATGGGCTTCAATGCTTATCTGTCAAGTATCCTTTCCTTCAAGGGCTTAGAATCCTTCCGGGACCATGTTTCCTTGATTTAGAAGTCAAAAACGTGTCTTAGAAGTGGCTTACGTCGAGTCATAATCGGTAGACTCGACACCCTCCTTATCGACCGATTGTAAGAGCTCAAAATATGACTTTTATTGTGTCCAAAACTTGCCATAATCGGTAGATAACATGCCATAATCGGTAGACTCAATTTTCATGTTATCTACCGATTATTTTGCTGAGTGTTTCGCTATTTTTCTTCGGTTGTTTTGCTCATAACTTCCTCATACGAACTCCTAATGACCTCATTATTTTTTTGTTGGCTTCTTCTTCTTGTTCTATTCAAAATGGTATTAATAAATCCTGGATTTGAATGAGTTAAATTTGGTCTTTGGCCCTTCTCCATTGGAAGAACTTAACTTCCTTGTACATTTCGTGTCGTAATGAACTCCTTTCTTCTTCTTTGGTTGAATACACTTCAAAACACCGAAGAAACTCATAAAAAAAAACAAAATCAAAGCATAATGATATAAAAACTAACAAGTAATCAATGAATTAGAGTATCCAAATAATGCAAATAATGCACCTATCAAATTCCCCCCACACTTGCCTTTTGCTAGTCCTCGAGCAAACTACAAATATAAACTAACCTAAACTACAACAACTCAATTTCATTGAGGATATGGTTACACTTAGCATGTGTAACAAGCCTTTAAACCCCTAGGTGTCCCTAGTGGACGAGTTATAGTCTCGTGAGGGTTTACAAGAGGTATACCACAAAACCTAAGTTCTAACTTTCAAATATTCCAGAGCACCTGCATCCAAAGAGCTACGAAGACATAAAGTTTCTGCACACTAACAATAAGAAGTTAGAAGTATAAAGAACATTATTCTCATGCTTAACCCTTGATTTAAGAGAAAACCACCATCTGAAAGAATTCAGGTTCGGGAGTGATTGAATGACTTCTGCCTCACCAATAGGGTTTCATGAATTTGACACTCAAAGACGCACTTTATGGTTCTCACATGTGTGCAGGCAGGAGTGAAGATAAAAATCCTACACATGTTGAATGGTGGGAAGAAAAGGTAAACTTCTGAATCATATGAAAATGTTATCACATAGAAACATGGGACAAAAAAGAACCCTTTTTTTATGATGATCTCTAAGAAAGGAAATCAACCACTATATAAGGATGGGAATGCTTACTTACCTTCTCACCCGATCGGCAATCAGCACCACTCTCACAACATCCAATAGAAACGTTTTCGGTCTTCAACTGTTGATGATGAACTTTTGAACTTCGTAGAACCTTGATAATTTGTAACTCTTTTCCTCAATTTTTTGTTGCTTGAAACTTCTCTATAGATTTCTTCTTCCCCACGGCCTTATTGAATGAATACAAAAGAAAATATACACTAAAGCAATGATAACCATTTTTTTTCCTTTTTTTCTCTTTTTTTATTTTCTTATATATATATATATATATATAACTTCAAAATAAAATACAAATTGAAAAATAAAATAAAATGAACAATGAAACTACTATGGCCGTGGGATAAGGACGTTACCACTTGATTCTTCACAACTCGTATTGTCTCGATATCATAAACTTCACTAACTCTCATCTTTTGATTTATTTCGCTTTTGTACATAAGTCTTCAACATGTATATATACTTCTGGTCATTGTATAGTTGCTTTACTTGAATATGAAATTTGCTTTTTCTCGTAATATTACTTATAAACCTTGATTGTCTTCAACTTTCCTTCAAATTTTTGATGCTTCGCTTGTTGATGATAATGTGTTTCTATGGACTTGTTGTTGTCGAGAGAATGGTGCTAACTGCAAACAAGATTACAAGATAGAGTTAGCAATTCTGATGGCACGCTTATGATTGATGAAAACACTCAAGAGATCAAAAAGTAGCGCTGAAATTGGTGCGAAGTTGGGTAGCTCATCATTCTACCCGGAATTTGTATAGATGAAACACTCTAAACGGACAATTGAAGGTTTGGTGCCTCACTCATGGGTATTGAACGATCACCAACTCTAATACTAAACTCTCTACCGGCAGTTTAAGTCCATTTTTGTCAGCTCTAGCCTCTCAACAACTAAGCACTCCGAATATAGTTCTCCAATACTTCTAAGTTCAGTTATTTCGGTTAGAACTCCGTATGTAAACTTAACTAGAAGCATTCTAAGTGACTCTAAAATCTTTAAAAGTTGGAGGTTTATGAAAAAAATAAAAACTTAAGCTAAAAAAAACTATATATATATATTCAAATATTCCCCCACACTTAAACTTTACATTGTCCTCAATGTAAATTGGCTCCTCCAATGTAAATCAACATGGGAAATCCTAATATGATATGTAAACTAAAAATTAATATAAAAAGATAGAAATACAAAACCAATGGGTTACCTCCCATGCATCGCTTAGTTTAACGTCCTCAGCCTGAACTTTTGGTTAGCGCCCGAAAACCAACAATCTGAAAATCTGGGGATCCACCCAGACAACAATCTACAACTCTAATAATAGTTTCAGAAAAATGTTAGCAAAAGATACTAATTGTAAAACCATTATTATATGGAAGTTACCCCTATACTTAGTCCTTTCTACACTTGAAAGTGTATAGAGAACAAAGAATTCGGGCATTCTACAGGTTTCTCATGGGTAACCTGCACAGTGTTAGAATCAAGCATATCTAATGGTGGATAGTTAGAAGCAAAATAATCTGTTAAAACTTTAGAAGCACACGAATCCAATCCTAAGTGAGGTATATTCCTAAAAGTTGGGTTAACAACTTCTTGAGAAACTACTTCGATTAGAGTAGGATCATTAGAAATAGAATTATTCAAAGGTTTAGATAAACCTTCCATTATATCTTGTCTTACAGGATCCTCATTGTTCTTAAAAAACTCCAATGAATTATTTACCTCATGTGTATCATGGTCCTCTATAAAGCTTTTCAACCAATCTTCATTTTTCCCTGCCTTAATTAAAATCTCGGCATCAACATTATCATTATAGTGCTTGGCAAGCTCAACTGGGTCTTCCATGATATTAATCAATTCGGTTTCATTCTCAAATACTTCATACTCCTCGTCGTCATCAGACCAGAAAGGTTTATACGCAAGAGCATCTTCCATTGTGTACTCCCCGGGAATGTGACTATGAGTTGGTTCAGATGATATATTTTCATAATCATCGTCACTTTCATAGATTAACATAAGTTTGTTCCGTGATAATTTTTGTGTTTCTATTCTCAATTGCATCCTCTTCAACACTCTTTACTTCGGGATCATATATTGTTGCGGACTCAATTCTAGATGCTAGGAATTTCTTTAGAACACTCATTGCATCAGTCCCAAACTCTACCTTTTGTATAGGTGCTTGACCATTAATAAGATCAAGGCTTGAGTAAGCTACACTAATGTCATCAAATATCCCCAAAGATTGGTTTTTCAGAATCACCATTGATCACATATTCATTATTGTGCACAAGAATGTTAGAGCGGTTTTGGCTATGAGACGAAATTTCTTCCTTTTTCATTCGTTCCTCGTATCAATCAATGCGCATCATTAAATTCTCTGCACCTTTTTGAATTTCTTGAAGTGATTCCTTAATTCCCTGTTGGTGTAGCTGTATTTTTTATTGAAGTTCTACTAACATGGTGCATATTTCCCGCTTTTGACGAGTGGCGAACTCCTTCAACGAGTTATTCGCACCACAAAAACCTAAAAATATGAAAAACACTTAAATCAAAAATGTAAAATAGAACCAAAAGAAATCTCAAACAAAAACAATTGCTACTGCTCCCCGACAGTGATAGACAAATTTTTGTGTCTAAATTGCGCTCGATTATCTATTTTGATAGTGTTTGATTTTTTTATGGTTTTTTATGTCTTTGTAGGTATTTTTGAGACATAAACATTTGCGAAAAAATCGGCTTGAAAAGTGATAGAGGCACCCGGGGAGAACTGATAAAGGCACCTAGCTCTTGGATTAGGGGCACCTCCCTTTTGAATTTGAAACCGAAAATGGCGGGAACAAGTATCTTTACGTGAGAAGTTTTTTGAGTTGTTTGGCAACCGTGTTTTAAGTGATTTGGGGTAATTCTGATTTACCCAAGTGAAGTAAAACAACCAGAATAACATCAATACATGTCACAAGACGTGTTTCAGCCGGAAAAATTGGCAACATGAATGAATCTAGACGGAAAAACAGAGTTCTTCTCTGTTTAGGATATCACGAGATTTGAGAGTGATTTGGACTTGTTCCTTATCGGTTAATAAAAATCTCTAGGGTTTACTAACCCTATAAATACCAAAGAGAATCAATGAGAAAGTCGTCGGAAGGTAGCCAGAGCACCGAAAAAAATTCCAGGAAAAATAGTTTTTTGCTGGTGAAAGAGAAGAGGAAGAACATAAGGCGTCAGAGAAGTGTCGCTGATACTGTCGCTGACTCTATCGCTGACGCAGGCACTGAAGCAGTCTTACTTCAACAGCACCTGAAGTCCGTTCTTTTCTCCTGTTTTCTTTTCTTTCTTCTGTAATGCAGAGAACACTTCTCTGTAACGCTTATAAGCATATTATATCTCATGTGTTACTATAATTTCACCATTGTAAGCACTTTTTGAGCTATGAAATATATTTTTGAGGGTGTTTCCAATACAATGAGATAATCATCATCACTGGGGCGACGGAGGAAGCTATTTCTCCAATAATTAAGTGGTAACTTCTAATTTATCTATTTTTTTTATAATTCTTTTATTATTAATTGCTTTGAATTAAACTGAAAAAAATGGTTTTTCTCAAATAATTCTGTTTTCTTTTGATGGTCATGCTTAGTTTTAAACTTTTGATGTCTCATACTTTCGATTTACAATTATTCTTTTAAAAACCTAACTTTGGCAATATTTAGAATAAGTTGAATAAAAGAATTGTAAGATTTTATCACTTGAAATATTGGTTAATAGTGGAACCCCTAACCCTAGTTCTTCCCATCAATTTAAAATCAAGTTTGCTTTAATCTTCTTTATTTTTAGTCATTAAAATTAGGTCTAGAAATCGAATCTTCACAAGTCTGAGAATCAAACCCTTTTTACCACTATATTAAAATCACATCAATTTTTGGCGCCGCTGTCGGGGAAAAACACTTAAATCAAAAACGTAAAATAGAACAAAAAGAAATCTCAAACAAAAACAATTGCAACTGCTCCCCGGCAACGGCGCCAAAATTTGATGTGTGTTGTTTGCGCACAAATTAATTAAGATATTTCCCACTAATATTAATAAGTAATATAGCGGTAGTAAGGATCGTTCCCACGAGGAGATGTGAATTGTTATTTGTCTTTGACTTCTTATGTAACCTAGATGGGGGATTGTAATGAATAAAACTAAGTAAACTAACGAAAGAAAATAAAAACAAAGTAAATAAAGATTGAGATCAAAGTGAGAAAATACTGATTAGAGGTTTCATCTTCCATCACCAAACAAGCTCTTCAATCAATTAGAGATAACGTTTAATCCTTATCGTACCAATAACCCTAGAGCATCCTATCGCAGGCTTACTCCGGCAAAACTCTTTGTATCATCAAAGGTGCAAGAGCCACTCTTTGAATCCTTCTCAATGAATAACCTGGCGCAAGAGCCACTAAAGTTTAATACAATTAAAGCAATGGTCTTCCTGAGTTGAGGTTATTCTAAGCAATCTGGCGTAAGAGCCATACAAATTTAACCTAGGTTAAGCTTCTACACATAATCGCATGGCAACATCCCGTCGTTAATAACTATGTTGTGCTACTTGTGATTAGAATTCTTTGACAATTCCGGATCTCAAAGACGAGTCTAGTTTTAGATATGAACATATGATTATTGAATTTGCAACTTGAAGGATCAAGTCTTCAATCATACATGGGGATATAAACAGTAGAACATAAGCGATAAAAGAGATCATTAACATTAAAACTAACCATCCACATTGATTTACATGTCTAGGACTTCCAACTATATCCCCAACCAATAGAACAAAATAACCTACTCATGAATTTACTAAAACCCATGAAAAATATACAAAGGAGAAGAATGGTTTACCCCAAAGGGGAAAACCCTAGGTTTTTGATGTAGAAAATAAGAGATTACTTAAGAGGTATAGATTATAAAATATAAAGATGTTAAAGATATTTTGTTTGAGCCTTAGATGTATTCTTTTATAGCCTTCAATACTTGGCCCTCGAGTATCCTTTCCTTCTAGGGTTTAGAATCCTTTTGGGACCATGTTTCCTTGATTTAGAAGTCAAAAACGTGTCTTAGAAGTGGCTTACGTCGAGTCATAATCGGTAGACTTGACACCCTTCTTATCTACCGATTGTAAGAGCTCAAAATATGACTTTTAGTGTGTCCAAAACTTGGCATAATCAGTAGATAAATTGCCATAATCGGTAGACTCAATTTCCATGTTATCTACCGATTATTTTGTTGAGTATTTCGCTATTTTCTTTCGGTTGTTTTGCTCATAACTTCCTCATACGAACTCCTAATGACCTCATTATTTTTGCGTTGGCTTCTTATTCTCGTTCCCTTAAAATTATAATAAGAAATCCTGGATTTGAATGAGTTGAATTTGGTCTTTGGCCCTTCTCCATTGGCAGATCTTAACTTCATTGTTCATTTCGTGTCGTAATGAACTCCTTTCTTCTTCTTTGGTTGAATACACTTCAAAACTCCTAAGAAACTCATAAACAAACAAAATCAAAGAATAATGATATGAAAACTAACAAGAAATCAATGAATTAGAGTATCCAAATAATGCACATAATGCTCCTATCACTCGTTGGTATGTCGCACCGGCATTCTTTAGTCCGAAAGGCATAGCCACATAACATAATAATCCCCATGGAGTGGTGAGAAATGTTTTAGTCATATCTTCTTCCGCCATTATGATTTGATTGTATCCTGAGAATCCATCCATTGATGATAGCATCCTTTTCCCGAAAGCTTTGATGACCAGGATGTCGATGTGTGGTAACGAGAAATCAGCTTTGGGGATGGCTTTGTTCAAATTACGATAATAATGCATATCCTTACCTTCCCATCCTTTTTTGGGACAAGTACAATGTTTGCAAGCCATTCAGTATAGACAACCGCCTTAAGAAAACCTGCATTGAGCTGCTTCTCCATTTCTTTTTTTACTTTTAAGGTCCACTTCGGCCTTAGTCTTCTGATCTTTTGTTTGACCGAATTTACATCTGGATAAATTGGTAAGCAATGAACCACCATATTTGTATCCAAACCGGGCATATCTTCATAAGACCAGGAGAAGATGTCTTCGAATTCAGTAAGTAGCTTGATCATCTCTGCTCTTTAGTCAAAAAATAATATGGTACCAATCTTGACATTTCGCGGTTGTTCTTATGTTCCCAAATTAATTATTTTTTCTTCGATAAATTCTGGCTCCCTTTCATGTTTCTCTATGATCTTTTGGATTTCTTCCGGGACATCTTCTGGACCATTTATCATTCCTTCTTCCTCATACTCAAAACTTCATGCAATCCATCTTCCAAATATAAGATGTCATATTGGTTTTCATATTTTTTTATTTCTGAAATCATATTTTCTACATTTCTTTTGTTTTTCAAAGTTTTTTATTTATTTTTTTGTTTTTTCTTTAAAATTAAAGGTGATTAAAAATAAAAATACCATCCTCTGGGGCCCACGAGATTGTTGCGGGTCATTCTTCGTCAGTTGTAGACCCTCATCATTTATTCTTCTTAGGTCATTTTTTTTAGCGTCGAAAAAAATTCTGACATCCTTAGTATCTTCGTGAGGAACAATCATGTAAATGCTTCTCCCGTAGTTGGGAGGAATTTGAGAAGACGACTGCTCCCTTCTTCCGATGTGGGAGCTTCAAAATCGTTCCCTTTTGCCTTCAAAGTATTCTTACAAATTTTGGTTGATTTCTTCTGAGCGTATTTCTAAGAACTGATCATTAAATGCATTTATCGTTAACGGCCATGTTGCAAGCGGACACGGTCAGTGGTTGCATACCATACGAATGCCCAACCGGTCAGGATGTTGCCAAAGTACTGTTTTAGATGTTCTTCACACATTCCCAGTGGCTTCATATATGACAAAAATGAGTTGAGGTGACGAATGGGAGGATCCCTGCCGTTGTAGATTGGAAATTTCTTCGTTTTAGGGAATGCAATCCCAAACATGTGATAACCATGTAGTCTTGGGATGCTCCTCCATTTCCTTGGGTTCGGTTTTGTGTTGTCATACTTTCCTTTGGCTCAGGAACTTCTATTTCCCGTCCATTTTCTTCTTAAGATCCGCTTTATTCGCCTGCATCATCAATAAGGAATGAAGAAAAGATCTGACTTAACCCTTCATAGACAGTTTCCTCTGGGTTTTTTTTTCAACGCTATATATTATCACCACATGTGCAATCTTCATTGGTGTACTAGATGCTGGAAGCTTTCCTTCTCCTTTTCGGACGAACCATTTTTGAAGTGATGGTTGGCGGCTCTAATCGATTCCTTGGTCCTTTCGTTTCTTTCCAAACATTGTGGGTTTTCCCTGAGTCGAGCAGTACCCCAAGTCTGATGTGTCTAATGCCTTTCTCACTGGTATCGATATTGGTTGTGTGGGCCCTTGTTGTCGAAGAGAGAGACCTATTTGGGGGAAGAACTTACTTTTCCCGAGAATGTTTGGCACCTTTCGGTTCCTGTACCTTAGTTGAACTGAACATTTATGGCGGGTTTCTACTTCAATTTTATCCTCATACCTGATTTCTGCAGTGTAATTGTTAATTACCGGGACCACGTTTATAGAGGCTTGGTGAGCCTGTACAATGATCAATTAATTTCCCATACAAAACCTGGCTTTCTGGTGAAAGGAAGATGCGTCAATTCCGTACTTATGCATCCACAGATGCTCCAAAAGCATGTTGAAACTTGCCACGGTATCCGTGAGGAGAAATGTGGCTTGAGTTTTTAGAGGTCCGACCTATATTTCGAGGTAATTTCCTAAATTCCCACTTGCTTACCATTATCGAAACCTCTGACTGTTAAAGATGATTTGTCACCTTTAGTAATACGGTCGAGGTTGATCCCCATCCTTTCAGCTGCCTTTAAAGTATATATATTGACGCCTACACCGTTGTCCATGAAAACTGATAGTACAATCTTATTTTCCCATCCTATACTTATGTAAAGTGTTTTGTTATGATTCCTTCCCTCCGGTGATAACTCATCATCGGTGAAGGTAATTGCACCCGGTCTGCCAGTCTTTTCGATTATAAGCACGGATTCATTAGGACTGATGCTGATTGAAAACTGGATTGAGTTAGTGCCTTCAACAGGGACTGACGATGGCTTTTCGATGCTTCTAACAATCCCCAAATAGAAATGTTTGCCTTCGTTTTTTACAACTGCTCGATGAGAAAGTTGTATTCTCTGATGGCATCTTCTTGATTGTTTGGCCTGATTTGCACTGGGTTGCCCCTAGCCGAACCACCTGGGTTTTCGGCCTGCAGGCTAGGAGGCTTGAAGCATCTTCCACCCATGGTTTGATTTTGCATCTCCTTGCATCGGTCAGAGGGTTGTTCTGAGTATATGACATTTCCATTCCAAACGATTGTGACGAAAAGTTTTTTGTGCGTCTTATGGATGTTGGTATTCGACGTGTTTTATGTTGCTTTCTCTCCGCCACTGGAAAAACTTATGGAGTCCTTTTTAGTTTGCACATGCCATTTTGCAGCAACGACTGATGTTTGACTATGTTGGCGTACTTCCACCACATCATTGGTGTTGCCGGCTTCAATGAAATTGACTCCTTGACCCCCAGAATGTGTTGGTAGAGGGTTTTGGTGAACATTAGGCTGCTTCGATGACCCCTCGATAACTATTTTACCATCATCCAATAGGTCTTGGATGAGGGGTCTCATCACCCAACACGAATTGGTATCATGCCCAGCGCCATGATGGAAATTATATATTTTTGTTTCATCAAACCCCCGAGGTTTGGGGTTGGGTATTGGTTTAGGTTCTCGGAGTTGGATCAATCTTTCTTTGACTAACATGGGTAGGAACGTATTAATTTCTCCATCGAGGTCAGAGAATATTCGATTTTTGCTCCATCTTTTATCAACATATTGTTCGCGTTGTCCTCTCTCTTTCCGAGGTGCTTCAATGGATGGTTCCTTCCCCGTTGACCTAAGGTATATGGGTCCGGTAAAAATTGGGTTAACGTAATTGACTTCCTTTTTTTTGAGTTTTGCCCCATAGGAAATCCGGCGTAGGCACCGTCCCTCATAGCATCCTCAATGCTTGCTCATTTTCTTCAAAAATCAGAAAGAGTTTCAGATCCAGATATGTTGATTAGACCCATTAAGACATCGAAACATTTTCCATTAGCATTTTTAGTTTTCATTCTTCAGATGGTCATCGAACATTCCGAACAATTTCTTATCCCACCGACTCATCCACACGATGAACCCTTCGTGTGCCCCTTGTCGGAGGGACTCAAGTTGGCGTAGGGCCACAGTATGATCCGTATTTTTGGTGAAATGTTCAACAAATGAATCAATCATGATTGGCCACGTGGATATTTTGGATTTTTCCACATGCTGATACCAATCAAAAGTTAATCCAGTCAAGCTCTGGGGAAACAAATTCAGCATCCAGTCATCAGTTAACCCTTGGGGCTTTAGATAGTTCAAGTATATCTTGATGTGAGACCCTGGGGGTCCCGGACCATCATATTTTACCATTTTAAGGAACTTGAAACCTTTAGGTAGGTTTCCTTTTGGTGGAGTATACTACACGTGCTTTCAACGCCGGTGCTGACTTCAATCATTGACAACCTCTTCACTACATGCTCCTTGAAATACTCAAATTCCAAGTTTTCTTTGTTGGATGGTGTTCTTTCATGTTGTTATACATTTATATCATAACCACCTGGATTTCTGGATTCCCCATCTTTCTTTTCCTCTTTATGTGGGTTTGGAGGAATACCTTCAGGTCCCGAACCATTTTTTTGTTGACGAGAATTAGAACCCCTTTCGTTATTCATATTTTTTTTAGCCCCGTCTTCCAGCTTCCTAAAGAACTTGGCAAGTTGTTCTTCGATGATCCGTTCTATCTTTGAGGTAAATTTTTTGGGATTAATAGTTTCTCCTTGTTCGGATTGTGAAGCAGGCATCTTGATCATCCTTTCTCCTTGTTCCCGGTGCCATCTACGAACGCAAGTTCTCTTTCGTGTTATTGTTACTTATGCTGATATGAGTACCTGAAATCACAAAGCTTGTTTTGGTGATAAGTATAACAAAAAATAAAATTACAACATTTCCCATTGATCATTTCTTTTTCAATTTGAATCTCTTAGTTCCCCAGTGAAGTCACAATTGTGGAAACCGCTGAATGACACCGGACAAGTGTCCGTAGTGGAGTTGGTCCTTCTCTCTTAAGGTCTCTATTATGGCGTGGTATATGATCGAGGGATGAGGCGTGTATCAGATATGTTCATATGTTCGTGAATATTTATTGCACAATTCCTACTGAGTTAACTTCTTACTAGTCCGTTAATAAGAGCTAACTCAGCAAAGAACAAAGAGAGATGTTTTGAAGTCGCCACCTGAAAAAAGGGAGTCGGGACCCTTTTTAACTAGTTTAAATTCTTTCGATAAAACATATCTAGTTATGACTTTCATTTTCACGGTCTGCTTATTAGAGAGTCTGGGTAAGGAAATTCTAGTATGGGATGGGAAGGTCTTAGGCACCCATCAACCACCCAATCGCAAAATTGTCTTCCACTTCAATGGCTAAATGGGGAAATGTTTATAATTTTATTTTACCAAAACATACATATGCAGGTTTGTGATTGAGAATCAAGAATTTAGAACTTGTTGGAAACTGAGAATTGATTTTCATGTTTGTTATGTAGAACCGAGGTATAGTTGGAAGCTTGGTGAAGCTTAGGTTATGGATTTAGACATCAAGAGTTCAGGTCAACTCTCAACATTTTTGATATTTAGGGGGGCTTAGGCCAACTCCTAAAATACTGAAAATACTGAGAGTCTAGTTCGACTGCAAGTTTATTGTGTCAGTAAAGAATCAAAGACATCCACATACATGATAAGAAATAATAAAATCTAAGACGATAGTAAAATCAGTTATCATATTTTAGATCAACTTCATGTGTTATGACAAAGAATTTAATGTCAGTTTTAAACATAAAAGTATGTCACCTAGTAGTCTAGTTCGACTATGGTTTACACATTTCGAGTTATGGGATAATTTTGATTTAAATTAGAATTGATTTTAATACCAAAATTAAACCAGTGATCTGCAAAGAATTGAGAACAAATCGATGCATAATATAATATTGTTGATTTTTAACCCATCTATAGGTACGTCATTTGGAGTTAAGATAAACTCTACATTCAAATTCGAAATTTGGATGAATATTTCAAAATTAAACAATTAACCTGCAGGCTAGCTCATAAATAATGGAAAAGAGGGATTAATGTAACAATTATTTTTTTTAATAAGGGGTTTAATGTGAGAGGGAATTCATCTTTATACCCACGCTTAGATTTATCCCCACTTAAACAATTAGCAGTATAAAAATAATAAAAGCAACTTTAACCTAACACAATAGCAGTCACGGTGTTACTACGAGATGGAAAATCATCTTGTTCCCGCATGACTACATAATTTACCGGAGGAATAAGTAAATATTATACCTGGAATATAATATTTGAAGGGCATCTTGCAGTGGTTTCTTGCCTCCGGTAAGTATGCTAAAAGTAATTAAAGTACTGGCAATTTAATGCTAATCTTTTAAAAACTTATCGACAATACTTGATTAATTAAACTAATTTTTGTTTTTGGGTTTGAATGAGATGCAAACAAACTAACCTTGAATAATATTTAAGATAAAAAATATCTCATAATTTAAGATATAAATATAAATAATGTATACATAGTAATTGATAAAAAAAAATTCTTATTATTTTCTTCCCATGCCTACTCTCTTCCGTTTCACTCCTTTTTTTTTGCTTACAAAATGAGAATTTTGTGCGAAGTGAGAATGTTATCTAGCCAAGATGCTGTGATGTGAAGAATTTTGTGTATCTTCTTCCGTCTTCTTCCTTTGCTATTTATAGCATTTTAAGTTGGTTTTTGTCGGGGACAAACTAAAATGGAAATAAAAGCGATAATATGAAAAGACTTGGGTGGGTTTTTTAAATAGTTTTTAAATTTTGAAATGGGGGAGGCACTACTGGAAAATGGGTATAAAGGTTGTATAAAAGAAATGTTATGTTTATCTCTCTTTTTTTCTTCCCATTTTTTGCTACAGGTTAAGAGAAATTCCTTGGGTATGTGTGAGAAGGATTTTGTTGTTCTTTTGAAAAGGTATTTATCCCCTCTTTTTTTTGTTTTGATATTGATCTATAAAATCAATGAGAAAAGTGAGAGAAAATATAATGAATTTATTTTCCTATTTGGGCAATGTGTTGGTGAGCATAGGGAATGAATAGTATTTCTCACTTTCTTTCTTTTCTTTGTCTTGCCGATACTAGTTGATTTCGTACCCATCTTTTGTATCCGGTTTTGAAGCGTAAAAATGATTTTTTTTACGAAGAGTGCAAACTGGGGTATCAACAGTAATATATTCCAAACCGAACCTGACTTTAGTAGGATAAATCAAGAAATAGTTTTGGCAACTAAAATTGACAACATACTTAACAATCCGAGGTATGTAAGTTCAACCGAGCATTCGCTCTTACAACAAGACATTTATAAATTATTGTTTATGATTTAAGCTAAATTCATGAGATATTTCAATGACGTATTTTAGTTACTCGGGACTAAGAGACCGAATAAACTTGCTACAAAACACTCGTTGTAAAAGTTCCTACTATAAAAACAATCAATCAATGTGATATTGCATAATTCCGTGAATATATCATGACATTACAGGAAAGCTAAATAAGTGAATCATGTTATTGGGAGCGAAAGGATGGATTTGAGGAAGGAAAAATATAAACAAAACTCTGGTCAACGCGTTTTAAAAGAACAACATAGCCAAAATAAACAATTGTTTATAAAATACCAACCTCACCCTTACTGATTTAACCGTACATAATCACACGTGTGTTATCTTATTCCTCTATAACTCTAACTTTTTTATAAGAAATGATTAAATTTCTGAATAGCGTTCGAAGTTCGTGATAAACATCTCAAAAAATCATGAAAAAAAACTTGGAAGATAAGGATGAATATGTAACTGGGAAAGGTATCCACACAGACGGAAAATCTTCTTTGTCTTTAACCTTGTTTAATTATCAACAAGTACAAGAATCACAGGTCTAACTCACAGTCACTTATGCATGATTTTTTATCTTTTTAATATAATCTCGTACAGATACTTGTGATGTAACCTACTTGGACATCCACTTTTTATTCCTACAGGAGCTTTGATGTTAAAAACTGATCTCCCATTCATCAATATTGCACATCCACTTTTTGCTAATAATGTTATACTTGTACAAGTATAGGTTGTTCCTGATAGGAATCCTGATTACGGTGAGGATGTGGTGACACATGAATTCCCATACTTAACCGAGTATTTCAAAACCAAAGAAGTAAGTTGTCACAAAATTAAACCATATAAAGATATTGTTTACATTTGTGCTTAACTAAGAAGTAGATTCGTGTTATGAATAAGTTTGTCATTTTTTATTTGTGTAGGTTTTTGATTATAAATTAGAGGTTGTTATGTGGATCATGGAAACTGGACTAACTCTTAATTGTGTGATTGTAAAATCATCTTCCAAGATCCAAAACTTTGTGATACAATGTGAGAGAATTCATAGATATGTCAGTCACCGAAGCAAAACCTATGTTCCCAAGACCACAACAAAAAAGAAAAAAAAGTGTGGTACTAATAAATGTAATTGTCCATTTAAGATAAATGGTAATTCCAACAAGGATGGAAAGTGGGTTATTCGGGTGAAATGCGGTTTTTATAATCACCTTCTTCCAAACACATTAACGGGTCACTCATATCATGGTAGGTTGAATGAAGAACAAATGCAGCTTGTTAAAGATTTAAGTGTGAGTGGTGTTGATCCTCGTGGTATACTCACATCACTAAGGAAAAAATTTCTGAATAACCATTCGACTATGAGAACCATATACAATGCAAGGGAAAAGCTAAACCTTATTGCTTGTCAAGGAAGGAACGTAATGCAATAATTCATGGTTTTTTCCGATGAACGACACTACACAGTGGAATATAGGTGTGATGAAAACATGCATGAGGTAACAGACCTTTTCTTTGCTCATCCTAAGTTTGTGAAGCTTGCGTAGTGTTTCCACGAATTTCTTATATTTGATTGCATCTTCAAGACCAATAGGTACAAGTTACCTCTTTTTTATATGGTTTCTCATACATCAACTAGAGCGACATTCACAGTTGCAGTTGCATTTTTGAGTAGAGAACAAGATGAAAATCATGCATGGGCTTTGGAGTGAGTAAAACGGCTATATAGAGAGAATGAAATATCTTCCTTTTTTGTCACTAATAGGGAGATTGCTTTAATAAATGCGGTTGAACGTGTTTTTCCACATGGATCTCACCTCCTATGTACATGGCATATTGGGAAGGCAACGCTTTCACAAGCTCAAAAACATTTTAAGATTAAGTCAGATTTAGACGAAATGGAAGAGAAGACAATTGATTACAAGGATGGCGAACCAAGGACGGTTAAAAGCAAGACCAAAAAAGAGATTAACAAAGAAAAAAATGACAGATGACAGATTTTGCTAGATGGATTTATCGATGATTCGCATACCATAACATGGTCTCAAACCAAGAAACAGTATGACGAAGCTTGTAACAAATTCATCCTTCGATGGGTGCCTGAGTATAAGGGGTTGGTTGATTATGTGACGTCGACTTGGCTGAAACCATACAAGGAGAGATTTGTTTGTGCTTGGACCAATAAAAAAAACACGTCAACAATATTGCGACGAGTAGAGTAGAGAATGCATATCATAAGTTAAAGTTGTATCTAAGTTCGTCGGGTGGTACATTCGTTAGTTGTTGGATAAAAGGTCATATAAAACACGAGAATGAATTTGTGGTAATTACGGAAAATTTTGAGAAAAGTGCAACACAAATAATGCATGAGCATATGGAGTACCCAATGCTCAAAGAAATTCGAAACTTTGTATCCCACAAAGCTATTAGTTATTTAATTGATGAGTTCAAGATGGTTGGAATGGTAAAAAATGGTTTTCCTTGCAATCATGTCAAACGTAAAACATTAGGTATTCCTTGTGCATGCGAGTTGTTAGCTATGAAGACCTCAAGTAATTTTATTCCTCTCCATTCCCGATTTATTTTGGAGGCAGTTGACTTGTACACCTTCAGTGGAGAACCGAAGTACACTAGCAATTGGAAATTTATCTGAAATACAAGCACTTCGGGGTACATGGGAACAAGCTCCAGATAATAAACAAGTCAAAATCCAAGCTGATCTCAAGCCAATAACATATCCAGGAACAACTGACCTCTTGGAGCCTAAAGTGGTAGAAGTGAGAAGAGGTCGAATGTATAACAAACAAAGGATAATGGAAAGATCGACTAAAAGGAACCTGTCAGAATTTGAGCATACAACAGCAAGTATGTTGATTAAAACCAAAGAACCTATGCAGCAGTATATTACTGCAACACAAGAGGTTCCAAAAGAGGGAAGTTGTGGTTACCATGTTGTGTTTACACAACTAAATATGAAAAAAAAACATTATGATCCTATCAAAGAGTTGTGAGACTCAATGCTAAGAAATATAGATGCTTATGAGCACATATATCTTCAGATGTGGGGGGAGAAAGGAGTTGCAGATTTGAGGACTAGTGTAGAAAACCCGAATCCATGCGATATGAAGCAGTGGATGATGATGCCTGAGGCAGGTTTTGTCATTGTCGAGACTTATACAACAGTTGTTGTTTTGCTTTCCGGGGAACAGAGCTTAACTTTTGTTCCAACGCAGACAAAACCGAACCGAAAAACTGAGAAAAAACTTGTATGTATGGCGTTCGTAAATGGTAATAATTTTATTGGTCTTAAGTTTAAAAGAAACTCACCTCTGCCACATACTGCACTGACATATTAAGTTTAAAGAAACCCATTCAGCAGCATTCAGGGTGAAAATTCTTTCCCAAAAAGCAAACATTGGAGTTCAGATGGTTGATGCCTGAGCATATATAATCTTTGGTAATATATTTCAGTCTCTGTCATTATGTCATTGGTCATTTTTCTCTATTTTTCAAGCTGTAGTTTATGGTACTAGGTTGCTGCATTTATGGGTTGTCTCTGTAATCTGCAACTCTCTTAAATATTATATGATTAGTAAAATGGATACTAATTTGAGCAACTTAAAGTGTCCGTAGTTAGGACCTGTATTTGGCTTATTTTTTCTTGGCATTTCACAACTTTCATTTATACTTAGTTGGTTGTTGTTACTTGTTACCCTTTCGTATTAACTTACACTTGTATAAGACTGACATTATGATGCAATGAAGTAACCCATAAATTTTTTTGACAGTACATAAAAATTGATTTGTGATCCTCAACCAGTACTGACAGTTATGGACAAGTAATTGTTTCATGTCGTGAAGTGTTAGAATGTCCAGACAGCAGTACAAGCCAAGATATAGGATTTGTACTTTAGAATTCTTGTGCTTATTTTTCTTCTCTTGATCTGGGTTTGCGTGTTGGAGCTTATGTGCATATTATAAAGATTTATTACTTATTTTTCTTGTAATCGTTCACGAACAATATCCATATTGCTGTACTAATATAGAAGAGTCATATTGACTAAAAATGTGGTTTGGAAGAATTGAATTTGAGATTCATGATCTTGCATATTTGTAACTGAGTTCACTGGATGCCTAATTTAGCAAATCTCATATTTTATCTATGAATGCGCTCGTAACTTCTCAATCCCTCTCAATTGGTTCATGGGACCTAAATGGCAGAAGGTAGAGGGTGCTTCTTAAAATACCCAACAGACTCTAGTCTCTTTAGTTAATCGTGTCTCTTTAGTTCCAATTCCAGTGGTGGTGTAATAGAAAGTTCTAGTGTTAATTTATAACCTCCATATAAGGCATTGCGATACCAATTTGTTATGAACCGATAGGTTCCTTTTAATTAGTCGATTTTTTAGAAGAAATGATGATTATCCACGAGATGCTCTAACGTGGTTTGAGATAATATATTTCAATGTTAGTTAGGTATCTGTTTGGTTAGTTAAATTAACTATTAAGATATTTTAGATATTTTGTTAGTTTTTTGAAGAGTCAATCCCTCCCCTAAAAATATGATTCCCTCCTCACAATCCTTCCCTCCTCAAATCCATTCTTTCCCTTCCAATAACAGGATTCAAATAAGTTAGTGCCAAAATATATCATTTTAAGTAACTTACATAATGATTTGTTTTACAAATACATGTCAACTAGTTCAAACCCCTTTAGGATCAATCTAGTTGAGCCCGTCAAAATAAACGCAATGAAAAATAGATCGTACAACGTAGAGAATTAGTTCCACCATCAATAACTTGATGGGATTTTCAGATAAACAATCATGTATTACATCAACCAACACTCAAATGGATAGATCAGATATATGGTGAAAACAAAGAATACATTAGTTAAACTAAATAGTTCACATCATCGACGTTTAAGAGGGGTTGGAATAAAAATCAAGGTGAGTGATCAGTTAACAAACTAAGATTCAGGTGTAACCAAGTCAAAAGAAAATTCATATTTTTTTCATTTCATTTTAATAATCCTAGTATCATTATATATATATATAAAAATTTTGCATTGTGAGACTACACTAAAACCGTCTCTTCACATAGATTTAAATGGTGGGGTCGAAAAATAGCCCCTATGCTAATCTCAAGTGGGTGAAGCTCATCCCCATGTGAGGGGGTGGTTTTTGAGTAGTCTCACTAGTGCATTCCGTAAAGAACCGTTGTATATATGAACATGAGTTTGATACACAAAAAGGAAATCCAAAGGGACGATAGTACATAAATGAAGGACTGTTAGTACATTAAAATTCTAGCAAAAGAGTTCCACAAGCATCAAGTTGCCACACACTCATTTTATTCATATAACTTTCGGAAGCATAGCCAATACATCAAGCTATATTTCCAATTAAATGAAGAAATTAAGATCATTACTACCACTGAATTATCATGGGTTATCAAAACAATTTACAATACAAACCCTAGGAGAGAAACTTCATAATTCTACTTAGCAATTCAATGATATTTTACCTGATTTCAGCGTCCTTAAACTCGAAACTAGACCTAGGTGTTAACTGAAAAGTCACAGATATTTTCGATTAGACAATCATAGTGGTATCATTTGTCTAATTCAGATTTATGGTGAAAGAGATATAACAACATTAATATAAAATCGGAGCATTTGATTTCACTATCAAGCTTTCACTTAAGGACAAATCATACATACAATTTAAATTTAATATTATACATAAGCAAAGTTATGTATTATTAAAAAGATATTTACCATCAATATCATCGTTAACACATATTCAAAAGTGGATGGCTCAATGCAAGTATCAAAAATTTATTTTCTTCCATGTTTACACACATTTGAGTCTTTATGGATGGATAATATCTAGGGTTTTTTGACATCTAGATTCCAAACACAGACACATATCTACAAGGAATAACCACAATTAATGAGTCTATACAAATATTTCATAGGAAAGTCCTAAGCCTTACACCCAAATAACATTTATAATATTCATATGAGAAAGTTTAAGCTAATGCGGTCTCAAACTAATGACCCGTTCCGATATGCATGATTAGATTTCTATAGCTTGACTTATATAAACAAAACACTAGCTTTTCTTTCCCTTGTTCTCAATAGTTTTTATTCACCAATCCCCCCACTTATAACCAACGGGAAAAATAGATTCACTTCAAAATAATATATTTTCCATCATCAACATCCAATCACGACAACTCCCTCTTTTTTCTGTAAAAAAATATGGTATTCACCACCCCTACCAATATTACCTATGTACTCTACCTTTCCCTTTCCCTTTAAAAAGATTTTTTTTTTATTAAAAAAATTGGGTTAAAAGTGCAAGAAACTAAAATTCCTTTAGATGCTCTTATCTAAACACTTGTCAAGCCTGGTCATTTCCTTTGTTACCATAGTATCTACTAGTCATGCACCTTTATGTTACTAAGGAATAAACTATTTAGTACATACTAGGTTTAGTTAAATGCAAGAAACAATTTGGATATTACTATAAGCATGCAAAATATTTTCCTTGGAAATAAATAAGAAAGAATACACCAAACCAATTATAAGCTTATTGGGTCGACTCATTAATTGTTTAGGTTCCCGAACTCATAAAATAGGTTTGTAAACTCGAAGTGAAAAAAGGCATCATGTGAATCACTTTTCTACTAGGTTTGCGAACTCAAATTATGGGTCCGTGAATCGATGTGATCGTAGGTTCGCGAACTCAAATTATGGGTTCGTGAATTTACGTGAGAAAGTAAACTTTAAAGGAAAATTTCCTTGAGATGGGTTTGCGAACTCAACAAGTTTGGTTTGCGAACTCACTAGGGGAAAAGTCATAAACTGAGACTTTCTAGACTCTTAGGTTTGTGAACTCAAATTGTGAGTTTGTAAACTTGAAGAGTTTATCAGTAGTGAACTAATGACTTAAGTCTTCTAATTCAAGATATGAATTTTGCTAACTCAAACTTTTATTTTTCACTTAATCGTTGATTTCGAATCTAATCAAGCAAATCTTGGATTATAAAATTTTCACATGACTAATCAAATTGTTAGTCTCTACTAAGATTCTTCTCTGTAAATTGTTCATTACTAACGTCTATGAGTTTTTGTTCCCGAACTCATAAAATAGGCTCGTGAACTCGGAGTAAAAAAAGGTATCATGTGAATCACTTTACTATTAGGTTTGCGAACTCAAATTATGGGTACGTGAACCAGTGTGAGTGAGAATCATAGGTCGCGAACTCAAAAATCATGTGTTTGTGAACTTGTGTAATAAAATAAACTTTAAAGGAAAAATTCCTTAAAATGGGTTGCGAACTTAACAAGTTGGGTTTGCAAACTCACTAGGGGAAAAGTCATAAATTGAGACTTTCTAAACTTTTAGGTTCGTGAACTCAAATTGTGAGTTTGCAAACTTGAACAAAAAAGTTTATCAGTAGTGAACTAAATGACTTAAGTTTGCTAATTCAGAATATATATTTTGCTAACTCAAACTTTCAATTCTCACTTGATCGTTGATTTCGAATCTAATCAATCAAATGCTGAATCACAAAATTTTCACAAGACTAATCAAATTGTTAGTCTCTACTAAGTTCTTCTCTATAAATTATTCATTACTAAAGTCTATAACTTTGCTACGAAAGATAGATAAATAGATATAAGGGAAAATAATCAGAAAGGAGAATCAGTCTTCGTTACTAACATGTTGATGAAATTTTTGAAAATGATATCTTCGTGTGATCTCAAATCTTCAAGAGTAACTTGGATGATCCTATAACTCTATTACCTAATTTAATCTAGTCCGAAACATGACTTAGTAGACTATAAATCAAAAAATAGTTATGACATCTAAATTTGACGACATCCTTAACACAGCAATGCATGTGGGTTCAACTGAGCATTGACTCTAACACAATTGCCTTCAGAGATGGATAGAACTTTGTATTTAATCGCCCTGAGGGAATGGTATGGGTGATGTGTATGTGGGTCGGTGGTGGCGGTGGGAGTGAAGAGGGTAGTCATGGGATGAGTGACCTCTGGGAAGCTGTTGTTTGATAATCATAACGATGTCTGATGAAAACCCTACGGTGTTGAATGCAATTGCTAAGTGTAGACAATATCAATGAAAGGTCGGATCATACATATAAAGAGCATTATTTCTACAGATAAAAACATATTCTAAAGTATACATAGGACCACGAGCTTTGTGTCGATTTTAGGATTATGATGCCATTTTTTTAGGAAAACATTATGAGAAAAAATGTTTTATAGAAATTTAAAAAAGATTTATATAAGTGTGGAAGAAAATTATATGAGATTAAAAACATAGAGGAAGTGTGAGTTGAAATGAAATTAGAGTATAAACATTATTGGTTTTTAAAGTCGCTGGATTAACTATCCGTTGTCGACCATTCTTATGACCACTAACCAGGTGATTAATTAAAGAGGTCACGTATCACAAGATTCACAACCGACCGGGTAACCATCCCATGGTAGCCCTAAAACGGTCAATTATGTTCAATGGAGCATCCATTGGATTTGCCTTAAGGTTCACACATCTTCGGCGTGTAAACGATCCCAACAAATGGGCGAGACGTACCCAAATGAACACATACAATACGCGTAGGTGTGCACAAAGGTCGGTTCGGCTCGGTTCTTGGTAGAACCGTGTACCTGTACCTCCCTATGCTCGGTTCTCTACCCGTGTACCTATACCCTGTACCCTATACTCTCGGTTCGGTTTTGTACCCTGTACCCGTCTTCTTAGTTCGATTTCGGTCATGTATCTCCTTTTTTTATATATATCTTTGTTTCTTATATATGGTAACTTAACTCTAGCCTTCTACTTTTGGTAGCAATTGCTCCTTAAAGGCATTTGAAAATTCATAAGAACTCAGTATATCTCAAAGAATTCATACCTTGTTAAACAGATGAAGGATAACTGACAGAGGCCTACTTCTACGTGTAAAGACTTCATGCTTTGGTATCACATGCATATTAGAAACTACAAAGAACTTTCTCATATCAATAATGTAACTGAACTTATCAAACTTTAAGTAACTAGCCTAACATCATGAAGGTTGTGAGCACCGGTTACATTTTAGTTGTTTTATTAGTTATTAGATGTTCACTTCAGTTGTAATTCAACAATCATTATATGAATGACTATCGGAAATTTACACCATCAGATTTCTAATACCATAATTCTTATAGTAGTTGCAGTTATATTATTGTCTTCAATATGCAAAAACTCTACAGTGTTTATCATCATATCTGTAAAATATGTAAGGTCATACAGGATATTTTGTGCACCACAACTGCATTTCTACTATTGTCTTCGTATATATTACAGAATATAATAGACATTTGAAGTATTACACTGTGATATAACTAATGCACTAGGCTAAAAATCCACTGTTATAAAAAAAAGGGTATACTCGATTCGGTTTCGGTCGGTTCCTAGGTAAAACCGAATACCTGTACCTCCCTACGGCCGGTTCTTTACCTGTGTACCTATACCCTATACTCTCGGTTCGGTCCGACTCCGATTCTATTCTGTAGGTTCTGGTTCGGTTTGGGTTCAGTTATATAAGTTCCGGTTCGATTTCATGGGTTCCGATTTGGTCTTTCGGTTCCAGTTCGGTACTTCGATTCCGATCGGTTCCTGGGCAGCCATGGATACGCGCGATACGCGCAAAACTCGATGTAACCTCGGCACAATTACCTCCCAACTCGCTTCCGATATTCCGCTTCTGCAACCAAAAATTGTCCTTTCTTTCTCTCTTTTCTGCTGCCTACTTTACATCGTTCAAACTCCAACTCCAGAGTCCAGATCTTAGGCTCCATTTATCCTTCTTTCACTCACACGATCTTAATAGATTCTGAGAAATTCTGATTTTGACTGATTACTTATAAACAAATCTCAGAATATCAGAACTAGGGTTTTCTGTAATTTAAGGCACCAAATTCTTTAATCTCTACAGTTTCCAGAAGAATCTAATCGATCATCATCGAGTAAAGGTAGTTTACCGACATATCTTATACTTTGATGACTTTAACTAACGTGATTACAATCTTTCGTTTTCAGTAATTCATAATTGGGTCACAGAAATTTTGTGATAACTTTATTTAAATTAAAATCAAGGAATCTTTTGTGAACTCATAGATTCCATTATTATAATGCTTTCTACTACTGTTTTTGTAGGGAAGGGTTGATATTTGAGAAGGGGTACTGTTGGTGGTGGTATGATTTTGTAAGGATTTTTTATATAAACTGGAGTTTTCGAGATGTTAGTGTTGAAAAGAGACGGTATTTATTTCATTAGCTGCTTTGTTCCTCTGGGTGAATGGCATCCCTTGGAATAACAAAAGCTCATTTGGGCTTCATGCCCTAATCTTGCTTTTCAAATCAGGTATGTACTGGGTTTTTATTGTTTTGATTACTTATTTCTTTTCTGGTTTCGAATTTGTTAGGTTTAGTTTTTGAATTGAGTTTTAGACCTGCAAGAAATTGGTTGCTTATTCTTGTCAGTTACACTTAGTTATTGATTGCTGACACGGGTACAATTGAAAGACAAGGGAAGCTCCTTTTTGTTGGTCAAGAAAGTTGTAATCTTGTGATTAGGTGTGGTTAGGTGCAGCTTGCAAGTTTCAGAACTTGTCTTGAATTAAAAAAGTTGCAACCTCTATCCATAGGGGAGCATGTAGATATTTCATATGAGCATTTTTTTTGTCTTTTGCAACTGCTAAATTTGTTTTAAACTCTGTGGAGTAATAGTTCTGTAATTTTTCGATGCTGTTGTGTTTGTTTTATTTCTCCAGGTCCAGGAATTATTCAGTCTTTTACATTGAAATTATAAATGTTTTTCTGGAGCTGTTGAAGTTTGTTTTTATGCTTTACAAGAGTAGTGGCTTCTTGAGGTTGACACAAATGGGATGCTGTAGTTGCTTTGGATTTACAAAGAATACCAGAAAATTGAAGCCATCTTCTATTGCTGCTAGTTTGTGTTCTCAAGAATTTTTGTTGAATGGTAATTTAGAAGACTCGGATACTGATTTATACAACGGTGTACATGGCAGTTATGGTGTGTTGCCTACCACTGCAAAATCTTCTGAAAATATTCTCTCACATAGAGCTCAAAATGGAACGATATGCAGAGGGGTTCCAGTGAAGGAGACTCGTCAGCTTATCCGTTCAGAGGTGAGTAGCTTATTTTATGGCGAAAGAACGTTTACTGCTACAGTAGGTAATATCGTGTTTGATTTCTACACCTTATTTATATGGGATCAATTTGCTCAGAGCTGTAGTTTAAGCTTTGTAGATGTTCATGTTGAAATTAATCCTTCATTGAAAGGAAAAGTCAAACCTTCTAACTGGTCATGACAAGATAGATAGATTATCACGTACTTCTTCCACCTACTCTTGTTCCCCATGTCGTTTTGGTTTGGTTACCCTTGACTTGTTAGTTATGCGATAAGTGGTTTATTTTTTCTCCCTGACATGGTTACATAAAGCATGTCACCTACCTCAAACTTATCAGGCTGTTGGCAATAGACCAAATATACTTTTTCCCTGGTAATGGGTTATCATGTAGGTTTAGTTCAGAATGGTCTGAGTATTGTGAGTTGAGGTAACATTATACGCTAATTTTAACGATTCAGAAGATAGATACCAACTATGTTATCTTGTTCCTTTACTACTATGTGCATGACTGCATTCACATGCATGTGAGTTGTTAGGGCTTAATTAATCATTTTTGAATGCATGATCAGGATGAAAACGGGGACAAAATGGTGAATGAGTATGTTCGAGTGGGTAAGATCGGCTCTGGAAGCTACGGAAAAGTGGTAAGGGTTGATTCTTAATTGTATTTTCTCTTCCTATTTCGTTTTCTTTCTTTCTTCTTTTGGTGGTAGAAGCTATTGGTCTTCCATTTTCCAAATTGTGAACTTTCAACTCTCTTCCTGGACAACAGGTTCTTTACAGAAGCATTAGGGATGGAAAACAATATGCAATTAAGGTAACTATCATTTCTCGATGTATATGTGCACATATTTTCATATTTTGTAAAGCTTTTATATCCACTCCCCAAAAAAATCTAAACACAAAGCCTAACAGTAGTTTTCATAACCTTCTTCAGGGTCGTTGGTGGTTGTGCTTTAGGCAGTAACGTTGACATGCATAATAAGTTACTTCCTTTTGATTATTGGTTATGTATTACATTTCCATTATGGTCTCATTTCAGGCTTTTCACAAGTCTCATTTGTTAAAGTTGCGAGTATCACCTTCTGAAACTGCCATGACTGATGTTCTTCGGGAGGTATGTGGTCGTCGCACTCTGTTTTCTTTTTGGGACTCTTTATACACCTACCTGCAGCTATCTTAATGTCCCAGATGGGATTTGATATTGCGTCCTTTTGAGGTACAAAATCACTAAGGGGACCAGGTAGCATTGTGAGGGAAAATATGGGAGTAGTGTTAAGTAGTAAGAAGCTTACACAAGCATATCTTAAGTGTGTTTGGGACTGTAGAAGTTCCTACTTTACTCTAGTGTTATCAACAGCGAAGAGACCAAACTCTGAAAATAATCTGATTAGTCTCTCTTTTCAAATGTTCGATTCGTGAGTTTTTTTCCGCTAAGTTGGCATTAGAGCAGCAAGGGGCTTATTGCCATATAGGATTTTAGACATTTCTTTCAGTATTCCATTTCCAACAGTAGGGTTCTAGACCTTTGGAGTGATGACAAAAGGTCCAAAAGAAAGTTTGAATCAGACTCTTTCAGACCTTAAAAATTGCACCACTATGATTTAATTTTTTTTTTTTGATCGATAAAGAATTTGGTGCTGACGAGTTTCGAACTCAGGTCGCTAGTATCATCACCCACCGACTTTACCACTGCACTACAGAGATATTGGCTCTATGATTTAATTTATTTAAAGATCTATTTCGATTTTTTTTGTTAAACCACATGGGAAAGTTCCAGAAATAAAATTTTACTTACTGGAGATGATTTTTATGTCAAAAGGTCTTATTTTACCACATCAAAACCTTCACAGATGAAGGTCTACATAACACCTCCTCATGGGAATCTTTAGACTCACCATTGGAGATGCTCTTAGTAAATGTTTTGGTCACATAACTTTTATAGATCTGCTTCATGATCACTCAGTAGGTTTGTATGAGCCTCTGTATTTAAGTTTTGTAGTAACAATATGTTCTATGGGCTTCCGATAGCAACCTTACTTTTCTAATGGTTAGATACATTTATGTCCATGTTACTTGTGTTATTTTCTTCCCCTTCTCTGAGTATATGTTCATTTTAAGTCTTAAATGCTAGTTATGTCCATGTTCATGGATGCTGCTAGAAGTTATGCACTTTCCATCACTTTCCAGGTTTCAATCATGAAAATGTTGGAGCATCCAAACATAGTCAATCTTGTTGAGGTGATTGATGACCCCAACATGGACAATTTCTACATGGGTATTTGCTGACTCTTAATTCTCATAGTTCTATTTTTTTGTAACTTCTTCCATGGTTTATTGTTTGCAAAAAAAAATTAATTTATTTGGCAGGCATCCTGTCTAAAGTAATATTACTTCAAAAACCTTAAACTTGCTTATATGGTGTGTTTAACAATAAACATTCATGTCTCTTTCAGTTCTTGAATATGTAGAAAGCAAGTGGGTCTTTCAGGATTCTGATCCACCAGAAGGATTGGACGAAACCACTGCTAGAAGATACCTTAGGGGGATCGTTGCTGGTATCATGTATCTTCATGCTCATGTATGCTATCCTTTTTTATCTAGTATAACTCTTTTCGCTTTTCAGTGGGGGTTCTTCTTTGTTGCTATAACCAGGATTCGGTCTTATTTTGCTCATTGTACATTATTTATTTAGATTGAGCGAGCCTGTTATTGTTGAATCCTTACTTCTCTTCTCTTTGCGCAGAATATAATACATGGAGACATTAAACCTGATAATCTTTTGATTACAAGCTCTGGTACTGTAAAGATTGGAGATTTCAGTGTCAGCCAGGTCTTTGAGGTAATGTTTTGGCTCTGTTCTTACTTCAGATTGGAGTTTCACTTTTATCTATTATGTCTTATGAGTTGCTAAAAGTCAACAAGCCATGAGTAGAATGTATGAAAGTGACAAATTAGAGGAACATTGTAGCGAGAAGCTGACACTACAACATTGGTGTCTATTTGTGTAAGTTTTTGGTACATGATTTTCCTGTAAAAGAATTCAGCTTTCATCTATGTGTCGGAACCCAATTGTTTATTATAATCATTGCTTATCTGTTAGAATGGCGTGTGTAGGGTCATCTGAAGTGGATCTTTTTGTTTCATCATCTGATACTCACAAATACTAGGGAGTTTTGTATGTTCTAAAGTAATTAATATAGCAGTGTTGCTAATTTATTCATTGTTGCATCCAATTATATGTGAAGGTTTGCAGTCGAGTCTTTTACTGTGGTTCTTAATGATATCATTTAATTCTAGGATGGGAAAGATGAGCTCCGACGGTCTCCTGGAACACCCGTTTTTACTGCCCCTGAGTGTTGTTCAGGTAATGGTCTATTTTTAAAACAAGCTTGCGAAATTTGTATTAGACTTGCAAGAAGTGTAATGCATTGACATTCTAAAAAAAGTATGGACTTCCCTTTATAATGTATAATTAGGTGTAAGCTACCACGGTAAAGCCTCAGATACATGGGCCGTGGGTGTCACTCTATACTGTATGATCCTGGGACGATACCCTTTTCTCGGGAACACTTTACAGGATACATATGACAAGGTAATCCAGTTACTAGTATATAACATGCAGTAGATATTTACATTCTTATTAGAATTATTTTACTTTATGAATTTGAGTATTGCTTGCTTCTCTTTCTTGTGTAGCTTGGGTAGATAATGTAATAAGCCTTGATAATTTTCCAGATCGTTAATAACCCAATAAGTATACCTGAGGCCATCGATTTGCAGCTGAAGAACTTACTAGAACGACTTCTCTGCAAAGGTTAGTGATTTCTCTTATGACCTTGCTGACTTCTCGTTCTGTATTTTTTTTTCCGGTCATTTGCCTTCTACTAATTAACAGCATCTTCAATTTATTCAAAAAAGTGATGTCTGCATCTTTTTTCTCCATTGTCACCCTCTTGCTGCAAGACCAAGGATGCTGATTCATTTCTGTATTACAGATCCAAACGAGCGGATCACTTTGGAGGCTGTGGCTCGTCATCCGTGGGTTGTTCAAGAAGAAGGTTTAATCCCTGAGTATGTGTGTCTTTGCAAGCGTAGAAAATTCTCAAAAAGGGTCTAATGGGTTTTAGAAAATTAAGATTGGTCGTGGATAGAGGATACTGAAGCATAGAACTGGGCCCCAATTTTGGGACACCAAAAGGTATTTCGTGGAATGTCATTATTAGGATTCAGTAGGAAATGTTTCTTGGTTATCATCTATTAATATTTGTGCTGTATTTTAGTCATCTGATCTGTTCAGACAACTTCTCTAACTATTCTGTTAAAATAGAAAATAAAGTATCCATATTTTTTCCCTATAAGAATATGGCTGGTTGATTCAAGATTGAGCGCTTTTCATGTAAATTGTCTTTTAATAAACTGGGTTTACTGATGATGAATTAAGTGATTCTTTAGTGGTTTAGCCTTCGATGATTGACTTTTTGAGTACGACTTCCTAGACGCATGACCTATTGATATGTAGCATCCGACCTATTTAGGAAGCATCATCTTTGTAAGCAGACGGATCTTTCATTTTATGTATCGGTTTTACTTGAATTTGTAGACGTTAAATGGGCTGTCATTCTAATTCCCGTTGACGTATAATGTTTCTAAGTTTAGGGAAGGTCAGAGGGCATTTAAATAACCGAGAGACTGCCACGGAATCAATTGTTATTCGTAGTTGGTTAATTTTCTATTTGTAGTGATTACCAACTTGTTGCAGTGAATGTTTATGTTGTGGATAGTTAGGACTAGGAGTTCAAGGTTTAAACACTTCTTCCATGTTACCCTGCATCGGCGAATCCTTGAATCCAACCTCTTTCGATCTGTAACTTATTATGCATCGCTAGTAGGTCTCCTAAGTTTTTCTCAAGTTTGATGTGTTACACATATGGCTTGTTCTTGCCACAATTTGTTTTTGGCTAGTTGGCTAGATTGGCTCTGAAAATCGTGTTGCCTAGAAAAAAGAAAAATAGACTCGAAATTCGAGTGCCTCACCTATTTTACAATGGGGTATGTCCGCATGGGAATTGTTAAACCTACGACGTGGTCAAAGATGACTGACAATCGTGATTATTGAAATTCTAAACCTGACTCTCTACACTTAGATTCCCTTCCCTTTTGTACGTTTGTTCCCTTTATCTTCCCTTTTTTTTCTTTCTTGTTAAAGTGTTTTCTTGTGGCGCAAAATTCATCATCAAAACCCTATTCGGCACACTCTTTGAGGCATCACACTCAAGGCAGCAGTAGCTGCAGCAACAACACTTCTTTTCGTTGAAGTTTGAACAACAAAACCAGACAACACTTTCGACCCTATTGGAGAAAACGGTCTCATCAAACACTTTTTCAAACACACTCCATTGATCCCCAAGTATATATATATAAATGCCTCTTCCCTATATCTAACGGTTTGTTTGTTTACATAATTCATTATTTGAATGGTTTTGATATCTTTTCAAAGAATCATCCAGCCACGGGAATGGTGTTAGAGTTTTGATGTCTTTTCAAAGAATCATCCAGCCACGTGAATGGTGTTAGAGTTTAGTCGTATGCATCTCTAATTTGACATCTCTTCCATATATTCTAAAAGAGGGAGAGAGAGAGTAGTGGTGCAGACAGACAGACAGGCTATAAAGCAGAGAGAGAAGAATATGAACTGACTCACATTCATCCAAACACCAAGACATATGTTGCTGCTGGTTATATCTCGTTCTTTCTATATCTCTGATTTCATACCATCATCTGAGATATAGAGTCTGACACATTGGAGATTCCCACACCACAAATGTTCTCCTCCAACTCTATACACGTTAAAATTTTAAGTAAAATACCCAGACTTACCATTTTAAATCTCCCCTTTCTTTTACCACATTCGCTACAAGTAGAGGACCAATTTCTCCGCGCAAGAATTGATGGGGATCGACAACCCCAAGCCCCATCACTATTCTTGTATACATCAATCCCAGCTAGGTACATTCTCTCAATACAAAACTACACAGCTAGCGAGTATACTTCGATTCTCTCTGATCACAAGATGTACAGTTTGTCTGAAGTGGTAAGAGTCATCACTATTCACTACTGCATACAAATTTTTGTACTATACGATTCAATAAAATATGTGCAGAAAACATACTGATTCTGACATAGTTTATAGGGTTGGCTCTCTTGAGCCCAATAGTTACTTTGTATAATATTGTGTGGACTGGTGATCAAATACGTCTCCCACATGATGGTGTTCTGTCGACCTGGTGGTGCATCTCTTCACTCATACTTTTCCACCCATGTCAAATATCCTAATTATAATACCGGATTTTAATTATTTGACATATAAAAATGGCATAGTCAAAGTGACACAGCCACGTAGCATAAAAAGACAAAAAAAATCAAGATATCCAATTCAAATGAAAACGGACGGGTCATGTTAGTCGGGCATGCAATTCATTAAACCCATATTTTTGAGCGGATTTCTTTTTCACTTTTCTTTTCTCTTCTCCTTCTCATCTGAGAGAAAAGCATCATCTTCTTCAAACTGATTTCCAGTCGAATCATCAAACCCTAACACTTAGTACGATTGAATAGAAGTCGATGGTACGATCAAACTAGGGTTTTCTTCAAACTAGGATACATTTGAAGTATAATCATCATCATCTGGAAGCATCTTCTTCAAACTATAATCATCATCTTCTTCGCACGCACAATTGAAGTCGCTGGTACGTTTTTGTTTCTATGATGCAAATGATTGCAATATGGGTGATTGAATTGAACATGTTTGGTTAGGGTTTGATTGAATTTGGTGTTTGTTTAGGGTTTGATTGAATTAAAAATGTTACTGTTAAATTCAATTTGGGGGTTTTATTGAATTGAACATGTTTCTATTAGTTCAAATCAGGGTTTAACTGAATTTGGGAATTATGAAATTTGCTGATATTGTTAACTGAATTTGTCTCTGGATCTGTCAGGCACACCAATAGTTGGGAATTTCTGGATATTGTTAACTGAATTTGGGAACAAAGACTGCAGCAGAGAAACAGTACTTTATATTTACAAACGAAACAAGAATCATTTTAAAGCCTTTTACTTGTATTGTTTGGAGATTAAAAGGTTGCACCATCATCATATGTAGTTTTAAGTTGGTTAATACAGTACTTCTTGCATTTCTCATATCAGTAAGTGGCATTCATGCGTTTCTGGATACTTCAAATATTTTTAAGTACAAAGCTGGCAGGAACAAATCATTATTTGGATTGTGTGAATCTGTCTACAGGCTGCTGTTACTCCATTAAGATATACAGTCCTTTTTTGTGTTTGAGAGAAATGTGTATATTAAAATCTGTCTACAGGCTGCTGTCTACAGGCTGCAGATCCAACTCTTTCGGCTGTCAGGTCATTCAATATTTTTGAGTTTTTGGTTCCAATAAACAAATGAACATTCAACTTTCTAAATTGATGTCATTGAGATACAAAATTCCAGAATGAAGATGAAAACTATAACATCACAAGCAATTGTTAGACCAAACAGGGAGTCCTGCAACATGGATCAGTTCATAGACCTACAAAGTCGGATACATGGGTATTGTCTCCGGATTCAATGAATATTCAATTTCTTCTTCGGGTGTCTGCGGATTCGATGAACATACAATTGCTTCTTAGGTTGTCTTCGGATTCGACAGAAACACATCATCTTCTTCCATTTGAATCTGTAAAAGAAACAATATTCAATCAATAAACTCTACCTTGACATGCTAGAAAAAAGACAACAAATTCCAAAGTATGAGATCGAACAAAAATAACAATAATCAATCAATAAACTCTAAAGAAACAATATTTAATCAAAACCCAGATGAAATTAACCAAATTTAATCAACCGCATTCTCAAAAACTCAATCTTTTCAATTTGAAATTACTCAAATTCACTAGAAAAACAATAATGAAAATTATATAAAAAAACCCATTAACCCTACTTGATGAATTACCCAATATAAGAAACAACAAATCAACAAATAGTTCACTGGACAAGGAGTAAGAAGAAAGGGTTACCTGCTGGAACTGATTGTTGTTGCTGCCGTTTAAAGAGACCATGAAGATGATGATGAAACCCTAGTTTGAAGAAAACCCTAGTTTGCAGAAAACCTTAGTTTGATCGTATCATCGACTTCTATTTAATCGTACTAAGTGTTAGGGTTTGATGATTCGACTGGAAATCAGTTTGAAGAAGATGATGCTTTTCTCTCAGATGAGAAGGAGGAGAGGAAAGAAAAGTGAAAGAAAAATCCGCTCAAAAATATGGGTTTAATGAATTGCATGCCCGACTAGCACGACCCGATCGCTTTCATTTGAGTGGGATGTCTTGATTTTTTGTCTTTTTGTGCCACGTGGCTGTGTCACTTTGACTATGTCAGTTTCATGTATCAAATAATCAAAATCCCTATAATACCTCTCCATTTCTTTTGAAAAAAAGAAACATACTTCTCCCACAAAACAAAAAACATAAATTTTTATTCTTTGCTAGTTCTTTTTGACTAACGATAATGAGATTTATCATTCATAGCTAGAGAGTACACATACTTTTCCTAGCTAGCTAATCTCCGGCTCCGGCTAAGATGGGTCGTCCCCTCTGTGAGGGTATAAAATCTCAAACTACACGTGGACCAATATAACGGAAAGAGCATCAGATTACAATAAACCGAGAAACACTGAAACAAAGCTTTATAAGAAGTACTGAAATAGACAGCTTCGTTGCATGATCGACATGTGGGTTGCGGGAAAGTATGGCACACTGCTCAATACAGATAGCTTTGCTGCTTCAAACATAAGCTGCGGGAAAGCATGACACAGTAAAGGAAACTGACAAGCATCGATGCATGAGAGACACGTTTCAACTGTACAGGCTGCGGAACAAAAGAAATTAAAGCATGATGAAGCATATTCAATGGCCACGTGTCAGACATGCCATGATTCTAATAAGGCCGCAAGGTTCATCCAAATCCAAAACAACAACTTGAGTAAAAATCTGCAGAAGAGTTGCGGGACATCAAGCGAGAAGCTAAAGGAAATGGGAAATATGCATACAAAGTCTTGCGGAAAACACGAATATGCGTTGCGGGATTCACTACACTCCAAAGACGGGATAAGAACAAATAGGTGGAAAGTCAGATTGGAGGGACCCATGAAAATATGCTATAAATACCAAGCTTTCAAACAGGAATGAGGACTGGAAAAATTTGGTAAAAATTGGACATAAGGCATAGGATCAGAGCAAATAGTTTAGGTATGAGACTTGTGTAAATTTTATAGTATACTTGTTCTTTGGTTAGTTGAATTTTTATCAGATGACATAATTTCTTTCTATAACATATAAGGATTAATAAAGAATGATACAAATCTTTTCCACCCGTGGATGTAGACAATTTGATTGTCGAACCACGTTAAATTTTTGTGTTGATTCATGTTACAATTTCATGTATTTGTTGCTAACATACTCTAAGTGTTATATGTATTGATTTCATTTTAAAATATCTGATTTCATTATGTTACAAACTATGCCGGATGTGATCCAAAGCCCAAGATTTTTTGGTAATCACAATTTGGCACTAGAAACATGGAGGTAGTAAAGAATTTATTCTACCTGTCCAAATTTTCATCTTTAAAATCTTGAATCTTATTATGTTAAAGAAAAAACTTTTTTTCCTACAAATACAATGATTTAAATTAATATTATAAAAACTTTACATGTAGTTTTCTCCAAACTTATCAGTTGATATTAATATGGATTTAATTGTTATGTTCATATATATAACTTATTTATTTCATATCTCTCATATATGACAAATTACCTTAGATGTTCTTTTAACCATGGGTTTGAAAACTTAGCTCATAAATTTTCACCAAAAATATGTTTATAACAATTCTGCAAAAGAATTTGCTCTGAAATCATTAAGTTTATATGTATTAGATTTAGCTGATTGTAATTAAAACTATGTTACGTCTAACTAGTTTTTGATTCTTGAAAAAACAGTAAAATAAATTTTGAGTTGAATTTCCGAACTTGATTTTGATTTGTCTGCAAAAAATAATTTCTTGAACTTATAAAACATGAGTTTAGCTTATGTGTGATATGTTAAATTTTAGCTAGATATTTTCTAATCAATCAAATTGCTTTATATATTTATTGTGGATGTTAGAATGTTACGGAACACATAACTTATTATCTGAACTCTTTTTAGAATATTGATAAAGAAAATTCTACAACAACATAAGATTGAGCCAATAAGAAATCACAATATCTCAAAAAAGATTACATAAATGGAAACAGTGGCAAATAGAACCATGCAAAAGCCAAGATGTTAATATAGGAAATTTGGGGAGTCAGGCAATAGAGATTCCTCGAGAAAGGGAAACGGTGGAAGAATCACAAGGACCACAACCCATGAATGATCAAGTAAACAATCGTGTAAATCATACAACTAATCAATCACCTGAAGAAGTATCTCAAAATAGGGTTGACCCCATTCATCAATTAATGGAAGAAATGAATGAGATGCGCAAGGTACAACAGACTTGTGCAGAAAAAATTGCACTTTTGACCCAAGAAAACCAAATGCTCAAACAAAAGGCCCAACAGGATGCGGAAGCATCTATAACTAGAATACAAGGGCAAGAAGCAAGCTCTAATAGACCCACAAGAAGTAAAGAAAAAATCAATAAAGATCAAAGAGTGATGGTATTGGAACCCACACATCAACGATATGAACCTGATAGATTGAATTTTGATGATTCAGAGTTGCAAAACAACAGATGGCAAAAATATTTTGAGGACATGGAACAAATGCGAGAAGAAATCAAAATTTTGAAAAATAAAGAGGGAGGACGACTTGAAGAAGTGCTAAAAGAAGCCAGAAGAACACCGTTGGCACCACACCTTGCGTATGCGTCAATACCGCATAAGTGCAATCTTCCCATCTTTGAATGTTATGATGGGACAAAGGATCCAGCGGCTCACCTAAAATACTACAACCGCATCATGACCCGATGAGAACAAGATGATGTTGTTATGTGTCGGTATTTTCCGTCAAGCTTGAAAGGGACAAATTTAACATGGTATGATAATCTTCCAGAAGGGTCAGTGCATTCTTACACACAATTGACCCGCAAGTTCCTAGAGACATACATGTATAATAAACTCGCAGATACAGGGATGGACAAGTTATTTTCCCTTGCATCATGGACAGAGGAGACCATCCGAGACTACACAGATCGATGGAAGACGATCTGTCAAGCAATAGGGGATGTAACTCCAGAAATTGTTATTAATTGCCACAAATGGGGGATAGCCAACCGAGCAAGCCCACTCTTTGTTGATATTCATGGAAAAAATCCGAAAACCGAAGGGGATCTTAGGGAGATTATTGAAAAATGTGCAAGGTTGCAGGATATTCAAAAGCAGCATCCGAGAATAATATCCCAACATCAGAGGGTTGCCAACAGGGCAAATTTTGTAGAACTATCAACAAGCTCCGGAAAGAGGGTTGCGGGAGAAAAATCCTGATATTGAGTCAAAACGAGGTAAAACAGATGATGAAAGAAAGTTTAATCGCCAATTTGAGGATCGAGTTTTCACTAAACTCAACACTCCTTACCCACAAATTCTAAATGCAATAAAGAATAGGCAAGATTTTCATTGGCCATGGAAAAAAGGAAAGCAGCCATCACACACACATAATTCAAAGTATTATTGTGAATATCATTGCTATCAAGGCTATTCCACAAAAAGATGTAGGAATTTGAAGATGCAAGTTCAAAAATTGATTGACATGGGAGAGTTGAAGGAATTTCTTTATTTGCCCAATCCTCCACCAAGGCACGATATGGGAAAAACTGTAAATATTCTGCAAAATGACCTAACTATTAATATGATTTTCTATATCGAATCGGTCAATCATCTATGAACATAATTATTGAAAAGAAGCTGCATAAGAGGGTTCACAGTCATGAAGTATTCAAAGTTGCGGGAAGAGTTACGGAAACATGGGAAGGATGGATGGCTTCTCCAGTAACTTTTTTAACAGATGAGGTTGATCAGGAAATAGAAACATACAATGATCCGTTGGTGCTTACTCTACCAGTATTTGGATGGAATGTCAAGAAGATTCTCATGGATGGGGGTAGCTCCCTTAATGTCTTATTTTATGATACTTTCCAAAAAATGGGATTAAAAGATGATCAGCTTACACCTTCTTACTACATTATCTATGGGTTTAATGAGATAGCTTCAAAACCAAAAGGGGAAATCTTACTTGATGTTATGGCCGGACCCATAAGTATTTTGACTAAATTCAGTGTAGTGGAGGCTCCATCTCCATATAATGCCATTGGTAGACATTGGGTCCACCAATTGAAAGGAGTAATTTCAACATATCACCAATTCTTGTGATTCCCGACGCCGCAAGGGGAGATGGAGATAAAAGGAGATCAGAATGTAGCAAAATCTTGTATCCTTGAAGAAATCCGCAGGAACGAGGAATGAGTACATCAACAACAAAATAGGAAAAAAGAACGAAAGATAAAGGCTAAAGAAGAATCCTAAGCCAATATTTGATTAAGACTGCGGGAATGAGGAAGTAGATGAAACAAATAAAAATACTTCATCAGACGAAAGCATACCAAAAACTGACGAGAGCAGTCTTCCAGCATAGCAATTAAAGGGGGCTCCCACACTTTTAGGATCTCCCAAATCTACTTTTACAGCAATTGAAGAAACCAAGAATATCAACATAGGAACAGAAGAATTCTCAAGAATGATAAAGATTGGAACACTGATGGAAACAGAAAGGGAACATGATTTGGTTACTCTAATTAGAGATTATGTGGATATTTTTGCATGGAAGATGGAGGATATGCCAGGAATTGATCTGAGTATTGTTGAAAATGAGTTGCATATACATCCGGGAACTACACCTTTTCGGCAACGCATACGCAAAGTAGCACCCGAATATCATTTGTCAGTTGAAAAAGAATTAAAAAAAACTCATGGATGCAGGGTTTATTCGAGAGGTGCGATACCCAACTTGGATTTCAAACATGGTGTTTGTACCAAAAAAGAATAAGGGAGTAAGAATTTGCATAGACTTCACCAACTTAAACAAGGCATGCCCAAAAGATAGTTATCCGCTTCCCAGCATTGATCAGTTGGTGGACGCTGTTGAAGGACATGAGGCTTTATTCTTCATGGACGGGCATTCAGGGTATAATCAGATTGCTCTAGCTGAAGAATATCAAGAACACACTGCATTTTTCACTCCACACGGTTTGTACTGCTATACCAGAATGCCATTTAGGCTAAGAAATGCAGGAGCAACTTATTAGCGGTTGGTAAACGCAATTTTTAAACCATGGATAGGCCGCACCCTCGAAGTCTATGTAGATGACATGATGATAAAAAGTAAATTTTCAAAGGATCATTTACAAGACTTGAGAGAAATATTTGAAGCCTTACGGAAATTCAGAATGAAAGTCAATCCAGATAAATACATTTTTGGGGTTACGTTAGGAAAGTTTTTAGGGTATTTGGTTACCAAAAAAGGGATTGAAGTTGATCCGACAAAAATTCAGGCAATTGTTGATATGCCATCTCCATAGAATGTTAAAGAAGTACATAAATTAGATGGTTGTTTTGCCGCACTCAGCAGATTCATTGCTAGATCATCGGACAGATGTAAGCCCTTTTTTGACACCTTGAAAAAGAAAAGTAAATTTGTATGGAACGAGAATTGTGAGCAAGCCTTCCAAAATATTAAAGCTTATCTCGCCACATTACCTGCAATACAAAAGCCAGAACCTGAAGAAGTGCTCTTCTTGTACATAGCCGCAACAGAAGATGCTGTAAGTGCGGTATTGGTACGAACAAATGACAAAGTAGAAAAACCAGTGTATTACATCAGCAAAACTCTTAACCTTGCAGAAAGAAACTATAAAAAAATTGAACAATTAATATTAGCACTGGTTTTTGCTACCCAGAAATTACGCACGTATTTTCTAACACATTATGTTCGAGTACCAAGCAAAGCTCCACTAGAGTCTGTACTAAAAAATGTGGGAAAAGTAGGGAGAATAGCAAAATGGAATGCACAACTGGAATGATTCCACATCTTATTTGAAATACAAACTACACAAAAGTCGCAAGTCCTGGAAGATTTCCTTACGGATTTACCACTTGATGATGATTTTGAAATCCAAAGTTTTCCCGGAATAGAAGATGATGATTCCCAAGATATTCTAAGTTCTGTAAATTCCCGCAGATGGGAAGTATTTGTTGATGTGGCACGGAATAAAGAAGGTGCGGGAATTGGAATTGTGATTACAACTCCTACAGGAGACCGAATGGTACATGCATTTCGTCTTGAGTTTGACGAACATATAAATAATATAGTGGAATATAAGGCTGTGGTTCATGCTCTTCGGATCATCATTGAATTGGGAATATGCGATGTGCGACTCACAAGTGATTCATAACTGATAATTCAGCAGGTTGAATTAAAATATCAATCGCTTGATGAAGATTTGATAGAATACAAGAATCTTGTGCAAAAGTTAGCGTCTCAAATTCCAAATATAATTTTTCAACATTTATCCAGAGATAAGAATCGTCATGCCGATGCATTATCATTTATTTCTTCAATGATAAAAGATCAGAATACATCAGCAGTCAAAATTGGGCGTATTTATGAGCCGTCAATTAAGTTGTGGGTTGTCGAAAACATGGAAGAAGAAGTTGGGGAAGATATTGAAGATGCAGCCATTAAAGATGATACAAATTTTCCACAAAAATCAGAAAATGAATTATCCGGAGAAGATTGGAGGATCTCAATACGTCAATACTTGCAATATGGGATATTGCCCGCAAACACTAAAGAGGCAAGGAAGGTACAATCAAAATCTGTGAATTATCAGTTGCGGGATAAAATTCTTTACCGCAGGTCTTTTTTGGGACCGTTACTTCGATGTTTATCACAAGAAGAAGGGCAGCGAATTCTCAAAGATATACATTATGGAGATGCGGGAAATCATAGTGGAAGACGATCACTTGCATTAAAAGAAAAAACACAAGGATATTACTAGCCATTTATGCATAAAGATGCGGAGAATCTGGTAAAAAGGAACGAAGAATGTCAACGCTTTGGAAAAAGGTTTAAAGCACCTGCAGCGAAACTCAATTCCATACTCAGCCCCTGGCCATTTGCAAAATGGGGAGTAGATATTGTTGGGCCTTTAGTGGAAGGAACACGAAAGAGAAAATACTTGATTGTAGCAACAAATTATTTCACTAAATGGGTTGAAACCAAAGCTCTTGCACACATTAAATATACAGATGTTTTCAAGTTTTTGTTCAAAAATATAATTTGCAGATTTGGATCCATAACCGTAGTCTCAGACAATGGACAACAATTACAAGGGAAAATATTGATATGCTTTTCGAAGCATTTAATATCCAAAAGAACAAGTCCACTCCACTTTACCCTCAAAGTAATGGACAGGCTGAAGCAACGAATAAAACTATTGCAATGAATTTGAAAAAGACTCTAGATGGACATCATAAACGATGGTGCGAACAACTTCATAGTACTTTATGGGTATATCGTACAACAAGAAGAGAAACCACTAGAGAATCATCGTTTCTTCTTACTTATGGAGCGGAATCAATCATACCAACGTAATTTTTTTTACCCACAACAAGGACAGAAGCGTGGGAAAAGAATTTGAATACAGACCTCATGCTTGAAAAATTGGATGATTTAGAAGAAAGAAGAGAGGTTACGCTCCAAAGAATGGAGAATTATCAAAGAAAACTGGCAAGAAAATACAACAAGAAAGTCAAGTTGCGGAACTTTGTGGAAGGGCAATATGTTTTACGGCAGATCCCGAAATACCAAATGGATAAAAGAGTAGGAAATTTTGCACCTACTTGGGGAGGACCTTACGTTATACAAGATATTGCGGGACAAGGATCATACCATTTGCGGAATATGAATGGAGAAATCTTCCGATATCCTTGGAACGCACAATATCTCAAACCATACTACCCATGACCAACAATGCAATTGTACAAAAATTTGCACTCATAATAGGTAAAGCCGATCAAATGAAATCTCTCTAGAAAGTCCATATAAATGTCTATGACTATTGGATTTTTCGCCACAAAGATGCCTAACATGAAATTAATCATTATATTAGGTACTCTCTACTTTAGGAGGTGCTCGCAACCAACAATGCAATCATACAATAATTTGGCTTCATACTAGGTAAAACAGAACAAATATAATCTCTCTAGAAAGTCCATGTAAATGTTTATGAGTGTATGACTATTGGATCTTTCGCTACAGAGATGCCTAACATGACATTAATTATTGTACCAGGTTTTCTCCATTTCAGGAGATGCTCTAGGGACCGCATCCTAATTTCCTCCTGACCAGAGAGAAGTTAGACATGCGTTATAACCCTCAAAGTAACTCAAGGTACAAAATTTCCTTGCAGTTAATCAATTCACACTCATTCAATGCACTAACAATCAATATATATATTTATAAACTGTTTTGCAGGAACAGAAAAACAAGGCAAAATGAAAGTGCAAATACAATTTGGAAGCAAGGAAAAACTAAGAAAACGCAAATGAAAGGAAAAAACTAAGGTGCAGAAAGATTTTCTTCAAAAGGAGGATTATCAGGGACATCTTTGCTCTTATAGACTTTGGAAAATCCATCGGCTTGTACTCTATCAAGAGTGCTGTTGACCGCTTTCGTAATTCTAGCTCGAGTTTCGACCCTCAACCAAGAAATATAGGCTTTTGTGGTTTCAAGCTCCTTCTTGTACTGATTTACTTCGGCTGTAGAATTTTTGACAGTCGTTTTCCAAAAATTTATTTTCCCTCTCTCCGAAGCTAAGTCCTGAACTAAGCTTTCATTCTTCAGAGTTTCATGCGTCAATTTCTCCTCAGCCTCTTTGGTTTTAGAAGATAAAAGCTCTAGCTGAGTTTGCACATCATTAGCCTTGGTAGAAGCCATCTCCAGTTGTTTGTTAAGTTCCTCCACCTTAGCATTGGCCACACCAAGCTCTCCCTCAGCCTTTGCAGCTCTTGCGGCCGCATCTTTGTATTTACCTTCAAAATTTCTAACAAAGATAACAAGTTAATTAATGTGAAATAACATTTAATTTCAAATATGCAATAAAATAGGATATCTCTTGCGAGGGATTCAAAACTCTGTTAATTCGTGAGTCATTACATCTTTAGTAACATCAAGGAAGTCATATTCATTTGAGAGTTTCTGATAATTCTCTGTAATTTGATGAAGATCTAAATGACATTGATCTAACTCCGCTTGCTTCAATTTCCGCAACTGATTAGATTTGCTTGTACATTTTTCAACCTCTTTATGTAAGCGGAAGATATCACTTTCACGCAGAAGAACAATGTCAGATAGGTTGCGGATTTTAGTTTGAGCATCCGCAAATGCTTTTCCTTTAGCATGAGCCTCTGAATCTGAGTCATCTCTATCTTTAATGAGTTGCGCTATGTACGAAGAAAACTGAGAACTGTGATGTGATCCGGAACGAGAAAACCCCGCAAGGATATTCTGACGTTCCGCACATAGTTTGCGATTATCTTCTTCTAGTCTCTCAGATCGTGCCCATGCTTCAAGAACGTAATCCTTAGTCCACGATAGAGTAGCATTAAATTTTTCTTTCTTGCGGGTATTTTCTCCATATAAAAGTCGGTGCTGCGATTCTAATTCGTTGTACTTCCGTACAACCAGATTATTTCTATCGAGAAGGTTGTTAAATCTTGTCTTGACCTCCACATTTTCATTATTGATTTTTACAACATGATCTGTTAAGCGACTAACTCTATGTTGCAGCCTAGCCACAAGGCTTGAATCCCCCACTGATCCCATGAAGTATATCATAAAACAAGTATAATTTAAGAAAAATTGACGAGATGGAAAGAATTAAACCTTGATTTTGAAGATCAAGAAATTGTTGACGAAGTGCATCGTTTTCCCGCTTCAAACCCGCAACATCTTCTTCTACAGACCTAAATTGGCTCTCCATTTTCTTGGATCGTGCCTTGTAAAATTGATAAGTTAAATGTGCAACACGTTGACCTCGGGCAAGCTGCAATTTACAGGATTAAATTTATAAATAAACGAAAATAAAATGAAATCTAAGGTTATTAAAACAACAAAAATACCTGCAAGAGAGCTTTTTGCGGGAAAGAATACACTTCACCATCTGCAAGCGCAATTGCCTCTGCGAGAGAAGAAGAATGATTTATGTAGAAGGTGGGGTCGACGGGCTGACCTTGGCCTCTTAGCCAGTCATCTTTCACTGTATCATATGGTGCAGACCGCATGTACTCCCGCAAGCTAGCAATCCCACGACTATATGATTCCACCGACGGAGAATTACATGAAATAGATAGTAGCTCCTTTGACAAAAACCATCAAAAGGCTTCCTCCTCCTCGTTCATAAGATTAGAATTTCCTCTAATTCCTTTGCCTTTGTTCTTTTCCGGTATTTCTTCACTTGTTCGCACTGCCTCAGCGACAGTCACGCTTGCAGCATTATCTACGGTAGAAGCAGTTTCTACCATAATACTTGCCGACCCTATTAATAAATCACAAGAATTCATTAAATAAAATTCATAAGGACTACTAGAATTCATTTGGGTAAATCAATACCTTTTCTGTGGAAGTTGCGGCTTTGCGTTTAACCCCCGAATCACCTTTTGCACCCACTAAGGTTTGCGGCTATAAAAAAGAAGAAAAAATAATTAAACAATGTGCAAAGTGTGATATGAAAAGGAAGAGGGAATTTACGTATCACATTGGCAACGGAAAAAACGAAGCCTTCAAAGTTCAACCGCCAAGCGCAGTAATTATCAAAGCACATTAGAAGGCTGTAGACCACGCTTTCTGGGACGAACCCGAAGACCCATGGACCTTTAATAACCAAAGGAGTTTGGTACCATTTGAAATCGTGATCGTCACGGATTTTCTGTTTTAAAGGAATCTGCGTCCCAGGAATGAACTTCAACTTGGAGTTGTTAATCTCCCACAACAAATGAAATCCATCACCACCTTTGCGGCCCGGACCAATACTCCACTTCTTATAATTCTTTGCAGCTATGTTGTCTGCGTACGTAGCATGAAAGTTTTCGACCGTATAATGTTTACGATCCGCAGGATTGGGAATGTAACGGGTGAAGTTGGTCATTCCTTGGATGCGCATGCTACACTCATCCAACACGCGCCACCAATTCCCGTTATATTGAGTGATGGATCGGGATAAACCGTGCGGGGACTTGCCACGACTTGCGAGAACCTCATATTGGAAAGAATTCTCGCTCTGGTAAAGAGGAGGCTGCAAGCCCGCATCCAATGCTCCCGCAGGCATAACAACCTGTTGTTGGTATACTTAAACTCCTCCATCATCTCCAGTGAAATTTCATCTCCTTCTGCATGATTGTAGAAGGAAACTTTGAACTGTTGAAGATTGTGCTTCCTTTTAAATTCTTCAAGGTTCATCGATCTAAAACTAAAGTTTTCTTGTGACCTCTTACTCTTTGGAGCTGGTTTGCTGGCCGCAACAGATACATCTGCGGACTTTTTTAAGTTGGAAGATTGGACTCTTGAGCCACCTGATTTATCTACTCCCTTCTTCTTCGTTGTAGCATAACGGGATGATTTCCTATCTAAAAGGTGATCATCCTGGTGAAAAGAACCACCAGCAACCTTGTTTTCATTCTTTCCAGTCATGATGAATCTTTATCTGCATATGAAAATAAGAGAAGCTAAGTACGTTACAAGTAAGAACAAAGCAGAAATGCTACAAACAGAAGAACAACAAGGCGTTCGCTGAATCAAAATACAGACCAGTAAACAATTTTCTGATCAAAGAAAGACAAAGATCATGATAAAACAACCATACATCAAAATAAAGGTATCAACATCACCATTGTCACCATTCATTCCAACAAACAGTAAACAGATAAACAAAAACGTCATCAACATTATCATCATCAATGATTACTCCGAAAGGATTCAAATAAAGAAATTGATAAACAAACAAATACATTAAAGAAAAACTTAAGAGGATTACCAGTAACGAAGTAAAAGACAGAAGAAAATCTGATGATTGGATAAACAGAAAACTTGATCCCGATGCAAAAATCCTTATTCACAAAAGTTTAAGAGAATGAAATGGCACAGAGGAATCTTTGAAAAGTTCAGGAGAATGAAAAGCAAAAAAACTTTAATAAGAAGAAGACAAAGGATATAAAAAATAAAATGAGGAGTGTGACTAACATTAAATAGGAGAAGACTGAAACTGACGAACCGTCGAAAACTTAAAGAGAGAGAAACTTTATCAGAGATTTGATTTCCTCGAAACCGTCAACTGACAGAAACGGGAAAGAAAAGTAACTGCTAGCGTAAAAATCGGGAAAAAGTAAAGTAAAACGTGGGAAGAGAAGTTATTGCAAGCGTGAAAGTCGGAAAGGTAATAATTATTTTTCCTTTTTAAAATTTTTACCATATGTTAAAATCCAAAACAAAAAAGGGGCAAATTGTGAGGGTATAAAATCCCAAACTACACGTGGACCAATACAACAGAAGGAGCATCAGATTACAATAAAACGAGAAACACTGAAACAAAGCTTTATAAGAAGTACTGAAACAGATAGCTTCGTTGCATGTTCGACACGTGGGTTGCGGGAAAGTATGGTACACTGCTCAAAACAGATAGCTTTGCTGCTTCACTGACACATAAGCTGCGGCAAAGCATGACACAGTAAAGGAAACTGACAAGCATCGATGCATGAGAGACACGTTCAACTGTACAGGCTGTGGAACAAAAGAAACTAAAGCATGATGAATCATATTCAATGGCCACATGTCATACATGCCATGATTCTAATAAGGCCGCAAGGTTCATCCAAATCCAAAACAACAACTTGAGTAAAAATCTGCAGAAGAGTTGCGGGACATCAAGCGAGAAGCTAAAGGAAATGGGAAATACGCATACAAAGTCTTGCGGAAAACACGAATATGCCTTGCGGGATTCACTACACTCCAAAGACTGGATAAGAACAAATAGGTGAAAAGTTAGATTGGAGGGACCCATGAAAATATGCTATAAATACTAAACTTTCAAACAGGAATGGGGACTGAAAAAATTTGGTAAAAATTGGACATAAGGCATAGGATCAGAGCAAAGAGTTTAGGTATGAGACTTGTGTAAATTTCATAGTATACTTGTTCTTTGATTAATTGAATTTTTATCAGATGACATAATTTCTTTCTATAACATATAAGGATTAATAAAGAGTGATACAAATCTTTTTCAACCGTGGATGTAAACAATTTGATTGTCGAACCACGTTTAATTCTTGTGTTGATTTATGTTACAATTTCATGTATTTATTGCTAACATACTCTAAGTGTTAATATGTATTGATTTCATTTTAAAATATCTGATTTCATTATGTTACAAACTATGACGGATGCGATCCAAAGACCCAAATTTTTTGGTAATCTCACCCTCTCTACGAGGGAGGTGAGATATCGACTAGAGAGTTACTGACTCTTGTATCCCATCGAACCCAAGTAGTCGGAGCCATCCCTAATCGAAAAAGTTAAACCTCTTACATTTTATTAAAGAAAATGGGTTGATTTATCTAAAATAAAGTATATGTTTTGCATTAATTATGAATTAATAGTTAAAAAAGATAATATATAATGGAGTAGTCAAACTGTCAAACTCAAATACGAAGAGAGAAATAAACTAGGAGGAGGAGAAGTGATTAATGGGGAAGAAAGCACCTCCTAGCTACTAAAAGCAACACAGACATAAACAAAATTCAACAAAATAGGTACAAACTTGAATGGACAAAAAGTGCAGGATGTTAAATTATGTAATTAACATGATCACTTTGAGATCAGAGAGACCCACTGTGTTAAAGAATGGTCAAGTACTCTAGTAACTACTGATATGTAATTCTATCCTTTTCAATTTCAAATATTAATACTCCCAAGAATATTTACAAGTATATAAAGAGAGAGGAAAGATGAGAATCTAAAATCCTTCCAAACACTCGGAGACAAATGGCTTCAGAAATAAGAAAAGTAAATAATGCTTTATCACATTATAGAAGAAAAAAAAGCTATAGACAATTCCAATAAAAGAATGAAATCTTAAGCTGCTCCAAGAAACTGCTTGGCAAGTAACCATATCTTTCTCTCACTCTTCCCTTTTCCATCTTTATATATTTAATGGTGCGGTGTCGTAGCTATATGTTGATGGTGGTGGTGGGTACAATTTCATTAACCCCACACAAAAGAAAGAAAAAAACTTGCTTTTCTATTTCTCATACCTCTCTATGTATCAATCAATAAAAACCCCACAAAATGGTGCGTTAATTAGCTTAGTTTAGTGAAGGGTTTCCCACCAAAAGTAGAAAGAGTGCAATAGTGTAGGTGTTGAAGGTCGCGCGTGATTAGAAGTAATGTGAAATCCACATTATTGTTTCTTTGCATCATCATTATCAGCTGTATATATCTTACTTTGTGTCTTCTTATATTATGTTTTACTCCACCGCTGAAGCCGATCTGAGTCCAGTGACGGAATTGGGGGTGGCTGAGGGCTGCTACAGCCACCCCAAATCTCTAAAAGGCACTTAATTTTCACTTTTTTATGTGTATTTTTTGAAAAATAATTTAAGGCCTCTAAAAAATTTAATATTTAGCCTATGATATTGTTTTAGCCACTTTTAATCCTGCTTCCGTCGCTGTCTGAGTCTGTTCCCTTAAGTGAATAGGTGTGGGCCGAGATCTACCTAGAGAGAGATCTATATATATAGATGTGGTATGAACAAACATACACTTTCATTCTTTTCTCTTCCTCACTAGCTATATATTACATTCAGGATTCAAACTAGTTTAGATATTTTTCATCGTTTAGTAGAAAAACACAAACATCTTACATTCCATGTTTCTGCTGAGCAATGATGAAGATCTGAAGCTATTGTTCATACGTAAGTGCATGCATGTAATTGTGTATGTATATACGTGGGGTTTTGTATGTATAGATATATATGCCTGGCTCCCTGTATGCCATTTGCAGAGTCCATCCAAAAGAGGTGTTTGATGGTCTTCGTGTATGGCGTGCGAGGAGCCAAGCATATGATGATCAAATTTCATCATCAAAGATATACATATAATACCTTTATAACTGATCCAACTCTGTAGAGCAGATCATGTCTCAACTTTGTGTTCGTTTGTCTTGGAAATTGAGGGTATGTGTTCTGGTTATTTGGAGAAATGCAGGTATGCAACAATCCCCTGTCTGATTTTCAGGTAATAATGCAATAGATAGAGTATATATTCTCTGTTGAAGTTCTGTTAATTATTCCAGCTATATAGCTAGATAGAGTTGGTTCTTTGAGACTTGCAATTAAGGTTCTGTTTTTTCCTTTGATTTCTTTCTTTAGTGAACTTGTTTTAGATGATCCTAGCCGTCCATATGAAACCCCTCATTTTTCAAACAACTAATAATAGTTCTTATTGGATCATGGTTTTGTTAGGTTGATAGTGATCTATTCGATTAGACTTCAAAGACATATATGATTGTCACCTGATAATCTGATGGGTAAAACTAAAGTCACCTGATTTCATCTGATCAGATGGCCTTATATTCTAAAAATCAAACTAACAATAGTTAACTAATAATTAACTTGTTTAATTGCTTTCTTTTACTTATTATCTCCCTAACTTTATTTTAGATTGGTAGAGATAGAGAGAGTTGGTAAGAGATAAGAAACTAAAAAATGTCTCTAATTCTGAATAGAGTAGGATGAATGAATAATACTAGTATTGGTCAAAAAAGTAACAAAGGAATAAAGAGACGTCCATGCAAAGTAGTGAGTGAGGTTTGGTGAGTGATATCATCAGTCCTCACTAGTGGCTTGCTTATTCATTGGTGGGGGGACCTGCCTAGTTATATACATTGCTTTACTTGGAAAAAGCTTCATCAGATCATATGCATGCGACAAGAATCAAATTTAATTTCTATGATTTCAACACATCATAACTCAGACCACACTACTTTTTCTGAAACATGTACAGTACTACTCTGAAATGGGTCTTCTTGTCCGACCCGATTCATTAATTGATCACTCCTAACTGCTAATTGGATGAAAGACCAGAAGAACCATCCAGATCAATATCAATAATTCTTCATAATTTTGAGAAAACCAAGTACTCCTTAAACTTTTTTTTCTCTGTTGCTGGTAACAATCCAATTGATAGTTTGATATATACGGGTAAAATTGAGGTCAGAATATGTATGTTTGCTTTTTTGATGATGTTTGTATCAGAAAAAATGTATCATTTTGGGTCTTCCTTTTTCTTTTCTCCTTTTTTTTCTTTCCACTTCGATGATAAGAAAAAGATTCCTATGATATATAAGAGAATAAGTTTACTTTTTGATGAAGGGAGATTTATGGAAAATAAATTTATTATTTTATTATTATTATTTATATTTTATTAATGTTATTTTTAGTAAAAAAATAATTAATTTTCGGATTTATTATTTAGGGTAATTTTAGAAGAGTCTAGAAGTTTATTTTAAGAGTTTTAATAAGTTAGGAAAGTTGCCTAAAGGTAGTAGATACTTTGGAAAACAAGTTTATAGGTTTTTGATAAGTTTAGGGTTTGTTTAGTAGGAGTTATCTATACAAAGAGCTCCAAAAACGAAAATTAGAGTTTGAGTCGGTTTATGGGTTTTTTCATCCTTTCTTGACTAGCAAGTTAGGGTTTTTCCCAAGTCTATAAAAGAGTCCTCCATGTATTATTTTATACAGTTGAATTTGATTAATAAGAATTATTTTCTTAAACTTGTTCAAGTTTAATCGATTATTGTTTATAGTCGGGAAACCGAAGTCTAAATAATTATCGTTGTTCATAGTCGATATTCCTAGGAATATTTGAAGTCTGAACAAAACCTCGAAGTCTGAACAAAACCTCTCTTTTCTTTCTTTTATTTAGCTTCCGATCTGCATCACTTTTGCTTGCCTATTCATGATACATAATGGTTTTGTTTAATATATGAATCATTTTGTTTGGGTTTTCTTTTTCATGTACCTAGCTAGTAGTAGTTCAGTGGTAATTAACTGTTGGAACTTAACTGTATGATTAGGCTGAATCAACTTCATAACATTGTATGTTTGTTTGGTAGACATGAAAGCTCACGATGTTTTGATTAGATTCAGAAGAAAAGCATCTGGGAAGGACATCAGTTGATTGTTTTCATTGCGCTATGAGAGACATCTAATGTCTTGCAAATTTAAAACATTCATGCAAGGGGTAAAGATCAGTCACTTGAATCGCATTGAACCTTTCCCCTATAAAAACCTAGGTGAAGTAGCAACTTGGACATGTGTTTCTCATACAGTTCCTGCAGAAAAAGGTGGGGCAAACCAAATCATATTAGTCCAAACAGAGACTCTGGCTTCTCAGGAAGCAAGTAGAGCTTGCTCAACTTCTGGACCATCGAAGGAGAACAACCAGAATGTGTACAATGATAGCAGTTTGAACAAATGTTTGACTGTTAAAACTGCATAGTTTTGAGGGTTTCAAGTAGGTTCAACATTCAACGAGTAGCAGGTACTAAACAGCATCAAGCAGATATCAAGAATATACAAAGCATTACTGCTATATCTATTGTATGATTAGAATAACCACACATGATTAAAAAATTGTCTAATTGTAGTATTAACGTCTTGTTTTATAACGGCTTATTTTTAAAATTTTGTAGACATGAAACAGAATAAACAAACCAGAAATGAAAATCTATGTACAATGGGAACAAAAAAAAGAACACTGATATACCCCATTGTACATCAGTAACAATACAATAATAGCTTACCAAGAAGTTAATATGAAAACCTTGCCAATGGTGTTTCTGCACCTCACCAAATGGCAATCCATCATTAATCTCCAGGACTATACAGCCGAACCCATCATTAATACAAGAAGCAGACTTTAGGAATGGATATCAAAACGCCTGGATAAGTTCACCGGATTAGATCGCAAACCTCACCCATGGTAAATAAAGATTGTCATTTTGTGAAAAGAAGACTACTTTAGTCGCTGCTTGTAACTGGAGCTGCAAACATCACCCATGGTAAGAGGTTACTCCTTTGAGCTGGTATTCAGAGCAGTCTCAGAGTTACTGGAATTGCTTTCACTTGGCACAGGTCTTGTCCATGCTTTCACATGACCCTCCCGGCAAACAGTGAGAATCGACTCTTTTGTAAATATCAAGCCAGAGAGTGGATCAGTATGAACACGCTGAACAACTAAAGGGGAGATCTTGGGCACATTTCTAATGCTAGGAGAAGGTTGAAGAGTACCCACAGGGGAAATGCTATCCCAGTAAGAAGATTGGCTTCCAGTGCTATATGTGGGGGACCCACCAGTTGGATAACGCCGCAATGGGACCACAATCTCATCCATTACCAGGTCCCAAAGAAGCAACTGAGTGTCCTGTTTAAAAAGTAAGTGTAGAAGTTGTAGTCTAGGATACCATAGTTGAAGGAAAGTTGTCTTAATTCAAGAACAGATTGTTGGCAATACATAACCTGTGCTAGATCCTTGAGTGAACTGATTTAATAGATTATGAAATGAAATTTTTGACTAGTCAAATTATCTAGTCAAACATATTACTGTACTAAGTTGAAGCATTTGCTGTATCTCAAATTTCAAATGTTAAGTGATACACTGATAATATAAAGCTATAGAAGTACACAACAGAAACAAAAAGCATACTATAGGAAGGAATTAACGGTTACCTGACCAACGGAACCAAACCTATACATAATGCTTTCCCCGCTGCCATCAGAAGTTGGCGTTGACCAGTAAGAATCAAAGGAAACTGCACTAACCTGCCAATGACCCGTCTACGACTTATCAGATGATCATATACAAGAAATATTAACTAGTCACACACTGAAATGGTGCTTACCCATGAGCTGTGACCCTCACCCCATGCAACTACCTTATGCTCATCCATACTCCACACATGTACTAGATCATCTTCTCCTCCAGCCAAAATATATTTTCCATCCATGCTGAAGAGATTGCATCAGTTAAAGATTATTGCTTCAGTAATTAAAGGCTAATGAACTTTTCTAGACTACAAAAGTCCTGCTTAAAACAAGTATCAGAAAAAGCATACAAAAATCGAAGGATGAAAAAAACATATACAGTGAGTAGGAGCAAAAAAACTATACTACCCTTGATTAAGGTATATTATCCTTATAAATATTTTGCATATTTAGAGTACTACCCTTGTGTTGGGGAAATCGATGGAACCTAAATCAATGCATCTGTTTCAACTTGTACATCACATAAATACCATACAGGTAACAGCTGTTTACTTAGGTATTACTACTTTGACAGGCTAAAACCTACTATTTAGTTGATTTGGAATACCAAAATATAGTGGTATGGAGGCGACTAAATAATTTTCAAACCTCTTAATGTTTTTTACCTCCAAGCACAGCATAGTAAAGCACCATAATAGCTTTTGCCACCACATATTAGCTGCTCTTTTGAGTAGTCAAATACTCGTAAGTAACCTGCATGCAAAAGATGATATGTAGATTATCCATGTGCAACAATTAGGCCCAAGGAAGTAGAACATCCATGTAAGAAAAGGTTATAAAATGAAGTACCATCTCTTCCAACAGTTGCCAAATAGCTCCCATCTTTTGAGAAGGCTATATGACTAATTGGCCCTTGACAGATATGCCACTTAGCAACTGGGTTAGTCTGTAGGTAAAATTACAAGAAAATGTTCAGGTCATATATTTTACTACTCAAACAACAAGGAAAGAACTGTAAAAGTGTAAGTTAATCAAATAAATAAATTATTCATATTTCACTTGGATCAGATGGACAGCCAAATCATAATTTAAGATATCACCTTAAAGTTCACATGTAACAGAATGAAATGAAAGGACAATGTAACCTCAGTAATAATATAGAAGTTAGTAACACGATGAGTAGGTAACCTCTATCAGATGTAATATCAAAATAACCTGGTCAAACAACACAAAAACAGGAATTGACATTACCCTACTCGACCGTGCATGCGCAACAGAAAATTGAGTTTGGTCCTTGATGACAGGAAATGAAGTATCAACACTACCTTCCTTGTTCTACAAAAAAATACACTCAATTTAATGATTGCAAAGTAAAAGTTTATTGTAGTGTTGGGACAAGTGGAAGCATTTTTACTCATATTTGAATTTACCTTATCATAGACGTACAAGTTCCCATCAGCATGAGCAACAACAAATGTACCATCACCTCCAGGCACCCATGCAATACTGGTGCATCGGCTGTTCCAACAAGTAGTCAGTTGCATACTGAAGCCTAGCAGCTGAATGTAAAAACAAAGTACAGAGAAGTAAAGAGACCTAATAACTTTCTTAGTTAAAGAAACCTTAATCATTACGACGGAACTACTTTTACATTTTACATCTCTCATTTAAGTGTGTGTGCAAGTGTTCAACATAAGTTAAGATCTATTTCCCTCACCAACAATGTTCTCCTTTCAAACAAATTTAAGGTCATTTCCTTCAAATCTTTCTTCAATAGCTTAACTAGTTTTTTAGTTCATTCCTATCTTTCACTACAAAGCTTTCATCAACCTAGAAGATCCTTCATGCTAATTTGTGCTGTAATTCTGTTTTGTGGTGAAGGCAAAATACATTTGAAGAGGTATGTCTCTGTTGCATAAGGACTATGAAACCGTTTAAAAGGAAATCTATTACTTAATCTGTCAAAAGCAAAAGCATCTGGGTCAGAACTAGTCCCACACTTGGATCACTACTAAACAAAACATTTCAATTCTAACATTAGCACTACTAAAGATTATTTGGGAAGGGTAAGTGATCACAATGCTGAATTCACCCTCGTCATTCGCAATAGACTTTCATTTTCTCAATCTAGACTACACTCCATTAAAAAATTCAATGAAGATATGATGTGGGAGTTCTAGCTTCACATAGAAATGCAAAAATAAATATTAAGGGCAACTATCAGACTTAATGATTACCTGTTATTAACTAAACCATCTTTATTGTGATGTTGTGCACCTATAAGCCTCTTCCCAACATCTTGCAATTGCTGATGCAGTGATAACGAGTAAACTACAAAGCACAAACAGACCAATTATAGGTCATATGAAGAACTTTTATATTCAAATGTAAAAGATTAATAAGTTACCATCTCCAGAGTACAACCCGATAAGCAAGTCATGCCCATCTTTAGATTCTGGATCAAATGCGTGACAAACAGGATTCAAGCTACTGAAATGTAATGACTTTATAGGATCCTAAAAAAACCCCAAAAAAGTATAAACCTCATTAATTTTATTTCTCCTCATCCAAAATAAACCAAATTTTAATGAACAAAATCACTTTAATTACCTTATCTTGTGTATTGAGATCACTAATGAAAATAGTATCACCAACATTGAAAATCAAATAACTTCCTTTTCCATCGAAATTCGATATAACAGGAAAGTTATTCGACGGTGAAATACCACCCATTGAACCAATCCTATTAGTCCCAGCAGCAACAGCTTTACTAGGCCCATTTAACCCAACGAAACTAAGTGTACGACTACCATTCCCTGCTCCCAATATTTTTGATGCTACTAATCTTACACTACTACTGGCACTATAGCTAGAAGACGACGATGAAGAAGAATTTGGTGTAGGTTGTGATTGTGCTGTTCTCTCTTTAAGATGAGCAATTGTCAACTGATTATCAATTCAAATACAAACTATTAGGTTTTCGGTCAAACAATCAAATTCAATGAAATTGGTAATATTCGTACCTTAGTGATGACTTTGCTGTTAGTATAATGAAGGAAACCAGAAGGATGAGTTTTTTCGTATTGGAATTTGTAACGACCTTCTGGAGTTTTAATATGAGCTTTCAATCCTGGTAACTGAGGGTTTGTTGTTGATGTTGAAGATGATGACATCATCCCGTTGTTGTTGTTGTGATTGTTCATATTGATTGTAATAAGAGTCAATGCATACGATCATGACAATTGAATTTTCTATCTCTGGAAATTCTCAATTGCTTAGAGCTGGAGAAAATCTGAGAAAAAGAGATTCAAAAGTGAAGATGTAGGGTATTTTAATTAGGTGTAGGAAGATATCTGTGATTCTTTCTCTGTATCGTTTCTCGGCTAGGGTGGTGGTGGTGGTGGTGGTGTGGTTTCTTCTTCTTATTTTGATGAGTAGGATGACTTTCGGATATAATTTGTTGTGCAGACGAAAACGAGATATTCTGTGTTCGATTCAGATTTCAGCTTTGGTTAAATGCAACCCTGAGTAAATCGTACACTTCTACTAAATCACCCTGGACGGTTTATTGAGCCCATTTCCATCACAACTAATATAGTCAATATCGGGTTTCGGTTTGTATCGGTTGAGAACGATATACTAGTACATCTTTATATCGGGGAGATCTTATTTTTAAATATCGGTCCACACATTTTATACCTGAAAAAAATATTAGTTCACATTTTATAACTATAAATATATTTTAACACGTTATATCAAACGTTTTTTCACAAAGATTAGAAAGACAAACTAGTACTCATCCAAAATATATAAATCCATACAAAGTTTAAACTGGAAACACAAGAGAAACAAGAACAACTTAAAATTTCTCCGTTTAAAATGCTAATTAAATAAGGATAATACAATTCTAATCAAGATCATTAGACTCACTATAGATATCATCATATGTATTAACTTCATCATCCCAGTCATCACCAAGTAGTCCTCTATCAGTGTCCAACATCAATTGATCAGTACCATATCCATCAAGGTCAGTGTCAGTTGGATAATTAGACTTACTTCGAGAACTACAAACTGGCTCACTTACTTCACCAACAATCTCTTGCAAATCATCCAAAGTTACATTATCACCTTCCAAAACCAAGTCATCCAAATTTTGTGGATCCAACCATTCATCACTCTCATCACGTTCATCCAGAAAAATAGGATCACGAGTTTTCCCATTAGCGTTATATTCTTGGATTTCTTTGTATCGACGCTGCAATTTCATGTTATATTGGATAAAGATACTATCATTCAATTTTTGTTGTTTTATGCGATTTCGTTTAAGTGCAACTGAAATACGAAAGATAAATAGGTAAATATGCAACCGAAATACGAAAGATAAGTAATTCAACTGAAATACGAAAGACAGTAAGCAGTATGAAGTGTTGTATTATGCAAGCAAAACTAGAACTGTTATTATAAGTGTTGTGGTAGTGTTGTAAGTGCTGCAAGTGACTGTGCATAATTAAAATATGATGCCTAACGATCTGCTGCTAGGAGTCCTGAATATATGTGCAATCTGCTGCTAAGAGTCCTAACAATTCAGAGAGCTATGATTACAGTCTATATATGCATAATGAAGTACTCTCTTTCATGTGATTATTAAAGCTACCAATTCAGAGAGCTCGCTTTATAAATGCTTTGTTTGCGTCATTAATCAGTCCCACTACTTACTGACATATATTTGCATGCATATATGCATAATGAAGCACCCAAAACAGCGAGATGTCAATGAACATTGAGGAATAAAACAAGATCTAATAGACAACAATCACAAGCAAGAACAGGGTCTGTATGTAGCAAAAAAGATGAGAATCTTACATTCTCAAATGTGTTCCAGTTTCGCTCACATGGGGAAGAAGAAGAAGTCAGACTCAATAACCTGATTGCAAATTTTTGTAGGCTTGGGACATCGATTCCTCCGAGTGTAATCCACCAATCATCTTCATAAATACATGCAAAGTAGTTAGTCAATACAAAGTTATATAACACAAACGTAATCAAATTTTAAACTAACAGAACATAACAAACTTACGAGGTTGATCTTTATCTCTTCTTCTTATGCAAGACTGACTTCCCAAGATCCCAACAACATCACTATATTGTCTCAATTCACTTGTAGCTTGATCCAGTTCATCTTCATCGGTTATTAGCCTTTGCATTGTTGTATAAAGACCCTTTTTGATTTCTCTATACTTTGGATCATTATCCATCTCAAGAGCTTCGATCTTGTAGAATATGGAAGGATTCAAATAATAAGCCGCACAATGTAAAGCATGATTAAAAAATTTCTTCAATCTTTTCTCAAAGACAACCTTAATTATAGCCCAAGTATCATTATCTTTACTGAAATTCCTCTCGAGTGGATCCGATGCTATTCTCAATGCATCAACCAAACAAGGCATTGTAGGTTTGAGTCAATATCCATTAACCTAACAACCTTAACTAAAGGTTTTAGCACACTACAAGAGTAATCAACATCTGCCCAAAATATACTACTTGTAACAATTTTAAGTACATTAATTCCTACATTTCTTTTGCAAACTACTTCCCGCCCACTTATCATTTACAAACATCATTTGCAAAGGAGTTTTATAATTATGAAGACTTTCTAGTGTGTAGTATTGAGTTGGAAATCTAGTCTTTGTGGACCTATGTAAGTCTCCACCTGTCATCTCCCTCATCAAACTCAATACTTAAAAGTGAGCATAAAAATAGGTAACGAGTCTCTTACGTAATACCACGACTGTCTTGATTCGTGGGAGCTTGGAACCAAGATCTTCTAACATGAATTGAACGCAATGAGCAACACAAGGAGTCCAAAATATATTCGGGTAATCAATCATTAAATCTTTCCCTGCCTTTTAAAAGTTGGAACCATTATCGGTAATGAACCGAACTACATTTTCTTTCCTAACTCATTAATTACCTCTATTACAAGCTCATGTATGTAATCAACATCATTGGTTCTGTTTGACGCATCTACAAACTTCAAGAAAACTGACCCTTTCGGACAATTCACCAAAAATTTAATAAGATGTTGCTTTTTACCATCCGTCCAACCATCGGACATAATAGAACATCCAAACCTCTTCCAATGTACCCTAAATGTATCAAAAAACTTCTTCATTTCATCTAATTGTTCCTTGAAAAGATTTGTACGAATTTGATGGTAAGATGGCGGAGGCATAGCTAACATCAAAACAAAAACATAAAAAGCATAAGTTAACATCTAATCAAATTCAAATGTATAACATTTTAAGCTAATAGTATTTAGATACAAATTATAAATAGACCAACTGCATACCTTTCCCATTTTCTCCAATTGCATAGATCATTTCTTTGAAACTCGGGAAACGAACGGTATTAAAAGATATTGAATTCTCAGTCATCCAAGCTGAAATGCTTTTCCATGCAGTTTTTAGTAACTTCTCTTTCGCTGAACTATTTCTTTCAAGAGTGGCCTGCTGAATTTTCTTGTGATCTGTCTTCATGAATGAATCTATTGGACCTCTACTATTACTTTGGCATATTCCTTGTATCTTCTTAATTTGTACCACTAGTTGACTAACACTACCACTGCCATCTTTTTCTTGCTCCTCAACATCATTATCAACATCATATCATTCATCTGAGTTTGTATGTTGATACAATAAATCAACATTAGCCCTATGAGTTTTTCTGGTCCTCTTTATAGAGCCTCCTGATTTTTTTTTATAATATCAATTGTTGCACTACCACATGGTTTAACATTCCCTAAACTTTGTAAGATATGCTGCTTAAGTTTAGTGATTTTTCGAACAAAACAAACAACTAATCCAGGTTGGATGCTCTGGATCTCTGCGTTCACCCCATTGTCATGTCATATCTTTAGTTGTGTAGAAGATGAAGATAGCAATGAGCCACATGTAGAGGGTGTAATGATTGAATTGGATGCATTAAAAGAATCCATAATCACAACCTAAAGTAACAAAAATGAAACAAAACAAGTTAATATAAAGAGCTAAACTAGAGTAATCAATCACAGATTGAGTCGAACTTTAATTCAACAAAATAATTTAATTTATTGCAAATTAAAGCAACTGTACAAAGAAACTTTCTTCGAGCAATTTATCATTGCACTTACCTGAACAGGGATTTCAAGCTTCGACCTCAATGTGAATCGATCTTTTCCTTCTTCACCCTCCTCCAGCAACTAGTTTAATTAATAGAACACTTTTAGTCCAATAAAGATTAACTACCAAAACAAGATTGGGTTTGGCCGATGTTATTACTAAAGAGCCAACACTAATAATTAGAGCATGTAACCAAAACATTTACTTAAACCAGAAAAATTCCATAACTCAGAACGAATAAAACTGAAGCAACCAATCAAACATCAAATCAGTTCTAATCTAAAACTCTAAAAGGATTCAAGGAGAAAGAGATGAGATTTTTACCTTTCGTCACTTAAAAAAAGCTAGGGTTTAACCATGGATGGAGGCGCGGGTGAGAAATGAGGAAAAGATTAAAACGAGGGAGAACGAGATAATAGACTTTATTTCTCTCTAACAAATGTAGATCATTGGATTTAATTCTCTCTAATCTAACAGACATAAATTAATATCGGAAAATATCGGCTAAACAGTATCTGTCGATATAGGCCGATATTTTTCAGGAAAATACCATTCCGGCGGTATAGCTTGTTTCGTATCGGGTGAGTCCCGATACCGGTAATACCGGCGATATCTCGGCCATCTCGGCCGAGATTGACTACATTGATCACAACCATAACAAAAATAATGAACGATTTTTTTGGGACCCATTAAAATTTGAAGGGCCCTCCACCATTTTGCTTAGGTCATTAGGAAGTAATTCCTAGCTCCCTATATCCATATAATTTTGCTAATTATAAAAATACCCTCACTTAATTAAGAGGCAATAATTTAAGTTAGTTAACTTAGTTAATTATTAGTCTTAGATTAGTTTAGATAAAGTATTTGGGATAAAGAATTAGAATTATTGTGAGGGAGAAGAAGAGTTTTTGAAAAAAAATATTAAAAGTTAGATTTGGTGATTGTTAAATTTAAAATGAAAGATTCTAGTGCAAACTAGGAGGAATTTGAACCTTTAAATCATAGAAGAAATAAATTATTCGTCAAACTTCACAACAATCCGGTAATGGATGATTTCTTAGATGATGAATGTGTTCCTCCCCAAAGCCAATCTCAACCCAAAAATTAGGGATACTCGGGTATACTTTTTTGGGATTATAATGTTTGGGATACTAGGATACACTTTTTAATGTGTTTTTGTTGCTTGAATTGGCTAAATTTGGTGAAAATTTAAAACTATATAGCTTGGCTTTGGCAAGCAACAGATAAGTTAGTCTAGTAAAATGAAGAACACAGGTAGCCGAACTATATGAGTTCATGGTAGTAGCCGAACTTATCTGTTTGTAGTAATAATGGTATTAGCCGAACAATGTGATTCTTAACCGAACTTTCAAAATATTATCAAATAGAAAGTTCGGTTAGCTCGATAATATGACTTAATAACCGAACTTGTATGTCTATACTAATAACAAAGTTCGGTTAAGATTATAATTGATACTATAACCGAATATTTTCAATTTACCAGGGTTTTTTTGTGCCAGAAGTTCGGTTAGGAATTATTTATTACAGGCAGTCGAACATTTATGATTTCACCAGGGATTTTTAGTGCCAGAGGTTCGGGTAGGGTTGATATTTTACTCTATAACCGAACATTACTCTGGATTGTGAAATTTTTAGCCGAATTTCTTCTCCCTAACCGAACATTACACAAAATATCAAACAATTTTACCAAGGAGAAAGTTCGTCTATCTCGATAATAGAACTTAATAACCGAACTTATATGTCTAAAACCAAAAAAAAGTTTGGTTAAGCTTACACTTGGTATTTTAACCGAACCTTTCTCTGTTTTTCATAGATTTCAATGTTTCTCAGCCGATTTTTTTTTGTCATCCGAAGTATTTGTTCGGTTTGTTATTTAATAGGTTTTTCAACCGATTTTTTTTACCGAACTTACGAAATTCATTAACTAATTAAAGTTTCAAACCAAGTTACAAAGCATTAACGTCAAATACAAACCAACTAACAAAATTCAAACCATATAATTGTTCTAAAATGCAAACATACTGAATTCAAACACTTATTCACCACGTCGACGATTGCGACGAACTTTTTTTACCATATCCAAGTTCCTCGTAGGATGGGGTCTCATCTCCACTTGGTCCCCTTCTAGTAGCAGCAACAACACTTGAACCTTCCCCTTGTAGTCGACTCCTCTTGGGCGCCTTCGCCTTCCTCGGTTCCACCTTATTGTTCGATATGACCTTGTCCTATTCGTTGTAAAGGGATGTCTGTTCTTGAGTCGATATAGGGTCCCCCGTGCAAATTTTAGCCATCGTTTTACTCAATAGCTTCCTACCCTCCTTAACCTATTAAAAGTTAGACACAAAAATACGTTATTTTAGGTCAAACTTAATAACACGTTAAAGAGAAGAACTTTATTTTCCACACTCTCCAACACCTTCGCCACATCTTCGCCACAAGTAGGCGTTTTCCCGGTTTCAACACCCTTATCTTTCGCCTTCGCCCTCTCTGCCTTAGCTTGTTGAACATGATTTATAACATAGGGATGAGTAATACCTAGATACCATTCCATATACCATTCTCCATAGGCACTTTGGACACCCTCCTCCAAGGATATACACTCATCTTCATCAATAATATACTCATCCATGTTGCTCCACATCTCTGGCGTTGGCGGTGGCTCATATCTTGGCTTAAAGAAATTGGCGGTGTTCTTTGTACCCCTTTTCATCAATCTAAAGTTTTTATTCTCCACAGTTGGGATAGTATGCACACAAGCGAGTTGACGAAATACTCTTCGAGGGTTGTACATCGAGTAACCACCAGGAAAGAACTATGGCCCGTAGTAAGCCGCGGATGCGAAATCTCAACCTCAGCAAAAGAATAAGGGTGAAAAACTACTTCATGCTCTCCCAAATAATCCAACAATCTCCCCGTGTATAGCAATGGATCCTCTTTAGCCTTCATCTGTGCACTTGAACTCGTACTTTTCGGCCGTCGGCTGCGCAACAAGCCAACCTTTCTTCGCACCATCCAACTTCAGCTTAAGGAAGTGGTCGTACACCCACACCTAAGGGAAAACATCAAGTTTAACAAAAGTTCGGTTAGAACAAAAAATCAATTATCAACCCAACATAACAAAGTTTGGGTACATATAAAGATTCATTAATCATCTTTCTTATGCAATTTATTAGAATTGGTATGTCGAAGATTACCTGCAAAAGAGTGTAGTAGCCTCCAATTTGTAAAGTATTAATCCGATTTGTATAGTATCATCTTTCTTAGACACGAAACATCAAATCAGTTCTAATAAGTGAAGTACTCCAAGTATCCAAGTGTCTAGAGCCAAGATAAGTAGACGAAATGCGACGAAAAAAAGCAAAGAACGTCGAAAAACATAAGAATGACTACCCAGTAAAAAATTGAACATTCAAATCCAGGAGTTCTTCTCATCTTTTTATAGAAAATTGAAATACGAAGCCAATACAAAAAGAATGAGGTCATTCCGAGTTTGTATGAAGAAGTTATGAGCAAAACAGTGAAACCAACTTGGATTTGGTTTCTGTTGGGCCTGTTTTGGGTCTGCACAGGAAATTAAGGGATGCGTTTTGGGATTGTCTTGGACGTGAAAATAAGGGTTTTTGTTGGATTTCGGGGAGGTTAAATGTCCTAATTGGATATGAATTAAGAGGAGGTTAAGTTTTCTACTTGGTTAAGGATCAAAAGGAGGTGAAAATATTTGATGGTTATCAGGTTTCCTAGTTGGATAGATATCAAGAGGAGGTTACAAAAGCCTATATAAAGGGAAGCCTAGATACAACTTTCACACACAATTTTCTCTATATTAATCAAGCTTTTGGAGTAGAGCTTTTTCCTGGCTTTTACTGTGAGCTTTTTATTTAAGTTTTATTTTATTTCTTTCATGTTTTTTTTATTGTTAAAAACTCCATATCTATGTCTAGCTAATTCTTCTATTGATTAGGGATGTTTTCAAAATCCTGGTTAATGAGATCTTATTATTTTTACAAGTTTATTTTGAGTTTTATTTTCTTGTTGATTGTCTCTATTTATTTTAGTATGTAAGAATTATTATTGAGTTATTTAATTGGTCATTTAAATCAACCTAATAATAATTCTTCTACTAGTATAGGGTTGTGTCATACGTGTAATTATCACCCAATTCTTTACGACTGACAGATGGATTTTATTAAGTGACTGCGTATAGAGATGACACTAGTAAAAAGACCGAGCCTATGCGTCTAATGCTAGGATCAACCTAATTCATAAAGTGTAAAACACTTGATTAATTTATACCTCGAGAGCCTATTCTTGGAGGGTTAGTTGGATAAAATCTGGTAGTCGAGAACTTCCGTGTTAGGTGACAATAGGAATTCCGGGGATAACATAGCTTATTGTTATTTTACGGTTATTGACAATATAAATTTGTCAAGAAATAAACGAGTAATTTGATTAAGTTTTTTCCAGTGATCGTGAAGGATTCCTTAATCGTCTTTCTTCTCATTGCTTTAAATCAATATTTATTATTTTTTTAATTATATATATATATTTTTTACAACCCAAAAATCCCCTGTTTGTGATGTGGTTGTAGAAGTGGTAGATAAGGTTTGTTCACTCGTACTTGTGAAGATTGATTTTAGATTTAATTTCTAATACTAAAATATCAAATATACAAAAGATGATAATAATATTACGAGAACTGGGACTCAGGATTCCACCGAAATCACTTATGAGTGAGGAAAATATCAATTCTTAACAATTATAACTCTTTTATGGACTATTTCTTTGCGAAAGATAGACTTCTAAAACATTAATTGTAAATCATTAGCATGGTGCATCAAAAACTCTAAGGTTAAGCATACACCATCAAACAAAATCACAACTAATTAGTAAAAATCACAAATCAATTAAAATCAATACAAAAAATCATAAAGAATCAATTATAATTACCAAACAATTGTGAAAAATAGCTTCTTCCGCTGAGTCAGTGGATGGGGTTTAGCTTATCTTTCTCAAAACACTCTCAAAGATTTATTTCAGCTCAAAAAGTGTTTACAAAGGTGAAAAGAAGAGAAAATAATAAAACTAGCGAGTTTGCAACGATGTATGGATATTACAGACTCGTTGTTACAAATCAAGTGTTGTAAACTGAAGATAATCGTTGTAAATATTGAAAGTTTTATCAAAAGATTCTTCAACCTTTTGGGAACGGTTTCTTCAACCTTTTTGTAACTATTTCTCCATCTTCTTCTTCTTACGAGTAATTTTTTTTTTGATTTTTCTTTCTCGATTTCTGGCCTCTGCCAGCCCCCACCCCCACCCCCCCCACCCCCACCCCACACACAGACATTCTCTTCTCCCGACTTTGTTATTTATATTAGAACAACCAAATCTCGAATAATTCTCCCAAATCTTTAGAAGAATCTTTTCTTTTAATGAACAAAATCTCGGCCAAATAATATTTCTTCCTCTTGAACCAATCTGTTTTTTTTTAAGAGTTATTCTTGATTTTGTTTCTTTTTAAGAGCTCAAGAACAATATGATGTTACTATGTTTGCATGGCTCGTGAATATTTTCTCTCAAACCCGAGAGATAAAATCTTCCGTGAATATTCTGTCTCTATTTTTTTTTTCACGAGATTTTTATGGTATTTCCGAGTTCCCTAGCTTGTATGAACTCTTAGTAATTAAGGAAAGAAGATATCTTGCCTTAAAACTCTTCCAAAATCTTCCCAATCACGTACACAATTACACGCAGATGAAAAAAGTAACTTTCCCACCAATTTTATATTCAAATTTTAAGAGTTGGACGCCTTTATCAATCAGTGGGTTCCCTTATCCAATCCATGGGGTGCCTTTAGCACTTTTTCGAGCCAATTTTTTCAACAATGAATTATTTTATGAAAATACCTACAATCACATAAAATAACACAATTAGTTCACAATCGTGCACTATCAATATAAAGAATTGAGACAAATCAGACACAAAAATATGTCTATCAAATACCAACAAACTTATTATTTGCTAGTCATCGAGCAAATATAAAAAATCCTAAATCACTGTCGCAGGCATCGCGATTGCACTTAGCGTGTGCAAAAAGCCTTTGAACCCCTAGGTGGCTCTAGTGGATGAGTTTTGTCTCATGGGGGTTTACAAGAGATATACCCACAAAACCCTTACTCCAAACTCTAGCTACTTGTGAATGATTGAGGGTATACACTAAACATGCTATTTAGTTGGCTACAAAATTCTTTGGATATGGGAGGAACTACCATGTTTGAATTTAATTGTTGTACACGAGTTTTTACTCAAGCGTACTAAAATTCATATAAAAAAACAAAGAACTACTCAGAAAGTAGTACAATGGACCACGATACTCGGAGTCTAACAAACCACAATCACATGAATAGATTAAGAAGATGGATATGAAGATAGAAGTATGCGCATGTTGACTAAAGTGAACGGTGTTTTTCAGAATATTTGTATGATCGTCAGCGCCAACATGAACCCTAATAGATTGAGATACGTGATAGGTGCATAAATCATACATTTAAAGTAGTTTTTTCGACCCTTATGTGCTGTATTTGAGTGAATTATTAGGTATTTTGATTACTTTCGAAGTTTAGTTATCTTTTCAGGTTACAGTTCAGAAACCCGCAAAATGGAGCTGTATGAGAAGAATTACCGAGGATCCAGTAAAACTCTGCTGAATTTAGGCCTTTCACCATCCACAGTGTAGGAAATTGAATTACGAAGCCAACGGCGCAAGAACGAGGTCATTCTGATCTCGTATGAGGAAGTTATGGGCAAAGCCACATGGTGGCAAACTAGCTTGTGCTGTTAGCGCCCAGGCGCTAAGTTGGCTGAACCGTATGTGCTAATGTGCTAAGTGACGAGTTGGAGGTGCTAGAGTGGTTTGATGGGCTAGTGGATAGCCTTGGTGGAGTAGTAGCTATCTTGGGGAAGTCATATGGGATTAGGAAAGAGTTTGGAGTTGATATATCTTGTTGGAGTGGAATAAGGAAACTTAGCACATTTCCTAGTTCTACTAGGATTGTGAATAGTGGCTAACTCAAGTTCTATAGAAAGAAATCAGGCCTTTCTCGTGGAAAGCCTTTTGGAGAGGTAGATATAGCATATCTAGGAGACCCAAGGGATATTTGGGGGTCAGGTTCATGTATACAAGTTGGCTACACAATTGGGCTACACAAGAGGCAGCCGAACAAGTTTCACGGCTGGAAGGAAGCTCTTTTTAGAGAGTTTGCTGCTGGATAGGATTAGGACGTTATCATATAAAAGTATACAGGGTTTTGAGACAGCAAAAGGGGGAGAATATACACGGTGGAAAGAAGGCAGCAGCAAGGAGAAGAAGACAGCAGCGTTGGGAGGCTGCTGGCTACCATTGCAGCCACACTTCGAAGCTACAATCAATTCTTCGCTATCTTTCCGGGTTTGAGTATTTATTTCTTAATTATTTTCCATGGGTTTTAAGAAATCCATGATGAGCTAAACCTTTCATATTGGTTAGGGATGTAATATGATGTTTGAAGACATGTTTATTAATTGAATGGCGCATATCTCATAATTTCATGTTGTTCTTAATATCGTTCATGTTCTACTAAGTATAATGATATATGATTGATTGCTGATTTGTTTGAGTCTAGAATCAAGTAAAAAGGCATTGATATCTATAACTAGATTGGGGTTCTGAGAGTCGATTCTGTCGAGGGACTCCTGTTACAAGTAGTATAACATATTTGCTAACAATACTTAAAATTGCCATGCATGTATGTGTGACCTAAATTAAATCCGAGTGGCGAATTGCGCCGAGTTATTTAGATTAACCTCAACTCACAAAGACCATAGCTATCATTGGGTTAAACTCGAGTGGAGGTACTCACTCAGGTTATCCGGTGCTAAGAATTCAAAGGGTGGAGGTACTCATTCTTTGATGATATTAGGAGTTTTGCCGAAGTAGACGAGATAACTGGCTACTTTAGGGTTCTTGGTATTACTAATGCATGAATGTTGAGTATGCTTTGATTGATAACATGTTGGAAAACGGACGATGAATTCTCTAACCAATGCTTCT
>JAJJMC010009801.1:2013282-2179239 GCA_023531435.1 Papaver californicum | reverse complement strand
GATAACATGTTGGAAAACGGACGATGAATTCTCTAACCAATGCTTCTTTCCTTGATACACGTTTCTATTAATTTGCTTTAGTTTGCTTTAGTTTAATTTAGCTTAATTCACAACATAAAATCCCCCTGTTTACTTGCGTAACTAAGAATAATAACAATTTAATTGCCTCTCTGTGGGAACGAACTTGTTCTTATTTTCTATACTTTAATCTATTTTGGAAGAGTAATAACTCGATTATTTTGGTTGATTACGACACGACCAATACGCACCCACTGGTCTTAATCCTAATTCTAGTATCAACTCAGCTGGTATATACAAGGGCCCCAGCGGTCAATTTATTGAATATATATAGTTATTTATTTCATTTCAATTTTATTATTTATTTATTTATTCTTATTTTTATTTTTTTCTCGACAACATGATTAGATCTTTTGAATCTAAGTGCATGCTCCTTGTCAGCAGATTACATGATAGCTCCCATGGATCATGCGTTCCATGCTTGCTTAGGCGACGGAGACAGAGAGAGAGAACACATCCATATTGCTATCCAAGTTTTTTTTTTCATTGGTCAAGTTCAATTAAAATAACGGGGCTTGATTTCAATCATTCTACTTCATCCTAGCGGTGACAACAAGGCGATACTAGTGCCCCACCAAATCACTTAGAGAAACACAAAGGGTTACAAAAATTAAAACAGAACTTGATATGGCGACGACTTTCATGTTATTTCTAACACCTGAGCTTTGTCCTTTTATGAATAGACCATTTAGATGGGTCCCTCAACTCCTATATCCAAGAAGTTTGTTTCCATCTACTTAGATTGGTTAGTGTCATCCTGAATTGTTCACAAGTTTCTAAATTTTGGAGTTTTTTTGGTACAACTAAATTTTTAAATTTTTTCTCCCTTACTTCCAAACTTAGACAGAACATAGTCCTCGATGTTATAAAGATAAATGAAAGCATGATCAATAAGAAACAATGAACAAAGTAAAATAAATAGGAAAAGATATTACCAGCATCGCGTACCAAAAACATATGGGTTTCCTCCCATAGAGCGTTAAGTTTAAGGTCTTCAGCCAAACCAAGAAAGAATTAGTCATAATTTACGAATCATACAATAATAATCGAAATAATTGTGGATCCTTGAAGTCAATCATATTTGACTTATATAGCTGACCACAACATAATATATGAAATTGGTGGTCATTCTCATGAAAATGTGTCGATTTAAACTTTTTAAAATAATCAGATTTAGTTTCAAAAATTTAAAATTGACACATTTGAAGTTGAAACATTCCCATATTTAGTAAATAAAATATTGGTGGGACGATAAAATCAATCATGGTATCATAGACCAGGTAAACCACATCAACCAGAGGGTGGGTTTCTGACGAATGAATTTCATTCTAGACAAAATCAGGCTCGGGAAAACGTTTTTCAAGATAATCTCTTAAAATGGTAGAGACACATATGTCAAGTCCCAAGTGAGGGATATTTATAAGAGTTACCGGTAAAGCACAGGGAGAATGATAATCACCGCCAAATTTATAATTTTGGGTGTCTCTAGATAGACTAGTCACAATTTCCCTAATTTCTAGACCATCAGATTCCTGAAAATGGTAAATTGCTTCTTCCAAGTTATAAATAGGAGGTGCATTCTCACTCACATTTAAGATCTATACGAGTCTATCTTTTTCGTTTGAGACTATTGTTCCTGAATCGTTGGACTCTAAAACACTAGTCTCGGAATAGACCCGTTCCTCTAAACCATCATCGTCTTCGTAATAACAAGGAAATATTTCACCATCTATAACAATGGTATCTCTAGTTAAATCCTTTTCCTCTTGAATAGGAAAATAATTATCAACATTATTGGGATTGGGACTAGAAACATCATTATTATCGTGAAGCTCAATTGTTGTGAAAATTTCCTCATCATTATGACTACGGATTTCAATTTCTTCATCAACAATATCCATATCATCATAATAATATGAATATGATTGAACCTTATCTAAATAACTAGTGTTTTCTATTCTAACATCATCCTCTAAATTAGGTAAGTATTCATCATTATTATCAAGGGTAAGATTGTAAACACTATTTTAGCAATTAAGTTTATTTTGAGCAATATTAACAGCTAACCCTTTTTCTTCAATTTCCTCCTTATCTAAACGTGAAATACGTTCACTGAGAGTAGTACTTATAGCTTCAAGTCTTTCTGTCGTCTTCCGTTCATTTTTAGCTAATTGATTGAGTTTATAATTCCAAGAATCAGACGAAAAATCAAGAATATGTGGAGTTTCCATATAACGCCCGGAGGCATCTTCTAAAGATGAAGAACTAACATTTTGCTCAGTATAATATTGCTCATTTACCCGTTCGTACGACCGGTGAGCGTGCGGATAATAATTGGGATCACTATGGTATGAATCATAACCTTCAGAAGGCTGGTAGTGGTCCCAAGTACTATCCACACTATACTCATAGTACGGATAATGTTCATTTTGAGATTCATGTCGATAATCATTGTATTGGTCCTCATAATACCAGTTCGACATTTTTTTTTTAATTTGTGTACGTGCAAATGTAGTTCGATTAAATCAGGTAAACTCAGGTTACCTTAGCAAAATATACCTACATTCATAGACTGGTCAAAGGTACGAGGCTAAGGCTTGTGGAATTTAGCCGGTAACCCCATCAGGCCATCGACACGGGTTCAACTTACTTTTCCACGGGTTTTTCTAAAATCGGTAGTCTGAGATGCAATTGGTGTGTGCACAATTTTTTTTTTATATACAAAATAAAATAAAATATAAAAGAAATATATATACAAATTGTTTCTAAAAAAATTTAATGAAAAATCTAAAATTAATGAACTAAAAAGATTGGGTATTATTACTTACCTTTTTTGGTAAGCACTTTCCACAATAAATGTAGAATGTTACCTGCACAAAAAAAACAAGAAAAATACCCAAGTAAAATCTAAAAGAGAAAATAAAAATTAAATAAAATAAATCTTAAACTAACTAAAACAAAATTAAAGAAAAATTAAAAATCACAATTTCTAAGTCCCCGGCAGCGGCACCAAAAATTGATGTGATTGTAGAAGTGGTAGATAATTTTTGTTCACTCGGACTTGTGAAGATTGATTTTAGATTTAATTTCTAATACTAAAATATCAAATATACAAAAGATGATAATAATATTACTAGAAATGGGACTCAGGATTCCACCGAAATCACTTATGAGTGATGAAAATATCAATTCTTAACAATTATAGCTCTTTATGGACTTTATTTCTTTGCCAAAGGTAGATTTCTAAAATATAAATTGTAAATCATAAGCATGGTGCATCAAACTCTAAGGTTAAGCATACACCATCAAACAAAATCGTAAATCAATTAAAATCAATGCAAAAAGTCATAAAGAATTAATTATAATTACCAAACAATTGTGAAAAATAGCTTCCTCCATTGTCCCAGTGATGGGGTTTAACTCATCTTGCTCAAAACACTCTCAAGGATTTATTCACAGCTCAAAAAGTGTTTACAAAGGTGAAAGAAGAGAAAATAATAAAAGCAGCGAGTTTGCAACAGTGTATGGATGTTACAGACTCGCTATTACAAATCAAGTGTTGCAAACTGAAGATAATCGTTGCAGAGATTGAAAGTTTTAGCAACATATTCTTCAACCTTTTGGGCACGGTTTCTTCAACCTTTTTGTAACTATTTCTTCATCTTCTTCTTTTCACAAGCAAATTTTTTTTTCTGATTTTTTTTTTCTCGATTTCTGGCCTCTGCCAGCCCCCCCTCCCCCCGTTCTCTTCTCCCGACTTTTTTATTCATATTAGAACAACCAAATCTCGAGTAGTTCTCCCAAATCTTTAGAAGAATATTTTCTTTCAATGATCAAAATCTTGCCCACATAATATTTCTTTCTCTCGAACCATTCTGTTTCTTTTTTAAGAGTTATTCTTGATTTTGTTTCTTTTTAAGAGCTCAAGAACAATAGGTTGTTACTATGTTTGCATGACTCGGGAATATTTTCTCTCAAACCCGAGTGATGAAATCTTCTGTGAATATTCTGTCTTTAAATTTTCACGAGATTTCTGTGGTATTTCCGAGTTCCCTAGATTGTATAAACTCTTAGTAATTAAGGCAAGAAGATATCTTGCCTTAAAACTCTTCCAAAATCTTCCCAATCACGTACACAATTACACGTAGATGAAGAGAGTAACTTTCCCGCCAATTTCAGATTCAAATTTTAAGAGTTGGGCGCCTTTATCAATCAGTGGGTTCCCTTATCCAATCATTGGGGTGCCTTTATCACTTTTTCGAGCCAATTTTTTCAACAATACTTATTTCCTGCGAATACCTACAATCACATAAAATAACACAATTAGTACACAATCGAGCAATATCAATATAAAGAATTGAGACAAATCAGAGACAAAAAATGTGTCTATCAGTTTGATATTTTTAACAACTAAAAACTCCATGTTCTTCGTGGGAACAAAATTATTACCATTATATTACCAGTTAATTGAGTGGAACATAAGTAATTAATTTTTTGTGTAAACAATGCCACCAGAATTACGTAGACACAATTTGATTGTGTTGTAAAGTGCATTCTCACCAAAAATACCTTAGTCTCAAGAGTGGTGAGGGAAGCACAATTATTAGGGAACCAATTCCGTTAGATAATATGTTAAATATCTTATGAAGTGATGATTGGTAAAGCTATGTTGTAGTTTTGTAAAGGTATGTATGTTAACTTGATCAAGTTTGATGATTATATTATTATATACATGATCGATATCTTGATTTATCATAACCAAAATCACGTTTTTTTTGTGCTATAATGCTTCACTAAGTGGTTAGGTGGGAATCCTAGAATCATCTTGATTATTTATTTATGCATGTACTTGAGGTGAAATACCCAATGTTTTTTAAGATAATATTTCACATCTCTTATTTATGTTGAGTCATTGCTCCATAGAGATGAATCCATGCCAAGTGGTTATGTGACCTACTTGTGATTATGTTTATGATTGTAAATCTCCAAAATTGGTTGTTATAATTTTTTTCTACGCATCTATAAAATGATTAATAAAGAAAAATACGTCTCAAGGTGCTACCACATCGCTAGTACTGAGTCCAAAATGTAATGACTAGATGTGGGTATCAAAACTTCTTATGTTACTTGTAGAATTCTCCTTCCTATGGCTCCTAAGGCAAGAGTCGAGAACAGGATCCATGAGAATTTGTACTTGTTTAAGCTAAGAGGGTTATGCGCTTAAATAAATCTATCTAATCGTAATATTGATATTTAAACTTAGGTTACAATTTCTGGGTAGAGATCTCAAGACATGATGATCATACATATACTTCGAGGAACATTGTTCACCTTACTTCAGTATGCACACTTTGCACCTCTCTATTCATCTCTAATATCTTCCATGAGATTAAAGTAATAATTGATCAAAGGTCGAGTGCTTATAATAACAGATTCTGAAATTCTTATTGTGAAGATTGTTAAATCTTTTGAATATGAATAAGGAATACAGTTCTGGGTATTCTAAAGAAAAACTCACAATTGGCTAGTGATCCATCAACTATGAGTATCATTCATGTTTTTCTAACTTGATTTGTATTGAAGTTCTTAGAAGTACAAGTTAGAAAAGGTTATTAAAAGTAAATCAATCTTATATTGTGTGTTGTATGATTACCCTAAGATAGTTCTAAATTACCATTTGTTTTAGTACTTGATAAGAAACATGATCTCATGAGAAATTTTTTATGATTGATTCTTACCTCATATCCCTTGTGAGATTGCTAAAATTCGAGAAAATCCTTTTCTTTATAAAGTTCTTTTTTGTTGTTCTCTTTGAGAATAACATCAAATATGGGGGGGTAGTTCAATTTTAAACTTGTGTTTAATAGTTTTATATTTGTGGAGAGTGCGGCTGTAGAATTTTAGGAGAGAATTGTACCTATAAAATCTCTCATTGGTGAAGATGCTAAGTTGCGAAACTTAGTGGAATCATCTTTAAAAAGTTGGTATGTTATCTTTGATCTTGATAATCTCTTAGGAGTAGTTCATTACGATCCCTATTCTCAATACCTTTGTCCATTTATGATAAAAACGGGAAGAATTATTTAGTAGTCATCTACTAAGACATATGGCTTTTCAAAGCAATGTTTAAGGGGGAGTGAATTATTTGTGCATGTAAGCATAGAATTTAGCAAAAAAAGACAAATAAAGAATAAGGGGGAGTATATACCACCGTAGTATTGCTTTAAAGTTTTGGTACAATGAACTTTAAAGTAAATAAAAATACTACATACTGACATAACAACTTGAGTAGATTTATTATTCATTCTAAATACTCAAATTAGATTATTCTCATAAGTTGTATTAAGATACGAATCTTCAACAAAAGGTGTTGAACAATCACATGCAGAACCATAGAATAACTTGAAGAATGAAGAATTCAAAAGATGTTGAAGATTCAAGAAATGAATAAGCATTCTGGAGATTGAGCTGAAAGTTCATTTTTTATTTAAATCCATATGTAATAGATAGTTTTGTCACTAGAGATTGTTAGAACATCGATCGGTCAAACTCACAAGTTTTGGTATGTTAAGCGTGTTGCCAGTGTTAGATAAATAAACTATATCTTGATTTATAGTCTACTAAAGTCAGTCTAGGACTAGGATTAGAGCATGGTAGTTGAGTATCAGAATTCACCGAATAACCCTTGAAGATTGAAGACTAAAGAACAAAGAAAACATCTGCGAGAACTTCATCAACAAAGGTATGTGAAGAATGACTATTCTATTTACGCGTTAATTCTACCATTGTGAGACAATTTCGTATGGATTTAGTATATTATGAATTACAAACGAGTTCAAGCTTGTACTTGATTTAATCTCGAAACATGTATTCAAACAGTGGATGTTCATAGGTTATCGCTTTTGAGGTTGAGGGCAATTTTATTGTTCAAAAACGGTGTGTAAAATATAAGCCTAAAAACATCAAGTTGTAGTATTGTTCAAGGATTGATTTTTAGTTCGCAAACTACACAAAAAATTGATGTTCATGAAATCCAAAGTGCATACAAGTTCACAAACTAATTTTATTTGTTCACGAACTATGCAATTTCAAGGTGTTACTGGATACTCTATAAATTTGTGATGGTTTTGTGATAGTGGTAAGAAAAGGTTTCAAACTCTCGAACTTGTGAAGATTGATTTTAGATTTAATAAACTAACTTTAAACTAAAAATATACACAAAATATGAAAATAATATTCACAAATACTGAGGTTATGGATTTCACCCAAAAATAATAATTCTACACAATTCTAGCTCAAATAAGTGACTCTAATTTTTGCCAAAGGTAGATTTTTAAAATATCAATTGTAAATCACAAGCATGGCTCATCAAAATCTCTAGGTCCCAACATAAACCATCAAATAAAATCACAATCACTTTAGAAAAATCGTAATTTCAATTAAAAATAAATGCAAAAGTCATAAAAGAATTATTAAAAGTTACCAATTAATCATGGAAAAATGGCTTCTTCCTTGCCTCGGTGATGGGTTTTAGCTCATCTTGCTTAAAACACCCTCAAAATATTGGTACATAGCTCAAAAAGTGCTTGAAAGATGAACAAAAGCTAAAAGTAATGAAACAGGAAATCAACAACGTTTTATGGACGTTACAGAGTAACTGTTGCAATAGAGCTTGAAAATAAACGTTGGATATGCTAAGATATTTGTTGCAGATTTGTTGAAGAAACCTTTGCAGCTGAAGATAAAAATTGCAAAGACGAAGATATCTGTTGCAAATGGATGAGGAAACCGTGGATGTGAGGTTGAAGAAACCGCTGTCGTAGCCTCTGTTCTTCGTGTTCTTCAGCAGCAACATCAACATATTTTTTCTGAATCTCTTTCTCGAGCTTCTGGCCTCTGCCAGACCCCGCAAATTGATCTCATTCGACTCCTATTTATACTCAAACATCCAACAACACACGAAATCTCCCATATCTTCTCAAAATATCTTCACAGATCCTTTCTTATAACTCGAGAATATTTTATTTTCTCTCTTAATCACGACCAGATTCGCTGATTCTATTTTATTCTTCAAACTCGAGAGTAATAGCTGTTTCGTTATGTAACAATCGAGAACAATATCTCACAGACTCCTCGAGAATATTTCTTTGCTTTTCCAACTGATTTTGTCGAGATTCCCTTATGAAACAAGATTTCGGTCTTTAAATGTGTATGAAACTCCTCTTATTTAGGCAAGCATATAATCTTGTCATAACATCTTAAATCCCCTTCAAATATTCGATCAAAATTTAACAAAGGCGAGAATAGAAAATTCCCGCCAAAACCTTATTTGAAATGAGTGGGTCCCTTTATCCTAGGCATTAGTGCCTTTATCATTTCTTGTTGGGTGCCTTTAGTAAATTTCCCGGGTGCCTTTAACACTTTTTCGGGCCAATTTTCCCAATGATGTTTATTTTCCAAAAATGCCTACAAACACATAAAATAACACAATTAGTACACAATCGAGCATTATCAATATAAAGAATTGAGACAAATCAGACACAAAAATGTGTCTATCAATTTGCTCATGTGTTAACGAACTGATTTTATTGGTTAGCGAACTATGCAATTTCAAGGTGTTACTAGAAACTTTGTAAATTTGTTACTGTGTTCACGAACTCTGCACTTTTGGATATGTTTCTGGAACCTTTTTCAAAATAGCTCTTGTTCAAGAACTGATTTATGAGTATGTGAACTAGAAACTTTTGAATATATTCATGGATAATCATAACATCTGATGTACACAAACCGATTTTCTTAGTTCATGAATTAGCATGCTTTTGGGTGTTCGTGAACTCCAACCTTTCTTGATGGGTCACGAGCCTTATAGGCTAACTTTATGCATGATTCTTAAACGACAAATACGTTTGTGCACGTTATTTTTTGTAACTCTAGGCAAACTTCTCACATGCTTACATGGTTTCCATTATTTGGAATCAATCTATATTGATAAGTTAAGTTTGTTTGGTCAAAGTAATTTGTAAACATGGAAGATAGTTTTCAAACTTGTTTTGTCCTCAAGAAAACAATTGTTTGAACCTTAAACAATCTATCCTAATTCATCATTATAAATAGAGGGTTCTCTACAACCTAGAATCTTAATCCTGGCACGATGTGTCCTAGTCGCGGGTAGAGTTGTCTTCTAAAGACCTAGGTTTCTTTATGAAACTGTACATTAGGTTACGACTTTTAAAGTCTCCACTAAGGGATTCGTGAAGCCCGGTCAGACTATCTTTTACATGATATTTCTTGATATCTGGAATCTTATCTTGATCATCGAAGTTCTTGTCTATTCTAAAGCTCATTTTCTTCTGCTATATGGTCTTTCAAGAAATACTGATCAGGGAATAAAATTAATAGAAATTACAAAGTGTTCTTCATCTCAGACTTTGTAATTCCTTAAGATTGATATCTAAAATTGTTTTATATTGATTTTGTGAGGTAGAACCGATTAGGCATCTCTATAACCTTTTGAAGAGAGTAAGCTATCATAATTGTTGAGGTTAGCTTAATATCTTCTTTTCTCTTGAAGATCCCTAATAAGAAAACAAATTCCCATTACCTTGATTAAAACGTATTTGAAAGAAATCAATAGGATACCTGTTAGAGGCAGGTTAGTTAAAGTCCTCACTTCGTCTGAAAAAATTCTTAGTCCTGTAAAGGACGTCATCTAGGGGGAATCAAGTACGTAATATCTTACGAGATCCAAGAGACGTATGGAGCACGACTTAAGCTGAATTTCTCGGAGGGTTGATTCAGTTTCAACTACACTCTAGTATGAAGTATGATAGTAGGCTAGTGTTTAAAGCGGCGTTATACATTATGGTGTTCAAACTGGACGAGGTCTCGAGTTTTCTTACAAGATTGTAGTTTCCTCGTTAACAAAATCTTGGTGTGTTTGCTTTACTTTTATTTCCCCATTATAATTTCTTTTATAATAAAATTGAAAGAAAATAATTATGTTAATCAACCTTGAAAAATTCGGTTCCTGAAAGATAAAACAATCAATACTTGCTCTTGGTGGAATTCTAATCTTAAAAGAGATCATTCTAGGTTGTCCTTGGATATTGATTTTTGAGATCTTCCAAGGAATTTGTCGTATAGATTCACAAACGAAAAAGTTGGTGGTGTACTAGGTACAATCTCCTTTCCAAGTAGAATCAAGGAAATCATCTCCATAACCTTGAAAATTAACCTAGGGGGATCATTCATGCTAGGGAAACACGATAACAAACTTTAAATGGGTGAAATGCTGATGCAATTGGGGCAACTGGGGGTATAAAAAGTACACAACCGAGCTGCTTCAATGTTCAAGCCACCAGCAGGAGTTTGTAACTGAGCTGCTTCAATGTTCAAGTCACCACCATGAGTTTTTAGCTGGGCGGTTTCCATGTCAAGTTATATCAAGTTGAGTCTATTGCACAATATTTGGGGTAGAACGATGACTTCTTTGACTTCCAAGACATCTCAAACTTCTTGGACTTCCAAGAGTTGAACTAATTCAACACCTAAAGTTGAAACATTACCACCAAAAGTTGAACCTTCACCACCAAAAAGAGAACCTACACCACCAAAAGGAGAACTTCCACAACCAAGAGTGAAACCTGCACCACCATGAGTGGAAGAAACTGGAGTACATATGTCAAACATCATGTTATCCCTCAAGCGGGTCATATCTTACAAGTGGAATGCCTGTAATATTTGTACGAAATACCCATACTTGTTTAACCTGCCATGATATTGCTCCGGGGTATCTTGCTCCCCCCCCAAACTGGCTTATCGATCCCACCGAACCCCCACCCACCCCACCCACCCAATATGGTCAATGCGATCAAGACCTTCAGAAGGAATTGGAACCGTAATAATCCATCCTTGTGGAGATATAGTTTGTACATCCCAAAAAAATGGTGGCATAGATGACGATGAAGCTCTTTGACTACTGGGATAATAAAAGGCATCAGAAGTTGGTGGTGAAGGTTGGGAAGAAACATAATCATCATGATGTGAAATCCTTCCTAAAACTGGCATATCCATCTCACCCAAATTTTTTTATTACATAACAAAATTAAGCTTGGAAATCTTGTTAAACCAATCAAGGTAATCAATTTCATCGCGAGGCACCTGGATCAACTGTTCAACTTCTTCCCAAGGTTCACCATTCCTTAACAAATATAACCAATCATCACGAGAAATCTCCCCTTCTGGAAGGGCGTTGATGGATTTTACTTTCCTGTCTTGTAGCTGAAAAATGTGTCTTTCACCGAAGTACCAAGCACCCTTTTCATAAATATGACAGTATAACACAATCCGTTTTAGGCTTAGCTGTAGCATCCTCTGAGCTTCCACACTTTAGTACTCTTCAAATGTTTCATATGGCATGGCAATAATGTTACGACTTGTTTTACACAGTTGTTGAATCCTCTGAACTAGAACAATGTTTTGACCATCATCAATTTGATTAGGCAACCAATTATCTGTTTGGTACTTCTGCATGAATGGAAAAACGTCATTGGTATATTGAAAGAAGAGGTTCACCTACACAGAGTAAGTGTACCACCAGTACTGAAAATAATAATATTGGCGTTTTAGTACATTACCATTTCAAAAATTAGAAGAAATAGAAATAAATGTTTGAAATGAATTGTGGTTATTTCCTCAATGGAGGACACTAAAAACCATTCAGGCTTGGATTGGAGCCCTAGCATTCACTGAGGCTTATGTACAGTTTGGCCAAAATTACAGACCCACGGTCATATCTTGGTGCTCGCTCTAAATCTTCTAACAATTTGAGAAAACCAGTTAATGTCATTGAGCTAGCATTTGAAAATAGACATTGGCCTAATATATATAACACAGACACTCGCTCGAGCTCATCAAAATGGTCAGGGAACAAATATTCTTTGTTCGATATCCCGTTATCTTCCATTTACTTAGAATAGCGCTTTAAAAAACTCTTCAACACAGACACCCTTAATCCACGAATTTTTCTTCTTACGTGCTATGGGTTTCCTTCTTCATCAACACATTATAATTGAAGTCGCTCTTGCCATCTTCCTCGTGACTCCTACTTTAATTGGTCAAGTGGAACCAAATCTCCCTCAAATAAAATTCCCAACATGTACATATCTGACGGTGTAACTCTTATAAACAACATGTTCATAATTAAAATTTTGCATAATCTAAAGTTTGCATATACCATATTTCACATATACCTAAATTGAATCTAAATAAAACTAAATCCAAAATTGAATTAGAGTAAAAACAAACTTACCGCATTTGAAATCCTTGAAAAAGAACGTCTTTGTAGTCTTCCACCAACGTTCTAATATAACTTGAACAATTTGAGTCCTATGGTTTTTAGGTTCAATAAAATAAAAACGCCATCAAGGATATCTTCGGATTCTTTCTTTAACAACAGAGGGAAGGAACTCATACACATCTGCGAATCCAGACCACCCACCTCTTAGTTTGGTTGAATTAACTCTCTCTTGATGGCTAGATATATGCACAAGGAGTACACCAGGACCAGTTTGTTGTCTAGGCATTTCGAATTCCTGTCCTTTATTCTAAATCTAGTTTACTCCATTCACTGGGGTGTTGCTCGACGCTTTGTCTTTTCGATACTTTTTTGCCCTTGGATTACTCATTTAAAAAAAAAAATTAGTTAAACAAGAAATTTAGACAGAATTCAGAGAAAAATATAGTGAAGATGTGAAGAAATAATAGGAATGGGCGGTAAAAAACTGACCGTTGAGATACTATAAAGACTCCATCTCTAGGTGCTTTTCCCATAGTGGCTCGGCGAGTTTACCGGGCCACTTGACATGGCTAATTGAAAAAAATGCTATAGGGCATAGGAACCGACCTAAACCCCTAAAGATATCGAGTCACAAAAAGCAAACCCAAAAAAATGGTTGTTACATTCGTCTCTGACTGCATCTTCCATTTGGATCGTTCAGCATCTCTCCTCTATTCTACAGCAACATAAAAAACGACGGAGCTCAGCTGAGTCAGTTTAATGTTTCGTTCCCAGTAATGCTACAAATTGAATACAATTACTCTTTGTTATAGGATTTTACAACCTTCTCATGGCAGTAACAATGGCACAAAAATATTTAAGTGCTCTATATCAACCAATTCATACATTTTCATGGGCGTACCAGTGAAACTGGTGGCAAACTACAAAAAACTGCCAATGTACTAAACAAGCCTTCTTAGAATAAATCTTTTTTTCTCGTAACCTTGTTAGCAGTCAAGTCAGATGGGATTCTCGGCACCTCCTCGATTGCTGCCACTGCTAAATTCTCTCGTTGCCCAGCTCATTTCTCTATCAATATGTTAAGGAGGCGTTTGGAATCAAAATCCCTCGAATCCTCCAAATCCACCACCAGGGAAACCTCCTTCAAAATGGAAGGTATATTGTTGTCCACCACCACCACCGCCACCAAAAGGGTTGAAACCACTATGACCTCCACCCATTCCCATATTATCTTCCATGTCTTCCCCTCTATCAAATCTCACCCTCTTCTCTTCATCCCCTAGCACCTGTACACAATAAAGCGACAATCAGAAGTTGCCAGTGGTTAAAACTATAACCTAATACAGATGTCCAATGTAGGCCAAGGTTACTGAAAATATTTAAGAAACTCGGCTTGAAGAATGATATCAACATGGAAAGAGTAAACTTCAGTGACAGGAAAGGACGAGGCAAAGAACAAGCAAAAACATAAAAATGAAAAGTTAAATCTTCGATGATCAAATCATACCTCATATGCTGCAGCTATTTCTCGGAATTTCTCTTCAGCTGCCTCTCGATTATCAACATTCTTATCTGGATGCCACTGTAAAGCAAGCTTCTTGTAAGCGCGCTTAATCTCTTGTATAGATGCAGTTTTGGAAATTCCTAAGATCTTATACCAGTCCTTGCGCTTGCTCATCTTTAATGCTCTTTCGGCCTTCATTAATGATTCTCGAATACTCATGTCCTGCCCATCAAAGTAAATATTGGTAAATCATGTTGGAGGGTTAACACACAAAAATAAAGACCCATGTCTCTTCGAATAGAACTTGCTAACCTGAATATTCTAAATGCTGTAATTTTTTTAAAAATACTGGATTTTGAAACGTTATGGGAGCCATTGTCTTCAGGCATATACTTACTCTTAAGATCGTAAAGTTTGAGCCGTGTGATGTGTGAACTGAAACAATCTAGAAATTGCTCTTCCTAATGCCTACTTCAGGTATGGAGCAACTCAAGACTGAAGATGCATTAATTAGTGTTCACTATTTTATTGTTATCAATCTATTAACATACTTCTAATAATGGGTACAAGTGTGATAATTGATAGTCACAAACCTGGGACGATTTTTGGTATGCTTCTTTCAGATCTTGAACAGCTCCCTCCCAGTCCTCTGTTAAAAGCTTAGCTTCACCCCTCTGAAAAGCATTATCATTTCGTTGTTAAATAACATACTCTCGCCATTCATAGTAATTTTAGGTTTTCTAAGTAGACTCATGTATTAAACCAGTCATGTCAGTTAATGCATTATCGAACCGCAGAAAATACGGATGCAACCTTTTCATAATTTTATAAGCTTGTCCACAGTTTGGACGAGAAAACCAGAAAAACAAATTTTCATTTTAGATATTCTATACAGGCTATGGCAACTTATAGTGTTAATTTTTTCACAAACCTGGGCTAAAGCTTCAACCAACTCCTCATCAATCTTAAGTGCTTCTGTGCAACTATCCAGAGCATCTTTACCACGGCCAAGCTTGATCTGAACTTTACACAAACCAAGATAAAGATGCACATTGTGAGCACTGTGATTAGGGTCCATTGCAAGAGCTGCTTTGAAGTCCTCCACTGCCATGCGGAATTTACCCTTACTCTCATTATCTTCTGCCTGCAAGTTTAATATCGATTTAGATTATATGCTTGCAGCTTAAATTCACCATAGAAGATACACAGAAAAATAAGAGCTCTATTATCAACAATGGTTTAGTGTAGAGAAGGTGTCATGGAACTTACACGTTTTGTCTTCTTCAATAGGTTTTTCAACCCAAAATATGTTTTCTTTAGTTCACTATGCTCTGGATCTAGCCTGAGACCTTTTTGATAATGCCTGAAAACAATATATCCAAAATTCACTGTGAAAATAGGATTATCTACAAAGAATAGATTGCAATCCATATTTGTGAGCTGTATACAAGTTTTTATCAGTTAACATACTTCAAAGCAACGTCATGATCTGCCAGATAATAGTAAGCACACCCTCGTATCAGTAATGCATCAAGATTGTTCTCATCTTCTTTAAGGATAAAACCGGACTCTGAGATAGCTCCGGAGTAATCTTTCAATTCTAACAACAACTTCACTTTAAGTATTTTAGCCTGCAAAAAGAAAATGCTTAAAGATTTTAGCTGACTGTTTAAACGAGGAGTCAACTAATTCAAATATCATGATAAGAATTTGGGAACAATATTATACCTTTATACATGAAGATGAGAACACAAGGACTACTTTATCTATGTAATCCAAGGCTTTTCCATATTCCTTGGAATCAAACAGATTAAGCGCCGTTTCTAATGCGTTCTTAGCCTGCAACAACTGAGAGAGTTCCTTTTCTGCAGCAGAATCTCCTGGTTTTAACTCCAGATACTTTTTGTAACTTTTCTCAGACTCCTCATATCTACATCATCCAAAAATCGCCTGAATCAAATAATTTTACAATCAGAAATTTAAAATACCAGTATTTTTCATTGTTTACATACTGATCACAGTCGCAAATGTTTTGGTTTCATTAGATTGAAAATCTTTATAATGAAATCTACTTCCCCATAAGGGTTTGAAGACATATACTTTTGGCGAGTCAAATGCATGAGAAATAGTCTTTCTTTTTATTAGTAAACAATAAACATGTACATGAGTTTCCACCTTATGCCTTGGGTATTGCCACCAAACAACTTTACCACCCTACTAGAGAGGCAACTATGCAAGAGAAATAGCAAACACCTAAAACTTTCAGTTTTCATGATGAATATATTCACTAGATTTGAAGGTATATACAGGTCCTAACTCCCAATGTTCTGGGAGATTGCAATCTTGACTGGAATTTGCAATAATATTTTAGACATCAAACTCATCTTTAGAGAGTTTACCTCCTGGCAATGTAGTTATGTGCCTAAGGAGAGGAATAAAGTAGCGGATATTTTGTCGAAACTAGCTAGAGTAGATAGAATGAGTGGAGTCTGGTTTAATTCTCCTCCCAGCAACATAAATGTTGAATTGCTGGAGGATGCATCTTATGTAAACTCTTAATTCTTAAAACATTTCTTTCTGTTTCAAAAAAAAAAAAAAAGCTCCCAATGTTCTGGTGACAAAAAAAACTCCCAATGTTATGTAAACTCCCAATGTTCTAGTGACTTAGAACAACATCCAGTAAATTAAAAAGTATAAAAGGATTGTATTTTATAAAAGAACCTGCATAATTGACGAAGAACTGATGCACGTCGCAAATAAGCTTCTGAATGGTTTGGATCATCCTCCAAAACAGTATTGAGATCATTAAGTGCTTCACTAAAACGTTTCACTTGAATATTCTCCGAAACTCTCTTAAACAACTCAGCAACATTGCTAGGTTTTGAATCTGCATCAATTACACAACATAAACAAAGTGCTTAGCTATCAATATCCACATTATTAATAACTCGCTTAACATTTCAAATGTCTCTCCATCTGTTACTTACTCTTATCAATGCCACCCACCAACCTATAACTCCTACATTGATTACACTCCATTAACCAATCGCATATCAAAACTAATGTGTTCAAAAATTCATGCTACAATATCCACCCTAAATCAAACAAAATGAACCCTAATATCAAATAAAATTCACAACAAAATTAATAATGTTTACCTTGACTAGAAACCAATGGCTGACAAATAAAGAGAATAAATAGATGAAAAAATAAACCCCTTGCTCTGAAGAGATCCATGGTTGATGAACACAACAACTTCATTAACGGAAGATTTTTGTTTGATACAAAGACAAGTCTCAGACTTTTTTTTTTTCTAGAGTGGGAAAGTAAGACAGAGAGATTAACAGATTTGGATTGAACAAGGTAAAAATAAACAAGTTTTGGATTTTTTATTTTTCAGTCCTTGAAAATAAAATGTCAGTTCTTATACAAGAGAGTTTAAGCGAGCTTAAGTAGATACACGTAGCTCCAACAAATAAGAAATTGCCATGTGGAATTATTACGATTGTGGTTTTCATGTACTTTTACGTGGGTGAGAGAAATCACCTCAAGTATTGGAAAACAATATGTAATCAACACCACGTGTGTAATGTGTAACTGGTAACTAATAGAACGATCTGTTTCTTTCGCTCTTACTATATATAACGTAGGTCAATAAATTGTAGCTTGGTTGCTATACTTGGACGAGTAGGCATAAATCAATTGTAACTAGGGGTGAACAAAACATATTTTACCCGATCTAATATGTACTTTGATGGTAACTAGGGGTGAACAAAACATATTTTACCCGATCTAATATGTACTTTAATGGGTGGGCATCTGATCCGTCAAGAGACAGTTTGGACTCAGGTGAATTTTCAAAATCCGTCATTTTTACATATTGGATGTAGGTGTAGATGAGAAAATATTGCATTTATTCGTAACTGGAAGCCACTAGTGCCATCAGCTGAAAGCTAAAAAGAAATCTAGAATCGAGATCGAGCATTACCTGAGTCATGTGACAACAACTAAAGTCGCGAGGTAACAGTTCGAGTTACACTGACAAGTTTATAACTATCCAGAATATAAAGTTGAAAGCCGAAGAGTAAAGCATCTGGGATGAACATCTGGCTAGATATCGGATATCTGAATTTTGTAGCTGGAAGCAGTTGAGTTATCTTTGAGCTGACAAGATGAGCACCTTAAGAGCTGAAGTATGCAAGAGTACAGATCAAGCGTATTCAGTTAAAAGGTGAAAAATGTAAAGTGATCTGTTGGATCCCAGTGGATACGTGAAATGTAATTGGTTCTCACTGATCATACAATAAATATTGAATCATCTCTTGTATATATATCCAGTAAGACTCATTTGTAACCAGAACACATCCTCATCAATAAAATTCTCTATCCTGATTGTTTTCTTCTCCTCTACTCCTTCCATTCAATTCCATTAACGAATATTCAAACCATAATCTTAGGTTCTATATTTTAAATCAAAACATAATAGTGGAGATTATCCAAGCAATCTGCACCTCAGCTGAATTATGAACATTGTGAAGGTACATATCCTGACCAGCGAATAATCGCATCCTCATTGGCGCTATAAACAACATAGAAATTATGATTTCAACATGTTTTCATGTTAAAATCATATTTTCTAACATCATTTCAGCATTTAATTATTTAAAATCACTTCCGATGAAGTATTCTTCCTGATTTTACAAAGTTTAAATGTTACGACGTCGCCATCTAAGTTTTTCATATACAATAAATAATTATGCATGTTTTAAAAGAGTAGATTCAACTCAAATTTAACTTATCATCAAAATCTCATAATTAATATAAAGATTTAGATGATCCCGAATTTTTAAGATATGTAGAATTCAGATCTAATATATTAAATTTTCATATTATAATACAACGATTCAACGATGATTTACATGGATGATGATGGAGCAACAATGTGATTGCTCAAATTGATCAACAATTTCATATATTATGACGATCACCAACTTCAGAGAAGTTTTACATAAATTTGAAATATATCTTGATTTAATAAGTTAATGTTGATGATATTATATGCATAACTACAATCAATTATAGATCTATGATTTAAGATTATAATATCAAGTGAATTTCAAGTTTATTGTGATTTCACAAAATCTTGATTTCTCCTTTACAGATCTAAATTCCGGAAAATATTTTGATATTTAGCATACCCGAACAGTTAGATCTATGATTTTTAGTAACATTTCGATGTTTATTTCAGCAATCACAATAATTTACAGAGTATTTTTTTGGTGTTGTTGGTAAACCAACATTTTCCACTTGTTGCATACTTTCATCCATGGTGGCCATATTTATATCTCAGCATAAACAAGTTTTATCTGTACTTTTATTATCATTATCTCTATAAAATTATCCAAATATTGTTATAATATATAAATTAATATTTATTAGTGTCTAAAATGATAAAATTACTGTGTATTACAAAGATGTTTTACAAATATTATATTTGTATTACAACTACTTTAAACTTTTTCAGCTCTGATTGAGTTTATAAAAAACTGGAAATAAAATGATAAAGAAAATATGTATGTATTCAATCTAGATCTATAATACTAACAATTATTTTTTTTTGTGAAGATGATACATAGGAGATTACCATCTAGAACTTGTATTATCTCACCACAGAAACTAGTCATTGAGCCAGTGGTTTCAGTTGTAGACGTAGAAATGATAGATCCATGACCATCTCAACCGATCCAAGGGAGCATGAACACTACATAAACATCTTTGCTAAACTAAACTACATCAAGTACCACCATTACACCTGTGGAAACAACGAAAACTCGAATTACAGCTCCAACAACGATCCAGATTCCAACAACAGTCATAGTTGCAATATCATCTATGACAGTGTTAGGACCAGATGGACGTCCACAGGGTATACTAGTTAGGTCAACATCATCTTCGAGGGACAAAGAAATAACCAGACAACCACCAACACCACAACAAGCAACAATCAATATTCCACAATCAACAGTCAATATCCCACAAGAAATGCTGGTTGAAACAACAATGCTAACTGAAAAGCGTCAATCGATTGGAAATCCCAACATCATCTCAACCAACAATATATCCACCAACATCATCTTAACCAGCATTATCTCAATAAATATTACCTCATCCAATAATTCAACCACCTTTCTCACATACTCTTTCTCTGAATATCCCATTACTGTCTGAAACTCGAAATTACATACGAGATCAATCGTGCCCTCCCAACGAGAATTTTACTTATAATCAACATGGAGTTTCACCTAGGCATATCAGTTCAGAAGTAAAACCAATTGTGAGTATTTTCAGTTCAACCAGAGAATCCATGGAAACGAGATTAGAAAATATTCAAATAGCAATAGGAAAAAATCAAAATGCTAATCAATAAACCAAAGAGTGATCCTACATATTCAGACTCTAAGATGGGCCACTATCGAATCAAATCATATAATGTTAACTACCAGAAAAGTTCCATCTGCCATCCTTTTCTCACTTTAAGGGAGATGCAGACCCGAATGAACACATCTTTTATTACAAACAAATGATGGCGTTGCACCTTGATAACAACTGAAATGGCCAGATTCTTTCCCTCTATATTAAAGGACGATAGATTAACTTGGTTCAGGTGTTTACTAACAAATTCAGTTCAAAAAATTAAAGACATAAAGGAATTGTTTGTCCAAACTCCTGCAATATCCGACAAGGTAATGTGTCGAAAAAACTAGTAAGAGTAATTCAAGGAGAAGATGAATCCTTTACACAATTTATCATGAGATTCAAAGCAGCTGCAACACCTGTGGATATAACGAGCGAGAAAAAATTGTGTGTCTTGTTTAAAAATATATTATTGAAAGGATATATAAGGAACTCTTTTGCTGGAACTCTCATTGAAACCTTGGATGAATTATATAACAAAGATGGAAAGTTCATAAGAAGAGAACAAGATAGCATAATATGGTCTCTGATCATAAAGTGGTTTAAGTAGGCTAGTCATTTATTTTTTTCAAGTTTTCGAGGCATTCTTTGTGTGTCTTTATCCCCTCATGTGACATAATTAATGTCTCGTAGAAAATTAATAGTAGATCCAAGTGTTGCTACTAATTTGATTAATTCATAATAAAGATTACTCACTTAAATAATTAGGTAATTAATTAATTAGAATGATAGGTATCGAGTCTAATGAGACTAGCAAACCTCGTAGAGACTTGGTAATATTAGTAGGTCAAGTGACATTAACACTTCATAGTGTCTATTGAGATAAGACAATGGTCTGCAGTATGATTAATTATATTGATGAGTATCAAGTCTAATAAGAATAATAATTCTATTAGGGATTTAGTGAACTTAGTAAGCCAAGTAGAGTAGACTGTAAGTTCTAGTAAGAACTAAGCTCAAGTGAATTGATGATGCCATCCATCGGCATCAGTTTGCATAGTGCATCACGTGATGCTCTTATTTGTGAGTGATGCCAAACAGTGGCACTTGGATGGGATGAGCACTTGTTAGTAATGTGAGAAATTCATGACATCAATGCTAGGTGATGAATTGACATGAAGGAGTAAAAATAAAGTGGCATCGACAATATATTGGTATCTACGCATGAGAGATGTAGAAGTTGACAGTAACACATGAGCATCACCATACTGCTTTTGTCGATAGGAAATTGGTTCTGAGTGATTGTGTCGATCATTAACATCAATTCAATGATAATTCAAGGCGTTGGCATTACTTCATGAATGATAGAAGGTAGTGGCATCACTTTGTGAGTGCTGCAAGATGATGGTGATATTTACCTAATCTGGTAGGTCCTTTAGCAATTCGCGAAGCAAGCTCGTAGTACCTCTGTGAGTTGCACAAGCTATTGGAAGTGATGGCATCGTGATGCAACCTCGTGACATCGTATTGTCAGTTATGCAAGTTAGTGACATCACTCATCCTCAGCTATAGATGATTCCAAGTATCGGCGTATCAATTAGGTTACTGAGTTACTGATTACTTGTGACTCAGGGTGTCAAGAAAAGACTCCAATATCTCAATAATCGAATAGAGCGACGTGTTTGAAAGTACAAAAAAATGGAGATACTAGGGGATGTGACAACATCTAGAGGTAGTGGAACCACATAAGAGTCCCAATAATGGCAATACCCAGCGCTGGAGAGTGATGCCAGCACTAAAGAGGCGTTGCCATGATAGGTAGGCCAGCGCTGGCACGAGAGGAATGCCAGCATTAGAAGGGAATATATGGCATTATGATGCGCCGACATAGAATTTTTCCAGCGGTAAAAGGGAATGGTTGCCACTGTGATGCGCCAACATTGGTTTGATACGACACTGGAAAGTGCCAGCACTGAAAGGGAAGTGGTTATCGATGTGATGCGCTAGCATTGGCGAGTGTTATTAGCACTCACATTTGGTCCTTGTAGGAGTAGTATGTTTGTTGGTACTACTTGCACTCGTATTTTGACCTTGCAGGAGTTGTGTGCTTGCCTAAGTTGGTACTTGTATTTGCACCAATTGCACCTGACAACATTCGTATTTGCATTCGACACTTGCATCTTCCTTTCCGCAAGTAAGGTACTTTCACAAGTGGTGGCATAGCCATCAGCCTTTCGTTACTTGATGTTAACTTAAACTTAAATGTGTTTAGATTAATCCAAGAGACACAAGTGTTGAGAGTGGATTCATAGAATTCAGCTGAGAATAACTATGAATCAAATTAGTAATTTATTCGACCGAACGAACATGTAATTGGTAAGTAGTTTTCAAGTACCAAAAGCCTATGCAGATATTGCGGAGACAATAATGAGTCAATATTGCTCAATATGAGTTTAAATAGATGTATCTATATATATGTATATAACAAGTTCAAGGAATTCAGTTGTAGAATTATTACACTTGGAACAAGTTTAAGTTGCTTTATACTAGTGGGAAATCCATCTAGGAGCTTGATATTTATTCAAGAACAAGGCCAAGGAAGAGAATATCACAGGGACATATCATAAATTTATAATTATATAGTCATAGAACATATGAGAGGAATTGCAATAAGCACTAGTGGCATTTAGAGAACAAAATTGTTCTATACTAGTGGGCAATCCATCTAGGAGCTGTTGATGGGGTGTCAAACTCACAAATAATTTTTCTCTACTTATATTACACTAATAACTTAGTATATTGACAAGTAGGGATCATTCCCAATGGAGGAATTGAGCAAAAGTTGTTATAAAAGTGTTCTTAACTAAGACTATTATAATGTAGAAATTCTGAAAATTGTTGTTTGTTATCAAATTATGAGAAAGAATTGATCAAGGAATCATTATCCACCAACGAACAAAGATATTATTAATCATACAAGTTTAACCTTCAATAAACGTTGATTTTTAACAACTTTAGACAAGTAATAAGTTCAACTAATCTCCGGATTCCTTAATTCACCGTATAGATTAAGTTCTCTAGTGGATTCTAATCAAGTGAACCACCTAAAATAGGATCTCTAGGTGTTATTCAATCAATTGCATTAATATTTATGAATCAAGTTGTACCTATCCACATGCTTGTAAGTTCGGCGTGTTAACCTAGGGTTATCATTTACACAATATTGTCCAGCAAAATCCTTTGTAACATATAATGTTTCGCTACTTTTGTAGAGATTGCTCTAACAATTACGGATTAGAGTTCTCTCAACTACCGTTAGAGTTGCATACAAGATACCAAATTGTGCACTTAGATAACTCGTAAACATCTCATGGTCATAAGAACGAAAAAAAATAATCAACAAAAGATATTTATCAAAAGATTTAACTTGTAAAAATCTGATTAATAAATCATGGTCGGAGTTTTGAAATCCTTCTTAATCAATAATGAAATTAGCTACTCATATTAAAGATATTCTCAAAAATAAAATACATGGATTAGAAAAACTTAAACGAATTCAAAGTTTAGATTAAACCCTAAGCAACAAATCAAGTTGTTGTGAATGTATGGTCGTGAGTAAATTGATGTAGAAGACTGATTTTTTTTCAGGATTCTAATCAACATTAATCAAAGCCCTCCATCACTAGAAAATCAACGGATGTTGGTACCTCAAAATTGATCCTAGGCAAAACAATGTACTGTTGAAGTACTTTTTAGGTTCGAGGATCAATAACTTACAAAATAAATCCAAACAAGTAGGATGTATGTATTTGTTGTGCTTCGATTACAAACAGAGGAAATGTGTTGATCTTAGGGGAAGGAAGCAAAGAAAGTTGAGGGAATTGTGTGTTGTGGTAGAAAAATAGCAGAGCTTGTGAGAATAATTTTCTATCTCTTCTCCGTCTGTGGCTTGTTTCTTGTTGTTCCCTCCTTTTAAAATTGGCTAAGAAGCCTATTTATAATGTTTGGTACCAAACACTTTCCTTGTAAAGTAGTGGTAGTTATGGGGAGATGGAGAAGTGGAGGTTGTGGAAATAACCGCCCACTTTGTCTCTGGGAAGTTTCTGGAAACTTCTAGACCATGAATCCAGTATCTCTTCAACCGCTCCAACTTACCACTGACTTTGTAACTTCCTTGTCATGGGATAGTGCTACATCCATGTTGTTGTAAACCGCCAGACCAAAACCCCATATTTTATCCTCCATTATAATATGATTTGATGTCTTTTAAGAGTTAGTGGGGTCATGGCTTCAAATACATGTGCCTTGTTGTAAAATAATATTTCTGGTAGACTTCTTGTCAATTTTGTCGTAGTTATGACTTAAGTGATAGTGCTAGCCTGAATAATGGTGCTAGCTTGAGCATAAAAATATTGTAGCAGTAATGGAATGTGGGACCAAACAGTTGTGGCACGTGGGACCTAGCAGTGGAGCAAGGCGCTGCACATGGAACATTGGCACTGCACGAAGCTTGGCGCTGCACGGAGCTTGGGCACACAGAGCTTGGTGCTGCACGGAGCTTGGGCGATGCATGGAGCGTTGGGAACACAGAGCTTTGGCGTGTACGGAGCTCGAGCGCTGCATGGAGCTTGGGAGTGTAGCGCTGATGCATTTCTCCATGAATTTGTGGTTTTGGTAGCTTTGTGGCTTTGGTTGTCTTCATTGTTTTGGTTGACTTTGTCTCTTTTATTATTTTGACATATTTGTGTTGGAGACAGGGCTAGGTCTTACTAAAGCCTGTACTTGTTGTTGCTATATGCCATTATTATTGATATTTTTCTAATGTCGTGGCCATAACTTTGGCCTATGGTTTCTCAGTTTTATGAAATTTAATTGTTAGCATTTATGCTTAACTTTTGTGCAGTGCATACAGAACATATTCAAGCGACGCAACCATGGAGGTTTGCTACTTGAGATAATGTTTGATGTGATTCTGCAATTAGATGATATGATGTATTTAGTAGCACATTTATTCGAGAATAATGTAAGATCTCAGAATGATCATTGTGCCCTTTTCGCTCGACTTTTTCGTAAAATAACTATTTTACTCCTGGTCCAAATCTTGATGAATATGGTTTCCTCCTCTAATTATAAAATGACTATTTTGCCATTTGATGTATAAAATGACTATTTCACCCCTGGGTTGAAAATTACCCAAATTGACTGTTTTACCCTTTTTCAAAAATCCACCGTAAACATTAAGTCCCCTGCTTAGCACGAAACGAGTAATGTTGGGTGGTAAGCACTAGATGGTGGTCTGCCAGACGAAGCAAAATATGTCTTTTATGGTTTAATGGCTAAATATTACTAGAAGAGCGTCAGTTGGCCGAACAATTTTTTCTCTTTTTGTGATTGTATTCTTAAGTATTTGGAGCATTAGTTGGTTGTAGATAGTGTTGAGCCAATATTGCCGTCAGAATACTAAGATGAGCGTTGAGGCATTGCTGTCGTCAGAACACTAAGATGAGTGTGGATGCAGTGATTCTGCCGTCAGACACAAAGATGAGTGTTAGCCGTGAACACTAAGATGAGTGTTGAGGCATTAATGCCGTTAAAAACACTAAGATGAGTGTGGAGGCAGTGATTCTTCCGTCAGACACAAAGATAAGTGTTAGCCGTGAACACTAAGATGAATGTTGAGGCATTGCTGCCGTCAGAACACTAAGATGAGTATGGAGGCAGTGATTCTGCCGTCAGATACAAAGATGAGTGTTAGCTCAGAACACTAAGATGAGCATTGAGGCATTGCTGCCGTTAGAACACTAAGATGAGTGTGGAGGCAGTGATTCTGCCGTCAGACACAAAGATGAGTGGTAGCCATGAACACTAAGATGAGTGTTGAGGCATTGATGCTGTTAGAACACTAAGATGAGTGTGGAGCCAGTGATTCTGCCATCAGACACAAAGACGAGTGTTAGACGTGAACACTAAGATGAGTGTTGAGGAATTGTTGCCGTCAGGACACTAAGATAGTGTGGAGGCAGTGATTCTGCCTTCAGACACAAAAATGAATGGTAGCTGTGAACACTAAGATGAATGTTGAGGCATTGCTGCCGTTAGAACACTAAAATAAGTGTGGAGGAAGTGATTCTGCCGTCAGATACAAAGATGTGTGTTAGCCGTGAATACTAAGATGAGTGTTGAGGCATTGTTTCCGTTAGAACACTAAGATGAGTGTGGAGGCAGTGATTCTTCCGTCAGACACAAAGATGGGTGGTAGCAGTGAACACTAAGATAAGTGTTGAGGAATTGCTGCCGTTAGAACACTAAGATGAGTGTGGAGCCAGTGATTCTGCCGTCAGACGCAAAGATGAGTGTTAGTCGTGAACACTAAGATGAGTGTTTAAGCATTGCTGCCGTCAGGACACTAAGATGAGTTTGGAAGCAGTGATTCTGCCGTCAGACACAAAGATGAGTTTTAGCCATGAACACTAAGATGAGTGTTGAGGCATTGCTGCCTTTAGAACACTAAGATAAGTGTGGAGGCAATGATTCTTTCATCAGACATAAATATGAGTGTTGAGGCATTACTGCCGTGAGAACACTAAGATGAGTATAAAGGCAGTGATTCTGCCATCAGACACAAAGATGAATGTTATCCGTGAACACTAAGATGAGTGTTGAGGCATTGCTGTCGTTAGAACACTAATATGAGTGTGGAGGAAGTGATTTTTCCGTCAGACACAAAGATGAGTGTTAGCCGTGAACACTAAGATGGTTAGAACTTGAGCATTGATATTCAAGGAATTCAGTCCATGGAATTTCTGCAACTTGAAACGAGTACATTCTTGACATGAAGTGCTTAACTTTTATGCAGTGCATACAGAACATTTTCAAGAAATTCAGCTATGGAAATTTGTTACTTGAGATAATGCTTGATGCGACTCTGCATTTGATTTAGCGATCTTTATTCAGATATGGCATAGCCTCTATTCTGAATATTCGTTGTTTTATTTTTTAGATGGTTTGCATCTAGTTTGCGGTTTTATTCAGCTATGGCATCGCCTCTATGCTGAATGTTCGTTATTTTATTTTTAGATGGCTTGCATCTAGTTTGCGTTATATTCAGATATGATACCGCCTCTATTCTGAATTTTTGTTATTTAGTTTGTGTTATATTCGTCTATGGCATCGCCTCTATTCTGAATATTCGCTATTTAGTTTGCATTATATTCAGCTATGGCATCGCCTCTATTTTGAATATTTGTTATTTTGTGTTTTAGATGACATGGTCATAGCTTTTATCCTGAATATTCACTATTTTGTATAACCAGTGCTCTGTTTTATACAAATAGTTTGCATGGATGCACATTAAATAACGAGGGTTTAGTCGGGTAAAGCCCTGAAATATGACGGGTGCATGCATACATAAAAGAACTACGAGGCTAATGTAGCTATGAGTTAAAGACGCATTTCTCAATTCTCTTGCGGAATGTAAGATTGCTATGATTAAAGATGCATTTCTCAATTCTCTTGCGGAATGTAAGATAACTATGATTTAAAGACGCATTTCTCAATTCTCTTGCGGAATGTAAGATATCAGTAATATTCATAATCCTGATGCTCGTCAGTAATTTATATGTTTTTATTTCACGTTTCTGCAGCTAGGAAAAATAAATCCAAATAAATCAATGAGCTTAGTTGTCGGATTTTACCAGGAATTTTGATTTGATGACACTCCAATGATGTCAAATAATCGCTGAAAGAACAATAGTTGATATAGTAGTACCTTTAGGATGATAGAGCGTTGTCTGGAGAGCATAAACTAGTGAAGCGTGGCTGATTTGTATGATGGAAGGACCAAAATTGACCCGTGTGTAGCATGATACAATGGATTTAAATATGAAATATTTTTTTGACCATCACCGACCACCAGCCCTCTCTTTGAGTTGTGTGGAGGTACTGATGTATAAATGCTCTCTTCAGGATGATGCGAGTGGGGTCTTGTCGCTACTACCGTTGTTGATTAAATACTCTGGTTGAAGGAGGTCGTTGCGTTAAATCTCTGAAACTGAAGAAGCCTTCATTCCCAAGGTGAAGCTACTTTGGTCTGCTGCTCGACGATGAACGATTTAATAATATCATCATGAATCCATGCCTCCAGGGTCTAATCAGGCAAGGGAATCCAGGAAGGTTCATATCTCCCATTATTGTTGTTATCTTCGCGCACCATGGATGAAGCAAAAACTTGATTTGAAATTGGAGTCCATATTGGCGCCCGGGCTGTTGAGTTGCAATTGCGATATTTTTCGCGAGCGTTGACTGAATGAAACTGTGTCTTATTCTTACCCTTTGGTTTATAAGCTTGTTTTCCCTTCTTGGACGTGATGATGATATGCTTGGAATGTTTATATAGGCGAAGTCCTATGGAAACACCGAGGGTAAAGAGGATGAGCCAGGAGATGTTTTTTCGCCGACGTAGTGCCACGGGTATCTTCAAAGACTATGTTCCCGGAGGCGTCTCTTAAGCTATCCTTTGAATCCTTGATTGTGATAGGGGATGGGATATGGTGATCAGTCCCCTGTCATACTCTTTTCTGATTACTGAAGTTGTATTTTATGGAGTAAACTTGGGATGCGTCTCAGCCTCATCAGGGGTTGCAGGCGCCTATCAGATCTGATGACGTAGTTGGTAGATGTGAAGAATTCTTTGCATCATATCTTTGGAGAGTAGAGGGCCTTGTCAAGATAGTGACTCTCTGGTTGACCGTCTCTTATAGGCTGGAGATATTCTTGACAGCGAGGGAATCTAGTGCAAATCTTCAGTCCCCAAGTGTGGTTCTTTTGATCCTTCGGATGCATCTACTGAAGATGATGCTCCGAGTAGTGTCTTTGCGTAGGATGCCAATGCGATGAAAATTGCACCAATTGAGTATCTAAACGATGGAGTTGACTTCGACTTCAAGTTTGACAGGAGCCAACTTCTGGAGGAAGCTGAGACAACTATGCTTGTTGTCGGATAGCTTTATCATCGTATTTGAGCCATTTAGGAGAACTTAAAGGAAGTAGGTGTATCTTCGGCTTAGAAGTGATTACTGAAGCTTGTAGGAGAAATCCATGGGTGTACGACATCACCTTTCCTCTATGCGGTCGTTCAGTGTCCATACCCGTTGCTTGGTGATGTTCCAGAAATAAGCAATCTTTAGATCTTGTTGGCTTGTTGACATATACCGGTGGGTTCTTTGGCGACGATTTTGCAGAGATAGGTCAAGTCTTGACTTCTTGTTGTGGATTCACAGATGTCCCAGAATCATGTCGTAATTTGGGTTTACATGATTGTTACTGGCGGATTGGCAACAAACACTCCCGGCCACAAAATTGTGGTGGTAGTGGTCTCTTCTGGACCTTTATGAATGAAGAAGTTTGATTGCTGCATCCCTGGTTTCTTTACTTGGATGGGGATCTCGTCATCATGTCGAATGTTCATTCTAGAACACGCATCTTACTCTACTTAAGGACTTCGTGTCTAGTGAGCCTTATGATGTACACGGTGATCCTTTGGAGAATGAATTAGTAGCTTGGCCGGAATTGAAAATTACTTCTGGAGCGAGGCGCGACTTGATAATCACTTTGACACAGGTATCTCGAATCATTTTTTATTTAATCACAGTCTTTTATGCAGTAATTAAATGTTTAATTTGTCTATTGCAGTCGTGGCTCCCAAATTGCTTCGTGTCTGATAATGTAGCAAATGCTACTCTTCAATCTGGAACAAAAAGACCGCGGGTACTTATGCATTTTCTTTGATGAATATCTTTGTATAGCCTAAGGGCGTAACTAGTCAGAGTGACTTGAGTATTCAACCCTTTGAACTTGGTATCCCGGTTGTTCCTGGTGTTTCGGCTGCTTATGTCGTGAGTAAAGCTTCCTTTCGAAATCCCTGAATAACGATTCCATGTCTTGTTGACTTTGGTGGATTTTGATTCTTATGAATAAATGTTATGCTTAGATGACTAGAAACGTAAATAATTCGACGTTAGAAAGCACCGTTATTGTTGGAAGCACTGAGGAAGAAGACAAAGATGACTAGGGACCTGAGAAATCATCCCATACTGAAGTGATTGGAGAATTCGGGGATGAAAACGAAGAACTTGGTGGTGAATCACATTGCGAGGTGCCTTCTTCTTATGATGACTTGTTGCAGATCCAAGTAGGTCTTCTCTATTGTTTTAGAATCATAATGATATAATCATAAATCTTAGACCCCTAAATGTGGAGAACCATGCATGATTTCATGTAAAACTTTGACGATTTTCGTTGTCGGATTTTTTTTTCCAGATTTAGGTCTTCCTGCCGTAATGGCCGTAGAATCCTCGTCTGAAGTTGAAGTGGGGTGGTTGACCTTTAAATCTTTAACTAAGAGGAAGAGATAACTTCTATATAAAGAATTTTTAAATTTGGAGTCTGTTTGCTAGGTGAAATAGACATGACACCGAGCGTCCAGAACTTTCCAGGCAATATTCTATAGGTTTTCAGTTATCATGTAGTCGACCGTTTTGTCTGCCCTTATTAGCTTGCTTCTCTGATTGAAGCGTCCTTTTAGAATGTTGTAGTAGACATACATATGAATCATTTGGTGTATAAATAATCCCCAAATTCCTTACCAATAAGCGCCATTTTCAGTTCTTCCGGAGGGTTATGTAAAAAACGTTTTTGGCGACATTTTTGCGAAACGACCCATATCTTTTCTAAACCATATGCATGACTCAAAACACTTTTTAATGAATGTCTAGGTTTCTAATGGAAATATTTTATGAATTTTATGATTTATGCTTCAATTCCTTGTGTTTAAGCCATTTTGGCTCATTATCTCTAATGTCCTCATTTTTAGGGGGGGAATGAACCAAATAAGAGAGATGAACTTGTAGGTGAAGGATTAAAGATTACCATGAGATTTGATTTTGGTGATGTGTATTTTACATCTCAAAATAAAAAGCGATCTCTTTCTGATGCTGTTGTTGAAGGAAGCACTCCGAGTGCCTTTATTGTACACAATGCTGCTATGATAGAGGTTGTTCATGATGTTTCCGGTAGCACTGCTTGAAAGAGTAGTGTTGGTGTTTTTGGTGAAAACATTTTGAGAAATGGAACACCAGAATTAAAAATAGTTGTTGAACCTGAATTGAGTTAATGATTGAACTAGAACTAAAATCCAAACCGTTCCTCTTTTAAGATAATTGAATAATTGAATTTGTAACCGAGAGGTTGATCTCCCGTTGTGGTCGCCAATTGGCTGTACCTAAAAATTTCTCTTAGGAAAAACAATGTACTGTTGAACTACTATTTAGGTTCGAGGATCAAAATCGTACAAAACAAATCCAAACAAGTAGGATGTTTGTATTTGTTGTGCTTCGGTTATAAAGAGAGGAGATATGATGATCTTAGGGGAGGGAAGCAAAGGGAGTTGAGGGAATGTGTGTGTAGAATTGTATATTGTGGTAGAAAAATAGCAGGGTTTGTGAGAATAATTTTCCATCTCTTCTCTGTCTGTGGCTTGTTTCTTGTTGTTCCCCCCTTTTAAAATTTGCTAAGAAGCCTATTTATAATGTTTGGTACCAAAAATTTTCCTTGTAAAGTAGTGGTAGTTGTGGGGAGATGGAGAAGTGGAGGTTGTGGAAATAACCGCCCACTTTGTCTCTGGGAAGTTTCTGGAAACTTCTAGACCATGACTCCAGTATCTCTTCAACCGCTCCAACTTATCACTGACTTTGTAACTTCCTTGTCATGGGATAGTGCTACACCCATGTTGTTGTAAACCGCCAGACAAAAACCCCATGTTTTATCCCCCATTATAATATGATTTGATGTCTCTTAAGAGTTAGTGGGGTCATGGCTTCAAATACATGAGCCTTGTTGTAAAATAATATTTCTGGTAGACTTCTTGTCAATTTTGTCGTAGTTATGACTTAAGTAATAGTGCTAGCCTGAGCAAACAATGGTGCTAGATTGAGCATAAAAATGTTGTAGCAGTAATAGAATGTGGGACCAAACAGTTGTGGCACGACAGTGGCGCGTGGGACCTAGCAGTGGAGCAAGGCGCTGCACATGGAACATTGGCGCAGCACGAAGCTTGGCGCTGCACGGAGCTTGGGCACACAGGCTTGGTGCTGCACGGAGCTTGAGCGCTGCATGGAGCGTTGAGAACACTGAGTTTTGGCGCGTACAGAGCTTGAGCGCTGCACGGAGCTTGGGAGTGTAGCGCTGATGATAGCACCATTGTGGCCCACTTCTCTTAGTGCTGCGGCTACCACTTCTCCGTTACTTTGTGGTTTCGGTATCTTTCTGACTTTGATTGACTTCATTGTTTGGGTTGACTTTGTCTCTTTTATTATTTTGACATATTTGTGTTGGAGACATCGCTAGGGCTTACTAAAGCATGTACTTGTTGTTGCCAGGGCTATAATCTATATACTATTATTATTGATATTTTGCTAATATCGTGGCCATAACTTTGGCCTATGGTTTCCCAGTTTTATGAGATTTAATTGTTAGCATTTATGCTTAACTTTTGTGTTGTGCATACAAAACATATTCAAGCGATTCAGCCGTGGAACTTTGCAACTTAAGATAATGTTTGATATGATTCTGCAATTAGATGGTATGATATTTTGTAGCACATTTATTCGAGAATAATGTAAGATCTCAGAATGACCATTGTGCCCATGTCGCTCGATAAAATGACTATTTTACACCTGGTCCAAATCTTGATGAATATGGCTTTTTACCTCTAATTATAAAACAACCATTTTCCCCCTTAATGTATAAAATGACTATTTTACCCCTAGGTTGAAAATTACCCAAATTGACTGTTTTACTCTTTGTCAAAAATCCACCATCATCAACAACAAAACTCATATCCTTTGTTATTTTATCGCTGCCAAACAGACCCAAATCTCCACCAAATCAGAATCAGAAAATACAAATCACATTCAAATTTTTGTAAAACCATCCTTCTTCCTGCTTTCCCAAACTTGACTAATCTCTGCAATCTTGCAATTGACCCTAACCCAAACTCTGAATCAATCCAACATCAATTATATCACCAGCTCCTCAAACTAGCCAAAATCATGGATCCATCACAGGCCTAAGTATTCTTCGAACACTCAGCTCAACCTAACTCAACAACCTTGTTCACTAATTCCTGTATCTTTCTAACCCATTATCTCTTTCATTCTCACTAATACTCTCGACTGAAACCCTTGCAAACAACCACAGACTCGAAAACCGCAGCCAACAACATCACCACCAACAACGAAAATCAATTCTATCTTCAACCTACAACACACCATCAGTCATCATTAGTCACGACCACATAACTTATCTTTATTTACCATCTCCTTAACTGTTTCTTCAAATCCTCTAACCACCAACACCCATTTCTGTGTCTCACCTTCTAACCAAAACCCTATCTTCAATCTCAACTGATTATGTCAATAAACCCCTGGTAACAGCCATCGAAACCATGGCTTGACGGATGACAACCTTGGTTGAGAGCAACATCAAATCCTCTTCTCTTCTTGCGAACTGAGACCTAATTTTTTTCCTCTTGAGATTTGCTTTACTAGCACACACGTGCAATATATTTGTATCGAAGCCTACTAACAAGTTAAATTCCTCATTCCCTCTGGCAAGAGTATAATTAGTTGTAAGCTAATATTAATCCCACTAGTATAATTTTCAAGCTCAATGTATCTACCACCCATTAAGCTCACAATTACTAATTGTTGAGATTTTACTAGACTAAATAGTTTCCGATATATCCATTTCGACGCTTTCTCTTCCTTTATGAAAATTCAAGCCATTGTACCTGAAAAATATAAAAAACAGACGTAATATACATGTTACAAGCTATTAAAAGCGTGAGGAACCGATACTAGAATTAGGTGTTTTAGATACCTATCAAATTCCTCCACACTTAGGCTTTGCTAGTCCTCGAGCAAATTTAAACCAAACTAATTCTAAACTACTCTAAAATAAAATACAACTCCCTTTCGTTGAGGATACGGTTACACTTGTGTAACAAGCCTTTAAACCCCTAGGTGTCCCTAGCGGACCCCTCCGTCTAAGATGTGGTCAGGCCACATACATTTTGTATGTGGGCCATTTTTATATTTTGACACATATTTAATTTAAAAAGATACCCCCTCTAAATCCCATTAAATGTTTTACTTTTTTTAGAAAAAGTAAAGTAGGAAGTTAACAAAAAAAAGAAGATAAACAGTTAGGTAATAAAACTGTTTTGGAAAAAAGTTTTCTACTTTATAAGAAGCGTGAGCATATAAAGATGGGCCACATACTTCAAGTATGTGGTCCGACCACATCGTAGCTGCACCGTTAGTGGACGAGTTATAGTCTCGTGAGGGTTTATAAGAGAGTTATCCACAAAACCTAATCTTCTAACTTTCAAATATTCCAAAGCACCTGCATCCAAATATCTAAGAGGACATAAAGTTTATGCACACTAATAATAAGAAGTTAGAAGTACAAAAGAATATACTCTCATGCTTAATTGTTGAGCGAGAAATAACCAATGCTATATGAAAGAATTCAGGTTCGAGAGCCATCAAATGTCTCGACTTCTACCTCACCAATAAGGTTTTATGAAATTGTACTCAAAAGATGCACTTTATGGTTATCATGTGCGCAGGAAGGAATGAAGATAATAATCATGCACACGTTTAATGGTGGGAAGGGAAAACCTTCCAAATTATATTTTAATACCTCATAGAAGCGTGGGAAGAAAAAAACTATTTTCTGATAATCTCTAAGAAAGGAAATTAACCACTATTTGAGGATGGGAATGCTTACTTGTTGTCCGATCTACAATTAGCACCAATTCACAGCGTTCTATAAAAACGTCTTTGTCTTCGATCTTCAACTGTTGATGATGAACCCTTGAAGTTTGTAAAACTTTGATAATTTATAACTCTTTTCCTCAAATTCTTGTTGCTTGAAATTTTTTTAAATATTTCTTTTTTCCCACGATTTTATTGAATAAATAAAAAAAGAAATATATACTAAAGCAATAAAATATATATATATTTTTTTCTGTTTTCTTAACGAAACAAAAAAACAATGAAATACAAACTAAAAGAATAACATTGAAACTAATATGGTCATGGGAGAAGGACTTTACCACTTTGATTCTTCACAACTTGTACTGTCTCGGTATCATAAACTTCACATTCACTTCTTTTAATTTTCTTCACTCTTGTACTTAGTCTTCAACTTGAATACAAAATTCTGATTCTTGTATTGCTACTTCATTTTGAATCTTAATTTTGCTCTTCCTTATAGTGTTGCTTGTAAACCTTGGACGTCTTCAACTTTCTTCAAATTTATGATATTCTGCTTGTTGATGATGATGTTGTTTCTATGGAGTTGTTGTTGTCGAGAGAGAAAAAACGGTGCTAACTATAAACAAGATTACAAGAGATGTTGTAAGTTAGCAATTCTGATTGCACCCTCGTGATTGAAGAAATAACATTCAAGAGTAGTGCTAAAATTGGTGCGAAGTTGGGTAGATCATCATTCTGCCCGGAATTAGCGTAGGATGACATACACTCTAAAGGAAAATATTTAGACATCTACAAAGAATTGAAAGTATGGTGCCTCGCTTGATGAAACAATAGGTAGTTGATATGGGCGTAATTCATACATATTTACAGTCTAATTTATATTTGCTAGTACTTTTAATTGTACTAATTTTACTATTTTATTGCTTTAATAGGTGGTATGCATAAAACCCAAAGTTGCGACTAAATACGGTTGAACGGGCTAAATTGCTAATGGAGTTTAGCTATTTATCTATCTGGACCGTAACTATGCGTCTCTATGACTAATTATGTTAAGCCAGAGAGATTGTAAGTGTCAGGTGTAGTGGCCACAAATAAAAACAAGAAGTAAACTTCTCTTGGTTGTTGGTGAGAGAAGGTGGTGATCAGACTACACATGAGTTTCAAAGTACGGAGTATAAAAAAGAGTGGGTCAATGGTGCTGGCTATTGCACGTGGCTAGGTGAGGAATCTCTGATTGAACTTAAATAAAGAGTTGGGAAAGTGGGCGTACTCATTTCGGTGTTGGGAAGTGAAAGAAGTTGATAGAGAAGTAGCCTTAGGCTGGGGTGTCAGGTGTTGTTTTAGTGAAAAAAAGCCAGAGATAGGAGTTGGGTCAAAGACGTGGCTTGGAATAAGAGGTGGATAACACGTGAAAGAAAGATAGAAAAAGAAGTGAGAAAAGGAGTAGGATGAGATCACGTGGGTTGTGTAATGTGGTCATTTTCTATTCCTAGGTATTAGAAAAACCTGACTATAAAAGGGGGGCGGAAGAGATGCGTGAGGAGGAGAGAGGTCTGACGACTGATTGGACAGAGGAGAGAGGGGGTAGGTTGGAGGCGTAGAAGAGATTGAAAGGGGGGAGAGAAGGAAAGTTCGGTCTGGGGGTGGATCGAGATTGTAGAGTGGCTGTGTTCTGGACAGAAAGGGTTGGCGGTTGTGATTTCCTGGGGTTGGAGTTTTGAAGGCGCAGAGAACAAGACAAGAAGAAGAGCACAGAAAATCAGAAGTGGAAAAGGCACAAATAAGGGTTTAATATTTCACTCTAGTTTTTGTTAATTCTTTTTAATGGGGTTTGAGAAACCCATTGCCATGTTCTAATTGATTTTGTAGCTGGGGTTTTATGTTGAAACCACATGGATTTTTAGGTTAATTGAATTGATTTATATAGCAAAAGACTATTATGATTTGAATAGAATAGTTCCATGATTTTATTTATTGATTTAATGATAAAATTATTTGTTGCTTCACCGGTTCTGTACAATAGAGTAACCTTTGTATATAATTAATATGATTGCAAATATATTTGTCTAGTTATTTGATATTTCATGTTTGGGTTAAATCCTTCGATGGGGTATGCTTAGAATAACCAGGTATTATTTGTGAACCTATAATTAGTTTCGTATAATTTTCTCGCTAACGCAATTTGATGGTGTATGCTGAGACTTAGAGTTTTTGATGCGCCATGCTTAGGGCGTCCCAGTGACATTTGCAACTCTAATACATATAATAGGTGATGTCGATAGAACGAACAATAGATAATATTCAGGAGTTATGTTTCACTTCAGTAATTAAATAGAAATAGTGGTGGATACTAAAAACCCTGGTTACCAACTCTCTCTGTTTAGTTATTTTATTAGTTTATTTTGTTTTCTTATTCCATTCATAATTCTAAAAATCCAAAAAGATTGTTCTTGATTAGTTGATTAGAGATATTGATTACAGTATTTGTCTGCTCCCTGTGGGTTCGACCCGTATTTGTCGTTGTCTACTTGTTAGACGTCGTGCAATTGCGGTTATTATGTATAGGTTCATCAGAATCCTATCATTAGTCTCCACTAATGATTGATCAGCAACTTTAATACTAAATTCATTTCGCACCTAATTTGCCACCGACATAGTTAAATCCAACAATTACTCTCGAACAAGTAAGAAACCCGAATATTGTTCTCTAGCACATCTAAGTTCAGTTATTTCGGTTAGAACTCCGTATGAAAACTTAGCTAGAAGTATACTAAGTGACTCTAAAATATCTAAAAGTTGGATGTTCATGCAAATAGTTACAAGAAAGTTGAAAATTTTCTACCTAATAAGTGAATGCTCAAGAATTATATACGCTTAACCACTCCCCCACACTTAAACTTTACATTGTCCTCAATGTAAATTCACTCATCCAATGTAAAATCAAGGTGGGAAATCCTATTATGACATGAAAATTCAGAAGAAAAAAAAAAAGAACAAGAAATACTAAACCAATGGGTTGCCTCCCATGCATCGCTTGGTTTAAAGTTATCAGCCCGACTCCACTTGTTCATTCCTACTCCTCTAGAGGGAGTAGATCACTCATCTTTATGAATTCTTGATTCTCCGTCATAAATTTCTCATAGTATGGATTCACTCGATGATCGTTCACCTTGAACTTTTTTCTTCTTTTGGGACTAGAAATCTCAACTGCACCATGAGGAAACACATTAATAACAACAAATGGTCCAACCCATTGGTACCTAAGTTTACCAGGAAACAACTTAAGACGAGAATGAAATAAAAGAACTTTCTTCCCTATAACAAAACTTTTCCGAGAAATCATCTTGTCAATGAAAGCTTCAGTTTTCTCCTTGTAAATACGTGAAATTTTATACACATCATTGCGTATTTCTTCCAACTCATTGAGTTGAAGCTTTCTTTGTTTACCTGCATCATCTAGTTCCATATTGCACATCTTAATGGCCCAATAAGCCTTGTGTTCAAGTTCTACGAGAACATGACAAGGTTTACTATAAATCAACCTAAAAGGAGAAATTTCAATTGGCGTCTTGTACGCTTTCTGGTATGCCCATAAAACATCGTTGAGTCTCAAACTCCAGTCTTTTCGTGTAGTGTTTATCGTCTTCTCTAAAATGTATTTGATCTCACGATTGGAAATCTCAGTTCGTCCACTTTTTTGCGGATAATACGGTGTGCCAACCTTATGAGTAATGTTGTACTTCTTTAGGAGATCATGAAAGGATATCTGAAAATGGGAACCTCACAGGTTAAGCCAAATCTAGAAAAAATTTGTTCATTCACAAACTCACATACAACTTCAAAATCATTTTTCTTGGTGGTTCTAGCCTCCACCCATTTAGAAACGTAATCAACGACAACAAGTATATAAACATTCCCATACGAATTCACAAAAGGTCTCATAAAATCGATACCCCACACATCAAATATCTGTACGGGGAAAATTGGTGCTAGTGGCATTTGATTTTTATCACCTAGATTGCCGGTTCGTTGATATCTATCAAAAGCTTTACAAAACAAGTATGCATCTTTAAATAAAGTAGGCCAATAGAAACCACTTTCAAGAACCTTGAGATCTATTCTCTTGGACCCAAAATGGCCTCCGCAAGCATATGAATGACTGAAATTTATAATAGATTGAAATTCATATTCTAGAACGCACCTTCGGATCATTTGATCGGGACAATGCTTCCATAAATAAGGTTCATCCCATGTATATTGCTTGGCAACTTTATTAAGATTTTGTTTCTAAAAAGTAGAAATAGTACTAGGTACTTGTCCCATCACCAAGTAGTTTACAATATTAGCGTACCACGGAGTCATGCCATCGACTGTAAAAATTTACTCATCCGGAAAGCTATCTTTCAAAGGAATCACTTCTTCGAACACAACCAATCAACTTAGATGATCTGCTACGGTGTTCTCACTTCCCTTCTTGTACTTAATTTGGATGTTGAACTCTTAAAGAAGAAGTATCCACCTTATGAGTCTTGGCTTAGCATCTTTCTTTGTTAGCAAGTACCGAAGTGCAACATGGTATGAAAAAACAATCACTTGTGTACCCACCAAGTAAGATCTAAACTTCTCTAGTGTAAATACTATGGCCAAGAGCTCATTTTCAGTGGTTAAGTTGTTGATTTGTACAGTATTGAGAGTTCTAGAAGCATAATAAATGACATATGGAACTTTACCATCTCGTTGTCCCAACACAACTCCAACATCATAGTCACTAGCATCATACATCAACTCAAATGGCTTGCTCCAGTACAATGGTTTGATGATTGGTGCGGACGTCAACAACTCTTTCAAGTTGTCAAAAACCTTCTTGCATTCCTTGTCACAATCAAAGGTAACTCCTTTCTGAAAACGTTTGCACAAGGGCATTGCATTCTTGGAGAAATACTTGCTAAACTCCTATAAAAACCTGTATGTCTAATAAAAGAACAAACTCCCTCATAGTTGTGGGGTATTATAAGTTTCTAATCACATCTATCTTAGCCTTGTCCACTTCTAATCCCCTAGAGGATACATGGTCTACCATAAAGTGACACTTTTCTCAATTAAGCACGAGATTTGTTTCTACGTATCTTTTAAGAATAAGTGTAAGGTCGTCTAAGCACTTGTCAAAAAAATTACCATACACAAGCCATCCATGAACACTTCTATGATGCTTTGAACATAATCTGAAAATATACATACATCGGTGAAAAGTGGCGTGAGCATTACATAAACCGAATAACATACGTCTATAAGCAAACGTGCCAAAAGGGAAAATAAAAGTCATCTTCTCTTGATCTTCCGGAGCTATTATGATCTGATTATAACCTAAAAAAACATCAAGAAAACAATAGTGAGAGTGTCCAGCCAATCTCTCAAGCATTTGATCAATGAATGGTAAGGGAATAATGGTCTTTTCGGGTGGTAAAATTGAGTCTTCAATAGTCAATGCAAACTCTCCATCCGGTCTGAATTCTAGTTGGAACCAAGTCATTATCTTTGTTTTTCACCAGCGTAATACCATATGTATTTGGAACAACTTGAACCAGGCTTACCCATTTGCTATCAGATATGGGATAGATAACCCCTACATCCAACAACTTTAAGATCTCTTTCTTGATTACTTCCATCATCGGAGGGTTCAAGCGACGTTGAGTTTATCTTATTGGTTTTTCCCCCTTCTCAAGAAGTATTCGGCGCATAAACATAGAAGGGATGATTCCCTTGATATCGGCAATGGTCCACCCAATGGCATACTTGTGTTCTCTTATCATTTGAACAAGTTTCTCTTTTTGTACCTCGGTAAGGTCTTTGGAAATAATCACCGGTAACTCCCCCCTATCACCTAAATACACGTATTTGAGGTGACCCCGAAGATGTTTCAATTCAAGGATAGGTTCACGCAAAATCGAAAGTAATTTTTTTTTTGTTAGTACAAGGGAATGAAACATAAAAAACTTCATTCCTAGGTGAAAGTTCTTGTAATGAATTAAGAGAGAAAATAACTTCCTTAAGTTCATCACTAATTTCTACATCACTTTCTGTGTTATTATGACTTCCACAATCTAAACTCTTTATTATGATTTTCTCTAATGAATCATCACCCTCTAGATCGAACATTTTTTAGCTAAAAAATCAATCACATCAATTGAGAAGAAAGAATCTACGTCACTAGGGTATCTCATAGCCTCAAAGATATTGAATCTTATATTTTTACCATCAAATTCCATAGTTAAGATGCCTTTAAGAACATCAATCTTAGTTCTAGTGGTTCTCATAAAAGGTCTACCCAACAATAAAGGTGTAGACGATGGTGAATATTCGTCCCTTATATCTAGAACATAGAAATATGCAGGAAAAACAACCTCGTTAACCCGTACCAAAACATCTTCCACAACCCCTTTCGGGTAAGTGTTAGACCTATCATCAAGTTGAATGATAATACCGGTGTCTTTAAGTGGACCAAGATTCAAAGATTCATAAATTGAAGCAGGCATAATATTAATAGATGCTCCTAAGTCTAACAAAGCACATTCAAACCTAGTTTTACCAATTGTGCATGGTATATTGAAACTACCGAATCGTTCAATTGAGGTGGGAGTTTCTTTTGAAGATACGCCGAAGCATTCTCCCATTCACTCATTACTTTATTACCGGTCAATCTGTGATTGTTAGTGCACAATTCCTTCAAGAACTTTGCATATCGAGGAATTTTCTTTATTGCTTCAATTAGTGGTATGTTCACTTGGACCTTTCTGAAGATGTCTAGAATGTCTCTTTCGTGTATCTCCTTCTTTGACTTTGTAAACCTACTAGGAAAAGGTGGAGGAGTGATATTAGTAGAAACAAGAGGTTTATAGTTGGGATTTGTTACTGTATCTGTCACGGACCGGAAAATTACGCCTCCGTCGCGTTGCGCTGGGCAGGCCAGAACTCCCCGATGTGTGCCCTAAGATAGAAACCGAACCATATAGCTTAATTTCTCGCTGGAAAATGCAGGTAGATTTTTCCTTTCCAAGCGTGCTTTGCATGCATGATACTCGAAACGTAGTTTCCTTATCGTTCCAACTCACCCTTGTTCTGCAAAGGGAGCAAGGCCATTAAAGCCAATGGTGAATGCCTTTGATAAGCATCACATAATTAGAATCCTTGTCCAGGTCTAACTCATGCCTTGGACTAGCACCTAGGCCATTTCAAGCCTAACTTTTTGCTTTATTAATTTTTCTTCGATCATGCGCTGGAGTCTGCACTGATCTTTTTCTTGCTAACAGTGCAACATCCAGGCACATGCCATTCTATGCCGTAACGGTTGCTAGAAAGTATGAACAATCCATCGAATGGAATTGCAACTACCTCATGAAGTGTGACAACAATCATCTCTTGACTTAGCATTGCCAAGCCAGATGACACGAGTTACCATAATGTCGCAATCACCTCTAAATTAGATGATATGAGCGACAAGGTGTTGCACCTCAATGCATTGCATTGCGACTGCCTACGTACCCAAACCGTACCTTGAAGGGATAAAGCATGCCTGTAGTTCAACAAAGTGTTAATTCGAAAAGAACAAGTAACTTAAGCATATTAAGGCAAAGCCAACATCAATTCCCACTTTATCGCAAGGCCAAAGGCCAAGCAAAGCCTAGGACGTATAGTCCGAAGGACTTTCGCAAGGTATGCACTAGCTTGTGCATAACTACTGCTATCTACTACGCAAATATGCGTTCTCAAGTAAGCAACACGATTGAATGATGCTTTCACATAATTCAAGCTTTATGGGCTCAACTACAAGCATATTGATGCTTAAGCATCAAGTATGCTCCAATGCATAGGCCACATCGCTTTTATATATATATGTGCATCACCGCTCATGCACAATCAAACTTCATCGATTAAACTACCAGCATATTGATGCTTATGCATCAAGTATGCTCCAACGTATAGGCCACATCACATTTATATATATGTGCATCACCGCTCATGCACATTCAAGCTTTATCGTTTAAGCTATAAGCATATTGATTCTTATGCTTCAAGTATGCTCCAACGTATAGGCCACATCGCATATATATGTGCACTACCGCTCACGCACATTCAAACAAAGCTCCCTCCCTATATATGTTTTATTCGTATTTTTACAAATAAATAAAAGAAAAGAAAGTGACATCCATCGACTGCACTTAGGCAAAAACGCCAACTGGTTGGCGCCTCCTAGGCAAATCCGCTAATTGGTTGGCGCCTCTTAGGCAAATCCGCTAACTGGTTGGCGCCTCTACGCTAATCCGCTAACTGGTTGGTGCCTCAAGGAAATTCCGCCATCTGGTTGGCACGTCAAGGTAATTCCGCCATCTAGTTGGCGCTTCAAGGCAATTCCACTTTCTAGTTAGCATTTCCAAGGCAAATCCGTTTTCTGAAAAGCCAAGTTAAGCATCATCGATTTTAAACCAACACCTCCTCCATATATATGTTTTATTTGCATTTATACAAGTGGATATAAGGAGGATATGTGACATTCATCTACTGCACTTCCTAGTGATGCATTCTCAATCATGCATCACGGCCTAATAGTGCATTAGCACTATGATGCTCTTGCGGATGCGCAACATTGGTTAGTGATGCATTCTCAATAATGCATCATGGAATAATAGTGCATTAGCACTATGATGCATCCTCGAATACGCAACATTGGTCAGTGATGTGTTCTTAATAATGCATCACGGTATAATAGTGCATTAGCACTATGATGCCTTCTCAGGTAGCAACATTGGTTTAGTGATGCATTCTCAATAATGCATCACGGCACAATAGTGCATTGACACTATAATGCATTCTCGGTACGCAACTTTGGTTCGGTGATGCATTCTCAATCATGCATCACGGCATAATAGTGCATTAGCACTATAATGCATTCTTGGTATGCAACATTGGCTTAGTGATGCATTGAATCATGCATCACGGCATAATAGTGCATTGGAACTATAATGCATTCTCACTTACGCAACATTAGCTTAGTAATGCATTGAATCATGCATCACGGCATAATAGTGCATTGGCACTATAATGCATTCTCACTTACGCAACATTAGCTTAGTGATGCATTGAATCATGCATCACGGTATAATAGTGCATTGACACTATAATGCATTCTCACTTACGCAACATTATCTTAGTGATGCATTGAATCATGCATCACGGTATAATAGTGCATTGGCACTATAATGCATTCTTACTTATGCAACATTAGCTTAGTGATGCATTGAATCATGCATCACGGCATAATAGTGCATTGGCACTATAATGCATTCTCACTTACGTAACATTAGCTTAGTGATGCATTGAATAACGCATCACGGTATAATAGTGCATTGGCACTATAATGCATTCTCACTTACGCAACGTTAGCTTAGTGATGCATTGAATCATGCATCACGACATAATAGTGCATTGGCACTATAATGCATTCTCGAATAGCAACATTGGCTTTGTGATGCATTCTTAATAATGCATCACGGCATAATAGTGCCTTTGCACTACGATGCATCCTCGGGTACTCCACATAGGGTCAGTGATGCATTCTCAATCATGCATCACGCGTAATAGGGCCTTAACACAATAATTCGAGGTCAAGGCATCTACACCCTAATGCATATCTAAGTAAGCTTTATAAGCTTAGGATGAATCTTTTCATCCCATGCCATGACGCATCCCTAAGTAAGCGTCATGTGAAAATTGCGGGTGTTACAGTATCAGCCTTTTTAGAGGTTGTTTCGTCCACTTCTTGGTCCAAAACAAATTCATGTGATTCCGGTGATGTTACCGGTTTCTCTATTTGCTTCTCACTTCTCAATTCATCAACATTGACATTCTCTCTAGGATTCAACGGTTGGGAAGACAGTTTTCCATACCCTTGTTCCTTGATTAGATTCATGTCATTATCCAATTGACTAACTTGATTTTGCACATCTCTCATAGACATCTCTGATTTCTGTTGAAATTGGTTGAAACCTTGCATTGTCTTTGTAACTTCTTGCATACTTTGCATCATAAGAGTGAACTTACTGTCTACACTTGAGACTTGATTTTCTTTTTGTGGTCTTTACAAGAATTGATACCCACTTTGTTGATTGAAATTCGGATTGTCTCCAGCTTGCATGTTGGCGTAGCTGAAATTTGGATGATCTCGCCAACCCGAATTATATGTGTTATAGAACGGATCATATCTTTGCCTTGGATGATTTTGGTACATAGCATTTGCTTGTTCAATATTGCCTTCATATGATGGAAAAATCACTGCGGCCATTTTTTGCATCATTTTCTCCATGTTACCCATCCTTTGTTCCATATATAAAGCTTCACCAACTTCATTCACCTTCTTGGTAAGTGTGTCTGATCAGGTAGAGAATTGTTGAGAATTAGAGGTTATATTCTAAATCAACGTCCTTGCTTGTGTGGGTGTTTTGTCAACTAGAGATCCACCACTTGCAACATCTATAATTTCTCCATCACTCAATAAGAGTCATCCGTAGAAGTATTGAATGATAAGTTGATCTGTGAATTGGTGATGTGGGCAACTTTGGCACAATCTCTTGTATCGTTCTTCAAAAGTGCATAATTTATATATTTTAAGTATCTTCGAAAGGATTTTCCTTTCTACCCTTCAATGTGTGCAGGATTTCTATCTTCATTCCTGCCTGCACACATGAGAACCATAAAGTGCGTCCTTTGAGTGTCAAATTCATAAAACCCTATTGGTGAGGCAGAAATATTCGGTTGCTCTTGATTCTGAATTCTTTCATATGGTGGTTTTCTCCTAACTCAAAAGTTAAGCATGAGAATAATGTTCTTTGATACATCTGACTTCTTATTATTAGTTTGCAGAAACTTTATGTCTTCGTAGCTCTTTGGATGCAGATGTTTTGGAATACTTAGAAGTTGGAGTAGGTTTTGTGGGTAAATCTCTAGTAAACCCTCACGAGACAAATATAGTCTACTAGGGACACCTAGGGGGTTTAAAGGCTTGTTACAGACGCTAAGTAAAGCCGTTTCCTCAACGAAATGGAGTTGTTGTATTTTAGATTAGTTTAGATTTGTAGTTTGCTCGAGGACTAGCAAAAGGCAAGTGTGGGGGGAATTTGATAAGTGCATAATTTATATATAATAAGTATCATTTTCTTATACTTATTTGCTAGATTTTGTGTGAATTACCGTGTGTTAGTATTACTTTTGTAGTTTATGTATTTTATTAGGTTACATCTCTGAAACAAGTGAAATTGAGCTTTACAAGAGAAGAATTGACAAAGACCCAGTGGAAATCAGTCTATTCCAGGATTTCTACCCTACATCTTGTAGAAAATTAAATTACGAAGCCAACGTCGAAAGAAAGAGGTCATTTCGACTTCGTATGAGAAAGTTATGGGAAAAAAGAGGGGTTAAGTTTGTCGGTTTCACGGAACCGACAGTTAAACAAACTTATTGAATATTGATAAAGGGCACTTGTGTCTCTGTTAAGGGACATCTGAATTTCATATGATAAAAGCACCAACCATTCTACTCGGGGCCACCCCCTTCTTCTTCTTCTTCTTCTTCTTCTTTATCTGGAACGGAGAAAACAGAGCAACTCCGGCTGCTCTTCGTAACAATGATAGCTAATGACTTCATGGAAGAGAAGTTAAACAAAGAACTGATATGGCTTAGTTTGAATCGAAGATACATGGATGAGTTGAGTTTGGGTCTGAGATGAAGAGGTCGCTGGCTAGTGAAGCTCGAGCCTGGCAGAGAGAAGGTTGAGTTGCTGGAATTATTTGATAGATGGTGAGGGAGCTTTGATGGCAGTTGGAGAGTCAGTGATCATGACAGAGTTAGTGGAGAAGGCTTCGGTGATTGATTGAATGAAATCAATGGGTCTGTAGAGCTGGGAACTGTGATCGCTTCCATTGAAGTTGTAGTTAGGTTGTCCTGAGTTAAACATGATTAGAAGAGTTGTGTTTCCATTTGATTTTCGGCGATGGTGGTCGAGTCTATGGTGGCAGTGATGGGTGCTACAGGCAGTTGATATCAATGGCAGTTTGGGAAGCAGCTGATGGTCCAAGTCAATTTCATAGTAAAGACGAGCCTGTGGTGGTGGCGAGACGATGATAATCAGGTTATGATGGAGATGAACTCGTGGTGTGGTTAGTGTCACAGGCGTTATGATGGCGGTGAATATTGAGTTCGAAGTTGAAAAGGATCCGGAAAACTAGTTCGAGTTTGTTTTAATTTTTGATCCCGATACTTGACCGAGACGAAACAGAGGCGGCTAGTGGCATCTATAAATAGAGTCGTGACCTTCACATACAAGAGACCTCTCACGGATATACCTTGACGGACAGAAAAAGGGCACATACACTTTGGAGAGGCGGATAACTTCACAGACACGAGGGGCGATTCTTGGTGCATACCCCTTCGACGATTATCGGTTAGTTTGAGTCTTTTTATTAATTAATTTTTATGGCTTTTGAGAAAGCCATGTCATGCTAATTCTCTTGTTAGGGCGAAAGGATGAACTTGTAGAGATGGTTTTCTTTGTGTTTCAAACTTAGGGTTTTCAATTATAAAAACTTAATGTTAATGTTTTGTCTCTCTCTCAACGTTTAATCCTTCTCAATAATTTTTCATGTTCTATGCCACGTATAGTGCATCGTTTGATTAGTAGAAGAACTCGTTGAAACCTATTTTAAACCGTTTTACGAATATTCTTTGACTCTTTATGCCACGTATAATTAGTACTTCGAAATTCTACCTTAGGTTGAGAACAAACAACTAGAGTCTCTCAACCGTCATGCATTGTTTTTCCTACCACTAAACCCCACTTTGAAATTAAGACTAACACCATCCAGGCTTTGCCAAACTTCTACAGCAGAGAAAATGAAAACCCTTACTACCACATTAGAGACTTTGAGGAACTATGTGGTAGTGTGAAGATTAAAGACTTGACCGATGAATATTTGAAATTGAGATTGTTTCCCTTCTCTTTAAAAGATAAGGCGAAATAGTGGCTTGATGCCTTACCATCTTCTTCCATCCAAACTTGGGATGCGATGACTAAGTTATTTTCGCATAAATTTTTTCCTAGGCATAGAACTACAACCTTACGTCAAAGTCTTAATAGTTTATCGCAGCAAGATGGAGAATCTCTCCATGATTATTTAGAAAGGTTCCATGAACTTCTGCTGCAATGTCCACACCATGGATTCGATACCTTGAGACTCACTATGATTCTCTACGAAGGATTAGATCACAAAACAATGACTATGGTAGAATCATTATGTGGTGGTAATTTTGCTGATAAAACTGCTGAGGAGGGTTATAAGTTTTTGCATGATGTTTCTGATAAAACCTAAGAGTGGGAGGCTAAGGAACCCATAAGGTCAATTTCCAGTAGAAAGGGAGCGCATATAGTTGATATTCAATTCGACTCTGACGCTAAAATAGCTTATTTGACAAGAAAACTTGAATCATTAGAACATAGTGCTAAGTCTAAACCTTTTGTTGAGTCTGTAGACCAAGTCATTCATGACGATGGCGGAGAATAAGTCCATGCTCTCTACCAAGATAATCGTCGTAGATTTGACCCTTATTCCAATACGTACAACCAAGGGTGGACAAGACACCCTAACTTTTCCTGGTCGAGAGGTCAGTATGAAGGTCAACCAAGTACTACTAGTGGTTATACGCAGAAATCATCCGGTCCTACTGATTCTTCTAACCAAAGAGTACCTAGTATGGAAGAAAGTCTTAAGATGTTTATGCAGGCCACCCAAAAACAACTAGACAATATAGAAAAGAACACTGCAAGGTCCATAGCAACCTTATAAGGACAAATAGGTCAGCTTGCTAGCCAAATAAGTGAGAGAGACAAGGGACAGTTCCCAAGTCAAACTCAGCCTAACCAAAAGGGGTCTTATGAGGTAAGCACACTTGGTGCTAATCCCTCAGATCATGTCTAGTCCGTCACTACCTTGAGAAGCGGCAGGGTCATCAATAACCATGTTAGTGATCCTAAGGAGAAAGAGAAAGATAGGAACCCACCCACTATTACGCAGGAAACACCTTTAACACAAAAAGAAACCAATGCAACAGAAAGAGGTGAATCTGAAAACACTTATGTTCCTCGTGCTCCATTCCCCCAAAGGTTAGTATCCCATAAGAAAGGAACCATCCCTTATGACATCTTAGAAGTGTTCAAACAAGTTAAAATCAATATTCCCCTCTTAGATGCCATTAAGCAGATTCCTATGTATGCTAAGTTCTTAAAAGATATGTGCACTGTGAAACGAAAATTAAGTGTTCATAAAAGAGCTTTTCTTGCTGAACAAGTGAGCTCTATCATTACTCAGAAAACACCACCCAAATACAAAGACCCCGGTTGTCCTACTATTGCTTGCACTATAGAAGAACACAAGATTGAACATGCTTTGTTAGATTTAGGGGTTAGTGTAAAATCTTTTGCCATATTCTGTGTATGAGCAATTAGGACTTGGTGACTTGAAACCCACTAGTGTTACACTTCAATTGGCTGATAGGTCCATTAAAGAGGAGTAGTAGAAGATGTTCTTGTACAGGTTGATAGTTTTGTTAATCCTGTGGATTTCCTAATTCTTGATACACAACCTGTGACAGACCCTAGTGGTCAGGTTCCTATTATTTTAGGACGACCATTCTTAGGAACCGCTAATTCAATCATAAATTGTAGGAATTGTATTATGGAACTTACTTTTGGTAGTTGTGAATGTTTTTCATGTTGCACGTTCTCCTCCTGATCTTGATAACCATGAAACTATTTGCATGATTGATGAAATAGTCCATGATACTTACTTGCAGAACCATATAGATGATCCGTTAGAGGCTTGCTTAGCTCATTTTGGGCATGATTTTGATGATGAAAGTGTTATTTGTGAAGTCAACGCCTTGTTAAACTCCACACCGCTGTTAGACACTAATAAATAAAAGCCTAAAATTGAACTTCTAGTTCTGCCCGAGTCTCGACTTGTTCCATATGGCGAGAAAGATATGACCTTGACCCTTAAACCATTGCCTGACACTCTAAAATATTTTTACTTAGGCCCTGCATACACTTTACCTGTTATAATTGCTTCCAATCTTACATTAGAACAAGAAGGAAGATTGGTAGATGTCCTTAGAAAACATAAGATGGCTATAGGTTGGTCAATTGCAGATTTGAAAGGTATTAGTCCTAGTGATTTCATGCACCATATTTACTTGGAGGAAAATACTAAAACGTCTAGAGAAATGCAACGTAGAATTGAATCCTAACATGAAAGAGGTTGTGAGAGAGGAAGTTCTGAAACTACTAGATGCATGTATCATATACCCGATATCCGATAGTACTTGAGTCAGCCCCGTTCAAGTTGTACCCAAGAAATCAGGAATCATTGTAGTTAAGAATGAAAGTAATGAATTGGTCCCTACCCGACAGACCACCAGGTGGCGAGTATGTATTGACTATAGGAAGTTGAACAAGATCACGAAGAAAGATCATTTTTCTCTTCCATTCATCGACCAGATGCTAGAGAGGTTAGCTGGACATAGGTATTATTGTTTCTTAGATGGTTATTCCGGTTATAACCAAATCCTTATTGCCCTTGAAGACCAAGAAAAAACCACGTTTACTTGTCCCTTTGGTATATTTGCATATAGACGCATGCCTTTCGGGTTATGTAATGCACCCGCTACTTTTCAGCGTTGTATGTTGAGCATATTTTCAGACATGGTAGAGAGGTTTATTGAAATTTTTATGGATGATTTTTATGTTTTCGGTTCGTCGTTCGATGAATGTCTCCATCATCTCACTCTTGTCTTAGTGAGATGCAAGGAGAAGAATCTAGTATTGAATTGGGAGAAATGTAACTTTATGGTTCATTCAAGAATTGTTCTAGGTCATATTGTTTTTTTCCAAGGGAATAGAAATAAACAAAGCTAAAGTTGATTGGATTTCTAAGTTGAAACCCCCACGTAGGGTTACGGAAGTTAGATCATTCTTAGGTCATGCAGGTTTGTATCGTCGTTTTATTAAGGATTTCAGTAAGATCTCACGCCCTTTATGCAACCTTCTAGGTAAGAACGTTACTTTTGTCTTTGATGAAACTTGTATTGCATCTTTTGAGAAGCTAGAATTACTGTTAACTTCTGCCCTTATTATACAACCTCCTGATTGGAGTCTTCCGTTTGAGATTATGTGTGATGCCTCTAATTATGCAGTTGGAGCTGTTTTAGGACAACGCAAGAATAAAGAACAACATGTCATTTACTATGCTAGTAAGACCTTGAATGATGCACAATTGAATTACTCTACAACTGAGAAAGAACTTTTGTCGATTGTGTTTGCCTTAGAGAAATTTAGACCTTATCTTTTAGGGTCTAAAATTATTATATCATGTTGCCTTAAAATACCTTCTAACTAAGAAGGATACTAAACCTAGGTTGATTAGATGGATATTGTTGCGACAAGAATTTGATTTAGAAATTCGAGACAAGAAGGGTTCCGAGAATGTAGTAGCAGATCACCTTTCTAGGATCATTTTAGAGTCTTTTGATGATGTTGTACCTATGCATGAAACATTCCATGATGAACAATTGTTTGCTATTTCTCACTTGCCTTGGTATGCGGATATTGTTAATTATCTTGCTATTGGTCAAATACCTGAATATTGGTCGAAACAAGATATAACTAAATTTTTAGCTGAGGTTAAGCATTTATTTTGGGATGATCCATATTTATTTAAGTACTGTCCTGATCAGATTATACGTAGATGTGTGCCTAATGATGAAGTTAGGAGTGTTGTCACTTTTTTCCATTCTTATGCTTGTGGTGGCCTTTTTAGTGCTAAGAAAACTGCTGCAAAAATTCTGCAATGTGGATTTTATTGGCCAACTTTGTTTTATAATTCTCCCGAGTTTCGCAAGAGTTGTGATAGGTGTCAAAAGTTAGGTAGGATTACTAGGCGGAATATGATGCCGTTAAGCTCCACATCGATAGTTGAGATATTTGACGTATGGGGAATAGACTTCATGGGACTTTTTCCCACTTCGAATGGTAATGTCTACATCTTATTAGCGGTTGATTATGTATCTAAATGGGTAGAATCCATACCTACCAAGACGAACGCCATGTTGTGATCAAGTTCGTTAGAGAATACATATTTTCTCGATTAGGTACCCCTAGAGCCATTATTAGTGATGGAGGATCACATTTTTATAATAGATCTTTTAAGACCCTTTTAAGTAAGTACTCCATTACACATAAAGTTTCTACACCATATCATCCCCAGACTTGTGGTCAAGTCGAAGTTTCTAACAGACAAATTAAGCAGATATTAGAGAAAAAAGTTAATCCTAATCGTAAAGATTGGTCTACACGGTTACTGGATGCACTTTGGGCATATCGGACTGCTTATAAGGCACCCATTGGTATGTCTCCCTTTAGACTTGTCTATGGAAAAGCCTGCAATTTACATGTTGATTTAGAACACAAAGCCTACTGGGAAATGAAGACCTTTAATGTTGATTTGTCTACAACTGGGAATCACCGTAAACTTTAACTCAATGAGTTAAAAGAAATTAGGAATGATGCATATGAAAATGCAAAGCTTTACAAAGAGAAAACTAAAGCGTTTCATGATAAATCGATTAGTCGAAAGTCGTTTAAACCTGGATAGAAAGTTCTCTTGTATAATTCTAGGTTGCATTTATTTCCTGGTAAGTTAAGATCTCGTTGGACAGGCCCGTATTATATCAAAGAAGTTTTCCCTCATGGAGCTTTCAAAATTGAGAATAGAGAATCTGGTAATATTTTCAAAGTAAATGGACAAAGAGTGAAACCATATTTAGAGCTTAAGAACACCGAGGTGGAAACTGTCCTCATCGAAGACTCGGTCTATCAAGACTAACAATGTTTGGGATCATGTTTAGTGTTTATTAGTAGGATTTTTGTTTTTGTTTCTTTTTGCAGGGAAACAAGTATCATTTGCTTCATGGGAGTCAACCTATCAGATTTGTTTCCTTCACCTTATCTTTTTAGTTTTTGATTGTTAGTTTTATGCCATTTTAGGGTTTCCCATCTTGATTTTACATTGGATGAGTTAGTTTACATTGAGGGCAATGTAAAGTTTAAGTGTTGGGGAGTTAAGCATATAGAATTCTTAAGTATTCATTTTTTAGGCAGAAAATTTTCAAATTATTTGCATGAAAACCTCCAACTTTTAGATATTTAGAGTCACTTGGTATACTTCTAGCTACATTTACATACGGAGTTCTCACTGAAATAACTGAATTTAGAAGTATTAGAGAACTATATTTGGGGTGCTTAGTTGTTGAGAGGCTAGAGATGACAAAAAGGGACTTAAACCGCCGGTGGCGAGTTCACTATTAGAGTTGTTAATCATTCAATACCCTGAGTGAGGCACCAAACCTTTAATTATCCGTTTAGAGTGTTTCATCTGCGCAAATTTCGGGTAGAATGATGAGCTACCCAACCTCGCACCATTTCAGCACTAATTTGATCTATTGAGTGCTAATTCTATCAATCACGAGGGTGACATCAGAATTGCGAAAAAACCTTACCTTGTAGTCTGATTTGCAGTTGGCACCATTCTATTTTTCTCGACAACAACAGGTCCATATCATCATTAACAAGCGTATGATTACAAATTTTAAGAAAGTTGAAGATTTTTCAGGTTTATAAGCAACATTACAAGGAGAAAAATTCTATATCCTAGTTGAAAAGTAAGTACAAAAATTAAAAGAAGTGGATTTTTATGAAGTTTATGATACCGAGACAATATAAGTTGTGAAGATTCAAGTGGTAAATCCCCTTTTCCACGGTCATATTAATTTCATTGTTAGTTTGTACTTCATCTATCTATGTCAAAAAAATAAAAATAAATAAATATATATTTGTTTTTATTACATTTGTTTTTATATTTATTCATTAAGGCCGTGGGGAAGAAGAAATCTATAAAGAGTTTTAAAAAACAACAAGAATTTGAGCAGAAAAGAGTTATAAATTGTCAGAGTTCTATGAAGTTCAAGAGTTCATCATCTACAATTGAAGACGAAGACGTTTCTATGGGACGCTGTGAGAGTGGTGTTGATTGTAGATTAGATGAGAAGGTGAGTGAGCATTCCCATCTTCGCATAGTGATTGATTTCCTTTCGTAGAGATCATCAAAAAACAAGTATTTTTCTTCGTACATTTATATGGGATACTCGGATATAATTCGAAAGGATTTTTCTTTCTACCCTTCAATGTGTGCAGGATTTCTATCTTCTTCCTGCCTGCACACATGAGAACCATAAAGTGCGTCCTTTGAGTGTCAAATTCATAAAACCCTATTGGTGAGGCAGAAACATTCGGTTGCTCTCGATTCTGAATTCTTTCATATGGTGGTTTTCTCCTAACTCAAAAGTTAAGCTTGAGAATAATGTTCTTTGATACATCTGACTTCTTATTATTAGTTTGCAGAAACTTTATGTCTTCGTAGCTTTTTGGATGCAGATGTTTTGGAATACTTAGAAGTTGGAGTAGGTTTTGTGGGTAAATCTCTAGTAAACCCTCACGAGACAAAGATAGTCTACTAGGGACACCTAGGGGGTTTAAAGGCTTGTTACAGACGCTAAGTAAAGCCGTTTCCTCAACGAAATGGAGTTGTTGTATTTTAGATTAGTTTAGATTTGTAGTTTGCTCGAGGACTATCAAAAGGCAAGTGTGGGGGGAATTTGATAAGTGCATAATTTATATATAATAAGTATCATTTCCTTATACTTATTTGCTAGATTTTGTGTGAATTACCGTATGTTAGTATTACTTTTGTAGTTTATGTTTTTTATTAGGTTACATCTCTGAAACAAGTGAAATGGAGCTTTACAAGAGAAGAATTGACAAAGACCCAGTGGAAATCAGTCTATTCCAGGATTTCTACCCTCCATCTTGTAGAAAATTAAATTACGAAGCCAACGGCGAAAGAAAGAGGTCATTCCGACTTGTATGAGAAAGTTATGGGCAAAAAGAAGAGTTAAGTTTGTCGGTTTCACGGAACCGACAGTTAAACAAACTTATTGAATATTGATAAAGGGCACTTGTGTCTCTGTTAAGGTACATTTGAAGTTCATATGATAAAAGCACCAACCATTCTACTCGGGGCCACCCCCTTCTTCTTCTTCTTCTTCTTTATCTGGAACGGAGAAAACAGAGCAACTCCGGCTGCTCTTCGTAACAATGATAGCTAATGACTTCATGGAAGAGAACTTAAATAAAGAACTGATATGGCTTAGTTTGAATCGAAGATACATGGATGAGTTGAGTTTGGGTCTGAGATGAAGAGGTCGCTGGCTAGTGAAGCTCGAGCTTGGCAAAGGTTGGGTTGCTGGAATTATTTGATAGATGGTGAGGGAGCTTTGATGGCAGTTGGAGAGTCAGTGATCATGACAGAGTTAGTGGAGAAGGCTTCGGTGATTGATTGAATGAAATCAATGGGTCTGTAGAGTTGGGAACTGTGATCGCTTCCATTAAAGTTGTAGTTGAGTTGTCCTGAGTTAAACATGATTAGAAGAGTTGCGTTGCCATTTGATTTTCGGCGATGGTGGTCGAGTCTACATCTTTCGACATTGTGCGTTTGCGGTAAAACAAAGTCGGTTTTCCGACGCATCAGTTCTCAATACTCATACAAAGTTTCACCTTCCCTTTGGATAATGCCGCATATCTCTTTTCTGATTTGTGCTACTTTGGAGGCGGGAAAGTACTTTTCGATAAAAAGATTCTTCATACCGGTCCATATAGTGATACTACCCGTTGGGAGATGGTAGAACCACTCTTTCGTATATCTATAAGAGAAAATGGAAACGCCTTAAGCATAGCTTCATTGACTTCAACTTCATGTGGTTTCACACTTACTACCATGTGAAATTCTTGAAGATGTTAGTTTGGATATTCCCCCGGTAAACCAAAGAACTTGAATAATGAGTTGATCATAGCAGGTTTCAACTCAATTTCTTTGTCAAATTGAATACACAAAGGTTGCGTGTTCAACTATGGTGATGCGAGATCTTTGAGTGTCTGCGCCATACCTACTTGTTCTTCCTCTTTGTTCGAATCTAAAAATTTACTTGGTGAAGAACTAGGAGGACGCAGAGTGTTCACTGCTCGGTCAAAGTCTTTTAGTAGAGTTCCTGATCGAAGACGTATACCAATGAGACTTGGCCTGCCCTCTTTAAGCATTCATAAAAGAAATAGTACCTAAAAATTAAATTCTTGAAAACGGAATTAATAAATTAAAATTGAAACTAAAAGCGAAAAAAACAACTAAAAAGAAAAATAACAAACTTAATACTACCACTACCTCCCCGGCAGCGGCGCCAATTTTGATGAGGTGTCAAACTCACAAATAATATTTCTCTACTTCTCTTACATTAATAAATAGTATATTGATAAGTAGGGTTCAGTCCAAGGGAGGAATTGAACAAAAGTTGTAATAAAAGTATTCTTAACTAAGACAATTGTAATATTGAAGTTCTGAAAAATTATTGATTGTAATCAAATTATGAGAAGGAATTGATCAAGGAATCATTCTCCACTACCGAACAAAGATATTATTAATCATACAAGTTTAACCTTCAATAAACTTCGATTTTTAACAACTTTAGACAAGTTATAAGTTCAACAAATCTCTGGATTCCTTAATTCACCGCATAAAATAAGTTCTCTAGCGGATTCTAATCAAGTGAACCACCTAAAATAGTCTCTCTAGGTGTAATTCAATCAATTGCATTAATATTTGAGAATCAAGTTGCTCCTAGCCACATGCTCGTAAGTTCGGCGTGTTAACCTAGGGTTATCTTGTACACAATATTATCTACCAAAATCCCTTTGCAACAAATAACGTTTCGTTACTTTTATAGAGATTGCTCTAATAATTACGGATTAGAGTTTTCTTAACTAGCATTAGAGTTGCATACAAGATACCTAATTGTGCACTTAGATAACTCACAAACATCTCATGGTCATAAGAATGGAAAAAAATAATCAAACAAAACATATTTATTAAAAGATTTAACTTGTAAAAATTTATTAATAAATCATGTTCGGAGTTTTAAAATCCTCCCTAATCAATCATATTAAAGATGTTCTCAAAAATAAAATACATGGCTTAGAAAAACTTAAAGGAATAGAAAGTTTAGATTAAACCGTAAGCAACAAACCAAGTTGCTGTGAATGTATGGTCGTGACAAAATTGATGTAAAAGCCTGAGTTTCTTTCAGCAATTCTGTCGAACAGGTTGTAAGCAGAAACTTGTGATGTAGCTTTTCTTTCAGAATTCTTTCATACAGTTGACGTGCACGATTCTGGCGAACGAGAGGTAGGTTTCTTTTGCATATGCGCCTTCTCTTATATATTTGTTCTCCTACAAATTCGTCTTCTAAGAAAATCACACAATCCCAAACCATTCAGGACTAATCAACATTAATCAAAGCCCTTCATCACAAGAAAAACAATGACAAACTTATCTTCTTTGTTGTTTTATCGCTGCCAAACATACCCAAATCTCCACCAAATCAGACAATACAAATCCCATTCAAATTCTTGTAAAACCATCTACCAAGTCCATGACAACCGGCGAAACAAAGCCACTTAATTCACTGATTTTACTGCCAGCACTCGACCACTTCCTGCTTGCCAAAACTTGACTAATCTCTGCAATACCGCAATTGAGCCTAACCCAAACTCTGAATCAATCCAACATCAATTGTATCACCAGCTCCTCAAACTAGCCAAAATCAGGGATCCATCACAGACCCAAGTATTCTTCGAACACTCAGCTCAACCTCACTCAACAACCTTGTTCACTGATTCCCTGTTTCGTTCTAACCCTTTTTCTCTTTCATTCTCACTAATACTCTCGACTGAAACCCTTGTAAACAACCACAGACTCGAACACCACAGCCAACAGCATCACAACCAACATCAAAAATCAATTTTTCTTCAACCCACAGCGCACCACCAGTCATCATTCATCACGGCCATATAAACCATCCTTCTTTTCAATCTCCTCAACTCTGTTTCTTCTATTCTCGCCCAACTTCATATCGAGCTCAAATCCTCTAACCACCAGCATCCATTTCTCTATCTCACCTTCTAACCAAAACCCATCTTCAATCTCAACTGATTCTGTCCATGAACCCTTGGTAACAACCATCGAAACCATGGCTTGACAGACGACAGCCTTGGTTGAGAGCAGCATCAAATCCTCTTCTCTGCTTGCTACTTCTTCTCTGCTTGCGAACCGAGACCTAATTTTTCTCCTCTTGATATTTACTTCACTAGCACACACGTGCAATGCAATTGTGTCGAAGCATACTAACAAGTTAAATTCCTCATTGCCTCCAGCAAGAGTACAATCAGTTGCAAGCCAATGCAAAGCCCACTAATATAATTTTCAATCTCAATGTATCTACGACCCATTAAGCTCACAATTGCTAATTGTTGAGATTTTATTAGACTAAATAGTTTCGGATACGTTCATTTCGACGCTTTCTTTTCCTTTATGCAAATTCAAGCTATTGTACTTAAAAAATATAAAAACAAACTTAATATACATTTTATAAGAAAATAGCTAATAAAAACATAAGGAACCGGTATTAGAGTTAGGTGTTTTAGATACCTATCAGTTATCCAATCATTGGAGATTCATTAAAAAAATAACTACTAAGTCATACAATATAGATATATGAATATTGAATTATATAGTAATGTAGATGGTGAGTATTTGATAAGGGCTAGAATTGTAAAATTCCCCTCTGCTAAGCAACAAGAATATATATGCGCGTATGCTTAATAAAGAATGTTGTGTCTCTACTTATATTCCCCAAGCAAATTAAGAGTACATGTTCTCTCTAAACATTATATAATTGGCCTTGTAGCCTCCTCAACACTCATAATATTTATGCCATATCGAACTAGTCTCAAGTCGTATAAATTCCACGACTGAATTCCTCAACTTGTCTCGAACGTATATCGATGTTCCAAAACACATCCATTAAACTCAGGAATAGCTAATGCTTAAACCCTGAAATACATTATAGATTAAAGCTACATTCACAATGAATGTTCCTCTAATTGCTCATTCGAGCCCAAATGTGCTACTTTAGCATTTTGCTTAAATATAAGCAGCAAATAATGCACCGCTCCTCTCGGATGCGCCACAATCAAGAAGCAATGCCATAAAAGACGCATTGAACCTCTGAACTAGGCTAACCCTAGCCTTTTCTCATATTAACACCAAGTTAGCACTAGCTATTTGGCTTTGGACAACATTGGCACCCGTTAGCCATATTTGCGCTAAAAGCGCTAGCTTTCCTGGCGCTAAACCCTAGCACCTGAGAAGTACTAACTAACCTAAAATGGTCTTAGCTAGCATATTTTAGCCTAATAAGGCCTTAGCCAATATATCATCACCTTATCACCTCAACCCTAGCACTAAAAGTGCTAACCCTAATTATAACGCCAAAAGCGCTAACTAGTTTGACGCGTCTCTAAGCTTCGAACACGCCCTAAGCTTCCAACGCGTCGCTGCATATTCTCCATCATGTCCCAGCCTAGCTTCAACGCGTCCCTAAACTTTGAGCACGTATTGGCCTTGAGTCCCATCGCGTCTCCGAGATTCGAACAATCCCCATCCTTGATCGAGCGCGTCCTAACCTGTTCCAGCATGACCAGCTCGAGCACATCCGTACCACAGCTCGAGCAAGTCCCTAGCTAAATCTTCAATGCGTCCCTGCTCGAGAACGTCCTAGCACTAATGCGCCAAGGCTCCAGCGTGTCCCTAGCTTGGCCTGCTAGCCTCTGCGTCTCAACTCCTTAGCGCCCTCGGATTAACACGGTCATACTTAGCGACTTAGCCACGAATGCATTGACACTAATACCTTAGTGCTAACTATATAATGTGATAACTTCAAACCTTCCTGATACAAGCTTCATATCCCTAGTAAAATTAATATTTAGTAGAAGTTATGCATATTGGTCTTACTCCTGAGATATTAGCACATTAGCCTATTACATTAAAAAAGTTAGCACATTCTTATTTGCGATAAATAGATAATGTTAGTTTTGCTTGCTACTCTACTCAGAAATATGCCTTCCTTCTCAATATGAGTCCAACATCAATTCTTGAATTAATTCTAATCGGTCTCCTTGCCTAAGGATCCCTTTATAATATTTGGCCTCAGATGCCTCTCAGACTTATAATAAGTCGCTTCTTAACTAATACTTATCCACTAAATACACCATGTTATTTCTGAGTAAGTACATGGTCACTGGACTTCCCAGGCTCGACAGTAATCAGTCTGATTATCAATCAAGTGAGTCACACAACTTGTCTCACTTACTTAACAAGTTATTTGACTCGACTTGACTTAATCAAAAACATAGTGACTTATGACTCTACTATTTCCACGAGATATCAAATACAACATGGGGGATTCTTATTGGGGTATTGGTCTGGCGATCTACGACATAATGGGTGGTGATACAACCCCCAAGAACAAGAAGGGAGCAACAAGTGGCGGTTACAGAGCAGTTGAGAGGATGAGGAGTAGTGGTCAGACATGTTTTACCCACTTTTTAGGAACCGCCCCACTACAATCTCCACAATCATTACTTCTCCACCTCTCCTTCACTTTCACGACTTATGAAAAATCAGTGTATGTCCTCTTCAAACTATAAATATATGATTCTCATTTATTCGAAACAGGACAGAACAAGACAACAATACAATCAGTCTGAAGAAACCAAAAACTACTGATATTTCTCAACCTTCTATGCTTCCCTCCCCTAAGACCTACCCTAATCCTTTCCATCTTTGTAACCGAAGTAGGATGTGAACGACCATTTCTTGGTTTAGGCTCGTCCTTTTCGAGCTTGATCTCTCAAACCTACTTAAAAGTACGATTTTATCGTACATTTGTTTTCACTCCAAAAAAATTAACGACCACAGTGGGAGATCAACCTCTCGGTTAAAGAAACCAATTTCTCAATCATTCAAGATGGTCGGTGTCAGACTAGATCTTACAATCACTGATCCTAATTCCAACCCTTCCTGGCACTAATGGTAATATTCTTGATGGTGCCTTATCTATAAACAATGGTTCTTCTGATGCTCTTCGCTCTAACAATATGAGGTAGATTAGAAATAATCCAGATCCAATACCACTCACGTTGGATGAGCTTGAGCGTAGACAAGAAACTATGTCAAGAACCCTGACAAGGCTGGAAGATTCAAAAAACTTCATTCTTGATTTCCTTCATCGACTAACAGAAGAATTAAGGCGTTGTTTTGTTTTTAGAGAAGACTTACCCGTCCCTGGGGTTGGAGACTCTTCCCTAAACAAACGTTCCCTTTGCATACCACATCATAAGTTTCACCACCTGTGAGAAGCCAGTGAATCAAGAAGCAAACCGCCTGGTAGAAAACTTATGCGAACTTCTATACTTCTCGAAGCTCCAACGCAGAGACGTAGTTGTTGCCATGAACCATGTTACCACTGATGCGCATATGATCCAACTCTCTAAAAAGACACCAGAAATGCCTGCATGGCCACACCTTTATGTGAGTAATACCACCTTCACCAAGGAAGAAATGATGGATGAAGAATGACACAACCGATCCTTGTACGTGGCTCAAAAATTGTTTACAAAGATGAAAGAGTGAAAATTGTATAAACAGGAAGTTTGCAACGGTGTAATGGTGTTGCAGACAACTGTTTCCACTGTTACAGAAGAGAAAGTGCTTCCGCTGAAGATAAACGTGGCTGTTCTGAAGATATCCGTTGTTGATGGGTTGAAGAAACCGTTACAACTGAAGATAAATATTGCAAATACGAAGATACCAGTTGCAGATGGTTTGAAGAAACCGTCTCCTATTCCCTGTTCTTCACGTTCAACAGCAGCAAAAACTGTTTTCTTCTGTTTTCTTCCCGAGCCTCCCCCCATGCGATTTTTGTTGTTCTCTTTGTTATTTATAGGCTCAGAAAACCTTAATAACTTATCCTTAATCGATAAGGACTCTGAAATCTCTCCAAAACCAAATCGAAATCGTATTTATATTTACTTTGATATCCAAACTTTTTCCGGCTAAAACAAGGATTTACTAGCTTGTTTTACGCGTGAAATCCTTGTATTTGACGTGTGTTGGTCCTCTTATAGATACTGCTTCAAGTCGATAGCTTTGAAACTCTTAAAACCCCCCAAAAAATCGGTTTTCTAAATTCAGTAAACCTTTACGCGTTGAGAATATCCGTTCCCGCCAAAATCAGAATTTTTGAATTAAAAGGGAATGCCCCCTATCCAAAGATGAGGTCCCTTTAGCAGTTGTCCTTGGGTGCCTTTAGTAATTTTTTCATGTACCTTTATCACTGTTTGAGCCGATTTTTCTACAAATATTTATTTTCCAAAAATACCTACAAAGACATAAAAACACACAATAAGTACACAATCGAGCACTAGTAATACAGAAAATTCAACATAATTTAGACACAAAAATGTGTCTATCAAATATCCCCAAACTTATTATTTGCTAGTTCTCGAGCAAATCTAATCTAGAAATAAAATAAAATCCTAACTCACTTTCGCAGGAATATCGACTACATTTAGCATATTAATAAGCCTTTAAAATCCTAGGTGTCCCTAGTGGACGAGTTTTGTCTCGTAAGGGTTTGCAAGAGGTATACCACAAAACCTTCTACTCCAAACCCTAGCTACCTGTGAACGATTGAGGGTAAGCACTAAACAAGCTATTTAGTTGGCATACTAAATTCTTCGGCTATGAGAATCATTACCCTATGTAAGTCCAATTGATGTACACGAGTTTGTACTCAAGCATACTAAAACTCATAAGAAAACAAAGTTATACTCAGATAATCGTACAATAGACCACGATACTCGGAATCTAACAGACCACAATCACATGAACATATTAAGAAAATATACAATGAGATAGAAGTGTGCACATGCTGACTAAGGTGAATGGTGTTTCCCATATCTGTCTGAAGGTTAATGCCAGGATAAATCCTAATGGATTGAGATACGTTCCCAATGGTCTTAATCCTTATACTAATATCAACTCAACTGATATATACAGGCCCCAATGGTCGATTTATTGAATATATACAATTAATCATTTTTTTTCTTTTCTTTTTTTCCCGACAGCATGATTAGATCTTTTGAATCTAACTGCATGCTCCTTGTCAGCAGATTACATGATAGTTCCCGTGGATCCTGCGTTCCACGCTTGCTTAGACTATGGAGACAGGGAGAACACACACACATATTGCTATCTAAGTGTCAAGTTTTTTTTAAAAATTATTTGTCTGAACAAAAATAAAATACAAAATGGGGCTTGATCTCAATCACTCTTACTTCATCCTAGCGGCGATAACAATTCGATAATGGTTACCCACCAAATCACTTAAAGAAACACAAAAAATTGTAAAAATAAAAACAGAGTGTGATATGGTGACGACTCCGAGATATGATGACGACTATCATGTTATTTCTAACACCTGAGATTTGTCCTTTTATAAATAGACAATTTAGCTGGGCACACCAATTTCTATAGACAAGAATTTTGTTTTCCATCTACCAATGGTTAGTGTCATTCTGAATTGTTCATAAAATTCTAAATTCTGGAGTTTCATATTGCGACTAAAAGTTTCTCCCATACCCCCAAATTAAATCTAACATCTTCCTCAATGTTCTAAATGATTAAAAACATGAACAAGGAGAAACTGTTACCACTTGAAGAAAAGGAGTTAAAGAAGGATATTAACGTGTCGCATGCGCATGGGTTACCTCCCAAGAAGTGTTAAGTTTAAAGTCTTCAGCCAGACTTTGGAAAGAACTAGTCACCTCATAGAATCATATAAAAATAGTCGGAACAACTGTGGGTCATCTGAATAAAATAATACTATCCAAAATAAAAGGAAACTGCAACAGGCCCAGAAAGTGAACAAACAAGTACAACCTTATCCCTATCTAGTGTCTTGTTTAATACAACTGCATCTAGTTGAGGTTTAGGTTTGGGGTCTATGAAAGGGTCTAGATAAATCTCTTTAGGCTGAATTTCCTCATAAGCAGGATCCGGAGGATCAGGTTGTAGAGTCTGGAAAAACTCAACTAATAAATTTAAGGCATATAATAATAATCTGAATAATTGTGGATCCTCAAAGTCAATCAGTTTTGACCCACACAGTTGACTATAATGAAGGTTGTAGTCATTCTTGAGCAAATGTGTCAATTCTAATCCCTTAAAGTAACTAGGCTTAGTTTCAGAACTTAATAACTAACACATTTGAAATTCATACGTTCCCACATATGGAAGAAAATATTTTGGTGGGAAAACAAAGTTAATCTTGGTATTATTTCCTAGGTGAACTACATTGACCAGAGGATGAGTTTCTAAAAACTGAACTTCTTTTTGGACATCACCAGGCTCAAGAAATCTAGTTTCAAGATGATCTTGTAAAATGGTAGAGGTACATATGTCAAGTCCCAAGTTAGGGATATTTCTAAGAGTAAAAGGTAAAGCACAGGGAGAATAATAGTCACCCACAAACTTAGAGTTTTCAGTGTCTTCAGATAGATTAGTCACAATTTTCCTAATTTCTAGATTGTCAGATTCTTGAAAATGGTCAATTGCTTCTTCTAGGTTATAATCAGGTGGTGCATCCTCACTCATATTTAAAATCTCTACGGGTCTATCTTCGTTATCTAGGACTATTGTTTCTAAATCGTTCTAAAATAGTATTCTCAGGATAAACCCGTTCCTCTAAACCATTATCGGCTTCAAAATAAGACAATACTACATCGTAAAACAGTGGGATCTCTAGTCAAATCCTCTTCCTTTTGAATAGGTGAATAATCATTAAAATTATTTGGATCTGAACCCAAAATAACACTATCATCATGAAGCACAATTGGAGTGACAATTTCTTGATCACTTTGCATGTAAATTTCAAGTTCTTCGCCAATAATATCCTTATCATCATAATAATATGAAGATGTTTGAACCTCGTCTAAATAAGTAGTGTTACCAATTCTATCCTCGTCCTCTTTACTAGGTGAAAAATTATCAAGGGTAGCACTATACTGGCAATTAAGATCATTTTGAGCAATATTATTCTTTGCAAGACTTTTATTCACACTTAATGCAAACCTATTTGTATTCTCAATTAACTGCTTGAGGGATTCTTCTAGAGAAAGAGTTGGACTACTAATTGTTCCCCCCATACTTAATACAAACCTATTTGTATTCTCAGTCAACTTCTTGTAAAAAGAAATGGATCATAAGGACTACTATATCGCAACTGCTCGTGTGATTCTTCTAGAGAAGGATTTGGGTCGTAATAGGGAGTACTAGCTCGCATTTGCTTTAGGGAATCCCTCCAAGACAAAGAACTCGAATTTTGCTCATTTTCATGTTCATATGACGGGTGTATATACGAATAGTAATTGAGATCACCCTAGTATGAGCAATAAACTCCAAAAGGTTGGTAGTGGTCCCAACTACTATCCACACTATGTTGATAGTACATATAATGTCCATTTTGAAATTCAATCGAATATTCATTGTATTGGTCCTCATAATACCAATTCAACATTTTCTAACAAAAATTTCCTAATAAAACTCTAAAAATAAATCTGAACTGGAAGGGGTTCTAAACAAACACAAACAAGGTCGACTCAATTAAATCAAACCTACTGAATCTAGAAAACAAAAAGCATGATGGCTCCACTTTGATTATTTCTTGACCAGCTTTTATTCTTCCAAAAGGCAACTAGTTACAGTTTTAGCAAATCTCTTAGAACGATCTGAATTAGATTAAGCCGAATAGAAACAGGATAAGCTCTAAGGATCTTTGATAAACATGCCTCTTTGGCAACGTTTCCTTGGGTTACAGGGGGGCTCGAATCTACTTAAAATAATCTTCATGAACTTTGAGTTAGGATAATATAGTAACCAATACAGTCCTTTTGAATGACTTTTTATAAGCTCGTTACCCTATCGGTCTCTTTTTAGTCAAAATTTTAAGATTAGGTTCGCGTTTGGTAACGTGTTCCTAAAGCGGGAAAAAAGGAAACAGTGATGAAATCCAAATCCTTATCTTATATGGCTAGTCCTTTCCCTTTAATAGAAAAGTAAATTTGTATTTAGGTCCTCAACATATATACATTACAAAGGCTTCCAGAAAATCCACTGACAGGGATTCGTGTGTGGTTAGAGTCTTACCTCCCGTTCCAGACGACCGATGAACTGTTGATCGACTCAGGCCACCGACTCCTATGTCAGTGTACGAACCCGAGGGGCAGAGACAATATCATAATTGTCGTCCTTCCCTGTGTAGTTTATAATTAATTACCCTTCCGTAGGGTTTAAAAATAATAAAGTCCAAAAGTCCCAAAGTACAAAGTCCAAAGTCCAAAAAAAATAAAAAAATACCTAAAATAATTACAAAAATAATAAGAATTTTCTAAAAAGAAAAATAAATAAAACCCTAAAAAAATTAACTAAAAAAATTCTTGTCTTTTTTTTTCTTCGTTCTTTTAGATTTATCTTTGACTCCAAGTATTTAATCAATCAATATAATCTTTGGCTCCAATTTCATTTTGATCCAAAACCTGTAATACAAAGAAAAATACCAAAGAAACCTAAAATAAAATAAATTAAAATAAAATAAATAAAATAAAATCTTATTAAACTAACTAAACTAAAAACTAAACCTAAACACAAGTCCGCATCGGCGGCGTCAAAAACTAATGTGTTTTAGAATAGAGGTAAAAGATTCGATACTCAGACTTGTGAAGATTTGATATTTAAACCTAATTTTAATACTAAAAATTAAGAAGATTAAATTAAAATTGATTTAAGATTATGGAAAGAACTGAGACTAAGGATTCCACCATTAGCCAATTTTTCAAGTGATTTAGTATTAATAATTATCTTGCAACTCATACATTCAATTGATTGTAAATATTGCCAAAGTTAGATTTTCAAAATAATAGTTGTAAATCAAAAGTATGAGACATCAATAGCCCTAAACTAAGCATGACCCTTCAAAAAAAAAAACACAACTAATTGGTAAAAATCATTATTTCAAATTTAATTCAAAGCAAATAATCGTAAAAGAATTACAAAAAAATAATAAGATAAAAATATACCACTTTATTATTGGAAAAATGGCTTCCTCCGCCGCCTCAGTAATGGGGTCTACATCCTCATGTCGTAAACACTCTCAAAATGTGTATTCATGGCTCAAAAATTGTTTACAAATATGAAAAGAGTGAAAATTGTGTAAAACAGGAAGTTTGCAACGGTGTAATGGTGTTGCGGACAACTGTCTTGCAGAAGAGAAAGTGCTTCCGCTGAAGATAAACGTAGATGTTCTGAAGATATCCATTGCTGATGGGTTGAAGAAACTATCGCAGCTGAAGATAAATGTTGCAAATACGAAGATATCCGTTGCAGATGGTTTGAAGAAACTGTCGCCTATTCCATGTTCTTCACGTTCAGCAGCAGCAGAAACAATTTTCTTCTGTTTTCTTCCCGAGCCACCCAACCCCCCCCCCCCCCCCACACACACACACCCACACCCCATGTGATTTTTGTTGTTCTCTTTGCTATTTATAGGCTCAGAAAACCTTAATAACTTATCCTCAATCGATAAGGACTCCGAAATCTCTCCAAAACCAACTCGAAATCCTATTTATCTTTACTTTGATATCCAAACTTTTTCCGGCTGAAACAAGGATTTACTAGCTTGTTTTACGCGCGAAATCCTTGTATTTGACGTGTGTTAGTCCTCTTATAGATACTGCTTCAATTTGATAGCTTTGAAACTCTTAAAACCCCCAAAAAATCGGTTTTCTAAATTCAGTAAACCTTCACGTGTTAAGAATATCCGTTCCCTCCAAAATCTGAATTTTTGAATTAAAAGGGAATGCCCCCTATCCAAATACGGGGCCCCTCTAGCAGTTCTCCTTGGGTGCCTTTAGTAATTTTTCCGAGTGCTTTTATCACTTTTTGAGCCGATTTTTCCACAAATATTTATTTCCCAAAAAATTGAGCACAAATATTTAGTAATCGAGCACTAGTAATACAGAGAATTGAACACAATTTAGACACAAAAATGTGTCTATCACTTACCTCAAAGACTTTGAGTTTCGAAGAGAATTTGTCGACACAGGCGCCACGACCAACATAATCACTCCCAAGACCCTCAAGGTCACAAAGGTCCAACCAAACAAGATTGTACATTGTCCCATCGTGATGAAAGACTTCGAAGGGAATCACACCAGCACTTACGGGCATATCTTCTTATGACTCAAAGACGGATGTGCTCGACTTCTCTGACAAGATCCACAGAATTCTACTACCCACTTGGACAACCTTCGAGGAGTCCGATAGGGAACTATCTACAACCAAGGAAAGAGGTAAATTTTAGAAAATGGATCTCTCTACTGATGTTAACCATGATTCTTCAATGATTACCAATACGACAAGTCATGATCATGGCAAGAGAGAACATAACTTCGTAACGAGTTATGACACCGAAAGAAGAATTGTTTATCTCCACCGCTGCTGTTAGCAATTTACGGGGGAGACTAGTGGAGGGTCTCCCCGCCTAGAATGTAACCATAGTACATAGTTTGACTAGGATGAAATCCCGGATGCTCCACAACAATTACAAGATGGTACCGATTCCACAACATACGCCCTTAAAACAGTCAACATCGGCACAGAAGAAGTACCCAGGCCCATCTCCATCATCTCCACCCTTTCAACAGAGGAACGAAAGAGACTCATACAACTCCTTAGGGATTATCAATACACGTTCGCCTGGACCTACAAAGAAATTTCGGGTCTAGCTGGTCACTCACCATCTACATATCATACCTGGTTCCAAACTTGTTAAGCAACAACTGAGATAATTCAGACATGAAGTTAAAAAGAAGATCAAAGTCAAAATACAGAAGCTACTCACGACGGGATTTATCAAACCTATCCAACACCCCACTTGGTTGGACAACGTGGTGCCTGTAAGAAAGAAAAATGGTCAAATCAGATGTTACGTTGATTTCAGGAACCTGAATAAATATTGTCCTAAAGACGACTTCCCGCTCCCCAACATAGACATGCTCGTCGATACGACCAGTGGACACGGTATGTTCTCATTTATGGATGGATATAACGGTTATAGTCAAATAAAAATGTATGAGCACGACGCCAGCGAAGTTGTATTTCGAACTCCTATTGGAAACTTCTACTACACTGTGATGCCTTTTGGATTGATAAATGCCGGGGCTACTTACCAGAGAGCCATGACATCGATATTTTATGACATGACGTACAAACAAGTAGAAGATTATGTTGATGACGTGGTAGTCAAATCCAAAACCCGAGCATCTCACCTGGAGGTTCTACGACAAGTCTTTGAAAGATTCCGTGAATATTAGTTGAAGATGAACCCTGTGAAGTGCGCCTTTGGAGTCTCCTCTGGTAAATTCCTTGGGTTCTAAGTGACGACAGAGGGAATCAAGATAGATCCAGTCAAGATTCAAGCTATCACCACCATGCCTCTACCAAAGACTGCGAGAGAACTTAAAATATTTATGGGGAAGGTGTCTTATATCAGACTTTTCATCCCAGAGCTAGCTCAGTTAATTGCTTCTTTCACACCACTACTAAAAAAAGGCATATTATGTCTGGTCCTCTGCTCAGCAAGAAACGTTCACCAAAATACGATAATTATTATTATCTCCATTTTTCATGAGGCCCCCGGTTCAGGGACGCCCCTTGCTTCTATATACAGCTTCAAGTGAAGTCGCTACGGGGGCCCTCCTTTCCCAAAAAAATGAAAACAAAGTCGAGTATACAATCTACTATATCACTCGGTATTTAAGCGATGCAAAACTCAAATATCCTAAAGCAGAGAGGGCGTGCCTGTCACTAGTGCATGCTATTCAGAAGCTCCGACATTATTTACTCTCGAGCAGGTTGTGATGGTCGCCAAGGATGATCTATCAGAGTTCTACTTTCAAAACCGGCCCTAATAGGCACACCTGGCAAGTGGCTACTTCATATGTCAGAACTCGACATAACATGTGTTTCCTCGAAAGCAGTCAAAGGAAAAGCAGTAAAAGATCTATTAGCGGCTTTTTCAGGAGAAGATATGACCATCTTACACGAAGAAATACCTCAGGACTTCCCAAAAATCTCTATTGTTAAGGAAGAAGCGTGGCTACTATACTTTGATAGTTCATCTACCCCTAGTAATGATACCGGAGGAGCCGGCGTGGTGCTGGTATCTCCAACTGGAGAAGTCTTGTCACATTCATTCAAGCTCGACTTCAAGTGCACCAACAACTTTGCAGAATATGAAGCCTTCCTACTAGGTCTCTTGTTAGCAAATAAAGCAGGCGCAACACATCTGGAAATAAGGACGACTCAAAGATGCTAGTCAATCAGATAAATAGGGCTTACTCTCTTAAAGAGGTAACACTAGCTCCCCACAGAACAGAAGCTAAGAAGTTACTAACTCATTTTTCTGAAACCATAGTAGTTCTCGTTGCCCGAAGTAATAACAGACACGTCGATTGTCTCACCACGTTAGCCTCCAAACTTCAATTTGAAGGGGCGAAAAAGACTATAATGGTGCATAGACGCACTGTTTCCTCGACATGGTTAAATCAATCTTAACATGAGCAAGTTGTTGATTGGAGAACTCCGATCATAGAAAAACTCAGCAGCTCACTCCCCTGGAGTAAAGTCAACCTCAAAGACCTGAAGAACTTCTTCTTACTGCATGGGAAATTATATCATAGAAATCCGGATGGGTCCCTCTCGAGATGTCTCAGAGACGAGGAAATGCAACTACAACTCAACCGCGTTCATAACGAACTATGTGGAGATACAATGGTTGTGACTCTTTACCGTCGACTCCAACGGTTAAGATACTATTTTCCCTTGATGGAGACCCAATCTCGGGCACTGCAAGGATCCTGTTCCAACTTCCAAGCACAACCACACTAAATGGAAGCTCTGACAATACGCCATGCTGGCGACTGGAAAGACCCTATATATGTGACAACTCCCTTCGCTATAGAAGCGAGAAGCGACCAAACTGGAACAAAAATCAAGGAGGTTCACCCTTTATGAAGGAATCTTATACCGTAAGAGTTTTGGGGGAAACCTACTGATATGTCTAGCAGGACCCAAAATTTCGACAATGTTGAAAGAAGTTCATGAAGAAGAACATCAAGGAAAAAAGAAAATATTACTTCAGATTCATGAAAGGTATTACTGTCCGACCATGGAAGATGATGCAACTACGTTTTTTCAAAGGTACCATCAGTTTCAAATTCATGGGAACCTCATTCACACACCCAGCCTTCCTTTACATTTCCTAAGTAGCCTTTGGCCTATCTCATCGGAAAAATCAATCCGACATCATCAAAACAACATGATCACATCATCACATTCACTGAGTACTTCACCGAAAGGGTCGAGGCCATCCCTCTCAGCAGCACGACTGTAGCAACCATAACGGATTTCATCAAAGAATACATGATATGCAGGTTCGGGTTCCTAAAAAAATCATCATAGATAATGTTACTACTTTTTCTAACCAGACTGTGACAGAACTACTTCAAAAGTATGACATCAATCAAGTGTTCTGCACCGTACTACCTGCAAGGAAATGGGCAAGCAAAAAGTACTAATAAGATACTGATTCGGATTCTTAACCGCACAGTGTATGATAACCCTAGATCGTGGCATGAACAACTGCCCATGGCGTACTTTGGGCATACATGACGACTCCAAGAAGATCCACAGGGACTTCTCCCTATTCACTTGTATACGAGGTCGACGCCATCCTTCTTGTCGAGATCAAGATCCCTTTAGCCCGAATTGCAGCAGCCAGCCGAGTATATTGGGATTAAACCGAAATCCCGAGGTTCAAGGTCACGGAGCTGGACCCCCTAGAGTCAAAATGGTCCAAAGCAAAAATATATGCAGAGACATACCAACGAAGAATTTCCAAAGCTTACAACAAAGCAGTAAAGCCCCGAATGTTTCAGGTTGGGGACTTGGTACTCAAGACAGCCAAACATATCCAGCAAGACATGTATGCTCCGGAATTTTCCCCGAAAAGGGAAGGGCCCTACATGATTTATAAAGAGGTAGCAAGCGGATACTACAGAATAGTAGACATGAATGGAGTCGCAGTGGGAACAGTAATCAATGGAAAGTGGCTTAAAGCATATTACGCTTAAAAAAAGATTATTTTCTTTCAATTTCAGTTCTTTTCAATGAATGTTCAAGATTCGAAATTCAAATCCTACATAATTCAAAAGCTTATTATCGATTCAAGCCTCACCAACTCTCTAGAACAAACCTTCAAGCAACGAGTAGTTCCGCTTATACAACATATACATCCTCTCCTAAAATCTCTCGGTCCTAGCTTTCAAATCCTGAATCGACTTCTCAATTTTAGTCGATTCTCTTGAAAATACCTTCTTCCCCTCCAAGATGGCCCATGAAGAGGGAATAACTTTAGCTATGAGAGCTACATGATCTGTTTCGATAATATCAAGACGGTGGCGGAGCCAATTCATATTGAATTTCAAGACTTCACTATTGGTTATCATCTCATCCCACTTCCGTATTTCCTGATTAGTAACCTCACGAAGTGACGCATTTCTCATATCATCAATTATGGGAAGAAGATCAGCAACCATTGTAACCAGAATAGGGGAAAAACCCTTCAGTAACTTTGAAGTAGCAATGTGACCATATCTTCACTAAATCTTGGTTTAAAGAGAAGCATAACATTTTGGTACTATGAAGCCTCCCACGACATGGTGCTTAGAGAAAGAGACTTCATATGCATCTCAAAAGGAAGGCCTGCGGTCGGGTATTTGTGAATGATGAGACCAAGATCACTACTCAAAAGATTAACTGGCGGGACAGAAGGAGTTTCAACCTCAGCGTAAACATCCCTATCCTCATCGACAGGAGGAGACCCTCTGGAATTTCTCTTTCCCCGGTTTGTATTCACAACTTTCATCTTTTGTCAACAAAATCAGATCAAAATATATGCGTTGGGATGCTTTCCTGGACTGGAATAAGAGAAGAAAAGCTTACTTACAGTAGTAGGCCCGTTAGAGATGATGGTGTTTGAAGAGGAACTACCCTTTCTGATATTTCAAGCCCTCAGCATGTATGAAACCTTCTTAATATAAGGTTTCTGCAAGAAAGATGAAGAATCACCAAATAAGCCGGTTACTCATAAGTACCAGAATGTACAAGAAAGGAAAAACTCTTTACCGGTATAGGCACCCATGAGTTGCGCTTAACAAGAAGGTGATCCTGGTATAATTCGTTGTTATAAGACATGACATTATGAGAGGATACTGGACTCTGCAAATAGTGAAGATGACGAGATGGGCAGAAAGAAGATGCTAACAATCTATTCACTATATAGAGGAGAAGTAAACCCTAATTTTTGAAATTCAAAATTTCAATAGGGACTCTTTCCGAAAGGAAAGGATCCGAGCATGAACAACAAGCCCGGAAGCTGACTGTTATGACTCCTAGGTTCCGTTGGATAATGAAGTTGTGATCATGCTATACATCTCACTCAGGTTAACAACATGTACGGAGACCAACTGTGAAGAAAATCAACCAATAATGTCACTTTAAAAAAATAAAAATAAATGGCTGCACTCCTCTTGGTTCACGGCAAGTTGGTATTTCTAACAAGAACATGGGCGCCTACTATCCCCATCCATGTTTCGTGATAAGGGGCACATATCTCAAACGTCCAAGAAGCTAAGTACAATTTCTTATGCTCTTAGAATTTAAATTATACATATATGATTATTGAAAGCATATTGTCACCATCTAGTGCTTACTAAGCAACATTACTGTTCCTCACTAAGCAGGGGACTTAATGTATATGGTGAGTTTTTAACAAGGGCTAGAATTATAAAATTGCTCTCTGCTAAACAACAAGAATATATATGCGTGTATTCTTAATAAAGAATGTTGAGTCTGTACTTATATTCAGTAAGCGAATTAAGAGTACATGTTCTCTCTATACGTTATAAAATTGTCCTTGTAGCCTACTCAATGCTCATAATATTTATGCCATATCGAACTAGTCTCAAGTCGTACATTCCACGACTGAATTTCTTGAAATTGTCTCGAACGTGCATCGATGTTCTAAAACACATCCATTAAACTCAAGAATAGCTAATGGTAAAACCCTAAAATACATTATAGCTTAACGCTTTATTCACAACGAATGATCCTCTAATTGCTCATTCGAGCCCAAATATGCTACTTTAGCACTTTGCTTAAATATAAACAGCAAATAATGCACCACTCCTCTCGGATGCGCCACAATAAGGAAGCAATGCCATAAAAGACACATTGAACCTCTGAACTAGGCTAACCCTAGCCTTTTCTCATATTAGCAACAAGTTAGCACTATCTATTTTGCTTAGGAAAACATTGGCACCAGTTAGCCACATTGCGCAAAAAACACTAACTTTCCTGGCGCTAAACCCTAGCACCTGAGAAGTGCTAACTAACCTAAAATGGTCTTATCTAGCACATTTTAGCCTAATAAGGCCTTATCCAATGCATCATCACCTTGGCACCTCAACCTTAGCACTAAAAGTGCTAACCCTAATTATAACGCCAAAAGCCTAACTATAGCTTGACGCGTCTCCGAGATTCGAACACGCCCTAGGCTTTCAATGCGTCGCTGCATATGCTCCAGCATGTCCCAGCCAAGCTCCAACGCGTCCCTAAACTTCAAGCACGTCTTGGCCTTGCTCGAGCCCGTATTTTCCTTGATCCCCAGCGTGTCTCCGAGCTTCGAACAGACCCCATCCTTCCTCGAGCGCGTCCTAACCTGTTCCAGCGCGACCATCTCAAGCATGTCCCTACCACAACTCGAGCACAACGCGTCCCTGCTCGAGCACGTCCTAGTATTAATGCACCAAGGCTCCAGCGTGTCCCTAGCTTGAACCTGCTATCCTCCACGTCTCAACTCCTTAGCGACCTCGACTTAGCACAGTCATACTTAGTGACTTAGCCACAAATGCATTGACGCAAATACCTTAGTGCTAACTGTACAATTGAAGTGTTAACTTCAAACCTTCTTGATACAATATTTAGTAGAAGTTATGTATATTGGTATTACTCCTGAGATGTTAGCACATTAGCCTTTTACATTAAAAGAGTTAGCACATTCTTATTTGTACTAAATAGCTAGTGTTAGCTTTGTTAGCTACTCTGCTCAGAAATATGCCTTCCTTTTCAATATGAGTCCAATATCAAGTCTTGAATGAATTCTAATCGGTCTCCTTGCCTAAGGAGACCTCTATAATATTTGGCTCAGATGTCTCTCAGACTTACAATAAGTCGCTTCTGAGATGATACTTAGCCACTAAATACGCCATGTTATTTCTGAGTAAATACATGGTCACTGAACTTCCCAGACTCGACATTAAATCAATTTGATTATCAATCCAGTAAGTCACACAACTTGTTTCACTTATTTAGCAAGTCATGTGACTCGAGACTTAATCAAAAACATAATGGCTTATGACTCCACTATTTCTGAGAGATATCAAAAACAACATGGGGGGATTCTTATTGCGATATTAATCTGGCAGTCTACGGAATCATGGGTGGTGACACAACCCCCACGAACAAGAAGGTAACAAGAAGTGAGCGGTTACAAAAAAATTGATAGGATGAGGAGTAGTGGTCAGACAGATCTTCCCCAGTTTTTAAGAACCGCCCCACTACGATATCTATAATCATCACTTCTCCACCTCTCCCTAAATTCCACGACTTACGAGAAATCAGTGTATGTCCCTTTCAAACTATAAATAAATGATTCTTATCTATTCGAAACAGGACAGAATAAGACAACAACACAATCACTTCGAAGAAACCAAAAACTTACAGAATTAGCGATTTCTCTAAGGAGAATCCATTCTTCTTCACACACTACCGATATTTCTCAGCCTTCTTTGCTTCCATCCCCTAAGACCTACCCTAATCCTTTCCATCTTTTTAATTGAAGCATGATGTGAACGGCCATTTCTTGGTTTAGGCTCGTCCTGTTCGATCTTGATCTCTCGAACCTACTTAAAAGTACGATTTTAACGTACATTTGTTTTCACCCTGAAACAAGTAAATATATTATACGTATATAAAATACTGACAGTTCAACTCTAGCACATATATATACATACACATGCTTTGAGGATAAGTACAAAGAAACTATTGTCATTGATTAAGTCTAAAATCTCAACTCTTTGCGAAATCAAAACTTTATAGAGTTATTGTATTAACTATTATGCCAAAAGAATCAACTCATCTGATAGAGTTTTTGAAGAGAAATGTATTACTTGTTTAGTTTTATGTAAAATCTATGCAGGTGAATTTTTTCTTTTAGCACAAATCATTACCACCTTATGGAGATCGACGCAACAAACCAGACAAGTAGCCTTGTAGGATCAGTTTACACCAAGATAAGAGATGTGGTAGTTTTGGGGTACCTAAAAATGTGCACCCATTTCAATTATATGAGATATTGTCGATGCAAAGTTGAAGACTTCTTTTTTTTATCCCAGGTTTTCTTACTTACCTATTATGATCTCTTCAAATATGTGTTTTACATGATTCCTGCCAACTTACCACCATAGAGTTTCCGGAATGGAGACGTATTAGTCGTTAGATGTGTTGTAAATAAAGGAGATCGATGCATCTAACCTGATGACTAATAGGTTCTCCTATCTAATTCCAATGGTGGCTAAACTCTTATAATAATTAGTTTTCCTTGTTATCATTAGTTTCTCTTGGTTGATACACTTACTTACTACCATTCTCTTTTGTTTTCTGAGGATTCACTGATACAAAGTCTTGAAGCTGGAGAATACCTACTGCAGAGAAAGTTGCCAAGTGATTATAATCTCAGGTTTGTTTTATTACCTATTATGATCTCTTCAAATATGTTTTCGGAGTAGAGACGTATTAATCGTTAGGTTTGTTGTAAATAAAAGAGATCGATGCATCTAACCTGATGACTAATACGTTAACCTCTCTAATTCTAATGGTGACCAAACTCTTATAATCATTAGTTTCCCTTGTTATCATTAATTTCTCCTAGTTGATACACTTACTTACTACCATTCTCTTTTTGTTTTGTGAGGATTCACTGATGCAAAGTCTTAAAGCTGGAGAATACCTACTATGGAGAAAGTTTCCAAGTGATTGTAATCCCAGGTTTGTTTTGTTACCTTTTTTTATCTCTTCTAATATGTCTTTTACATGATTCCTGCCAAAAGGTACAACTTACTGATAGTTTTGTGATATTGGTAAGAAAAGGTTTCAAACTCTCGAACTTGTGAAGATTGATTTTAGATTTAATAAACTAACTTTAACCAAAAAAATATACACAAAATATGAAAATAATATTCACAAATACTAAGGTTATGGATTTCACCCTTAACCACTTTTAATTGGTTCCAAAAATAATAATTCTACACAATTCTAGCTCAAATAAGTGACTCTAATTTTTGCCAAAGGTAAAATTTTAAAATATCAATTGTAAATAACAATCATGGCTCATCAAAATCTCTAGTCCCAGCATAAACCATCAAATAAAATCACAATCAATTAAGAAAAATCGTAGTTTCAATTAAAAATAAATGCAAAAGTCATAAAAGAATTATTAAAAGTTACCAATTGATCATGGAAAATGGCTTCATCCTTGCCTCAGTGATGGGGTTTAGCTCATTTTGCTCAAAACACCCTCAAAAGATTGGTACATAGCTCAAAAAGTGCTTGAAAGATGAAAGAAGCTAAAAGTAATGTAACAGGAAATCTGCAACGTTTTATGGACGTTACAGAGTAACTGTTGCAATAGAGCTTGAATATAAAACGTTACAGATGCTAAAATATCCGTTGCAGATGTGTTGAAGAAAACGTTGCAGCTGAAGATAAACGTTGCAAAGATGAAGATATCCGTTGCAAATGGATGAAGAAACCGTGGCTGAGAGGTTAAAGAAACCGTTGCCGTAGCCTCTGTTCCTCGTGTTCTTCTTAAGCAGCAGCAACAACAGATTTTTTTCTGGATCTTTTTCTCGAACTTCTGGCCTCTGCCATCCCCCCTAACTCTTCTTCTCTTCTCCTATTTATACCAGAACAACCACACAACTAAAAAAATTCGAATATCTTCGCAAGAAATCTTTTCTTCAATGAATATAAATCTCGGGAATTTTTTTAACCACTCTCGACTTATTTTCTTCCCATTCTCGCTTTATCTTACACGTTGTTACCTAGTTTATCTCACAGAATCTTGAACGTTTTGGAAATAAAATCGTGTGAGGTAACACTGAATTTTTCCGTGGTTATTTCTTCCTCCCAGATTTTCATGTGAAACATTTAACCGAGTATATTTCATTGATTTTTCGAGTCTCCCACATGTGTAGAACCCTTCTAATTTAGGCAAGAAAATCTTGTTCCTTAATCCTTAATAATCTCTTCGAAACATATCCCAAAATCTTCACAGATCAAGTGTTGAATTTTGCCTCTAAAACTTTATTTCAAACAGAAGCAAGTGGGTGCCTTTAACAATTGAGTGGGTGCCTTTAGCACTTTTTCGAGCCAATTTTTCCAAAAATGTTTATTCCCCAGAAATACCTACAAACACATAAATAACATAATTACTACAAAAATGAGCACTACCAATAAATAGAATTGAGACAAAACAGATACAAAAATGTGTTTATCAAATACCCCATGACTTATTATTTGCTAGTCCTCGAGCAAATCAAATCTAGAAAATAAAAATCAATCCTAATTCACTTTCGCAGACATCGCGATTGCACTTAGCGTATGCAACAAGACTTTAAACCCATAGGTGTCCCTATTGGACGAGTTTTAGTCTCGTGAGGGTTTACAAGAGGTATACCCAAAAAATCTTTACTCCAAACCCTAGCTATCTGTGAACGATTGAGGGTGAACATTACACAAGCTATTTAGTTGGCATACTAAATTCTCCGGCTATGGGAATCATTACCCTATATGAGTCCAATTGCTGCACACGATTTTTAACTCAGCGTACTAAGATTCATACAAGAATTCAAAAATTTACTTAGATAGTCGTTCAACCACGATACTCAGAATCTATCAAAGTACAATCACATGAAAAGATTTAGAAGATGGATGTCGACAAAATTAAGTTTGCGCATGTTGACTAAGGTGAACGGTGTTTCCCATATCTTTCTTAAGGTCAGTGCCATGATGAATCCTAATGGATTGAGATACACTCCCACTATTCTTACTCCTTATACTAATATCGACTCAGCTGGTATATAAAAGGATTCAGCGGTCGATTTATTGAAAATAAAATAATTATTTATTATTTTTTAAATGTACTGACAACATGATTGGATCAAATGAATCCAAGTGTATGCTCCTTATCAGCATCTTACATGATAGTTCTCATGGATCCTGCATTCCAAGCTTGCTTAGGCGACGGAGACAAGGAGAACACACATATTGCTATCAAAGTGTCAATACTCATTTTTTTTTAAATAACGGTCTAAATAATACAATAATGGGGCTTGATCTCAAACACTCTACTTCATCCTGGCGGTGATATCAATTCGATACTGGTGCCCCACAAAATCACTTAGAGAAACACAAAAATTACAAAAATAAAAACAGAAGGTAATATGATCGAGATAGACTCCGAGATATGGTGACAACTATCATGTTATTTCTAACACATGAGCTAAGCATTCTTTTATGAATAGACTATTTAGCTAGGCATACCAATTCATATAGAAAAAATCTAAGTTTCCATCTACCTAGAATGGTTAGTGTCTTCCTGAATTGTTCAAACGTTTCTAAATTTTGGAGTTTCATATTTCACTAAAAGTTTGTCCCTTACCCCCAAACTTAAATCTCTCATTGTCCTCAATGTTCTAAAGATGAATTATTAAAAGAATGAACAAGGAGAAACTGTTACCAATCGAAGGAAAAGAGTTAAGGAAAGATATTACCGTGTCACATGAGCATGGGTTACCTCCCAAGAAGTGCTAAGTTTAAAGTCTTCATCCAAACTAAGAAAGAATTAGTCACCTCATAGATCATATAGCAATAGTCGGAACAACTGTGGGTCATCTGAATAAAATAATGTTATCCAAAATAAAAGGAAACTGCAGCGGACCCAGAAAGTGAACAAACAAAGTACACCCTTATCCCTATCTAGTGTCTTGTTTAAGACAACTGCATCTAGTTGAGGTTCAGGTTCGGGCTCTATGAAAGGGTCTAGATAAAATATTTTCATGGGTTGGATTTCCTTATTGGCAGGATCAACAGGATTAGGTTGTAAAGTCTGGAGTAACTCAACTAATAAATTTAAAGCACATAATAATAAACTGAATAATTATGGATCCTAAAAATCAATCAGATTTGACCCACACAGTTGACTACAATGAAGGTGGTCATTCTTAAACAAATGTGTCGATTCTAATTCAGGCTTAGTCTCAAAACTTAATAACTGACACATTTGAAATTCAAACGTTCCCACAATTGGAAGAAAAAAATTTGGTGGGAAAGAAAAATAAATCTTGGTATTATTGCCTAGGTGAACCACATAGACCATAGGATGGGTCTCTAACAACTGAACTTCTTTTTCGACATCAACAGGCTCAGAGAATCTAGTTTGAAGATGATCTTGAAAAATGGAAGATGTGTAAATGTCAAGTCCCAAGTTATGGACCTCTCTAAGAGTCAAAGGTAAATCACAAGGAGGATGATAGTCACCCCCAAACTTAGAGTTTTCAGTGTCTTTAGATAGACTAATCACAATTTTCCTAATTTTCTAGATCGTCAGATTCCTGAAAATGGTCAATTGTTTCTTCTATTTTATAATCAGGTGGTGCATCCTCGCTCATATTTAAAATCTCTACGGGTCTATCTTTGTTACTTAAGACTATTGTTTCTGAATTGGTGGACTCTAAAACAGTATTCTCTGGATAAACCCGTTCCTCTAAACCATTATCGGCTTCAAAATAAGAAAATACTACATCGTCTAACAATCGTATCTCTAGTCAAATCCTCTTCCTTTTGAATAGGTGAATAATCATTATAATTGGAGTATCGGCTTCAAAACAAGAAAATACTACATCGTTTAAAAAATGACACATCATCATGCTGCACAATTGGAGTGACAATTTCTTGATTACTCTGCATGTATATTTCAAGTTCTTCGTCAATATTATCCTCATCATCATAATAATATAAAGATGTTTGAACCTCGTCTAAATAAGTAGTGTTACCAACTCTATCCTCGTCCTCTTGAATATATGAACAACTATCAAGGTTAGCATTATATGGAAATTAAGATCATTTTGAGCAATATTATTCTTTGTAAGACTTTCATTCAATCTATTTATATTCTCAGTCAACTGTTTGAGGGATTCGTCTAGAAAGAAAGTTGGACTACTAATTGTTCATCTCACACTTAATCCGAACCTTCTTGTATCCCCAATCAACTCCTTGATGGAATTCTCTAGAGAAATAAATGGATCATAAGGGGTACTTGATCGCAACTGCTCGTGTGATTCTTTTAGAGCAGGATTTGGGTCATCATAGGGAGTACTAGATTGCATCTTCTTTAGGGCATCCCTCCAAGACAAAGAACTTGAATTTTGCTCATTTTTATGTTCATAAGACTTGTGGGTGTATGAATAGTAATTGGGATCACCCTGGTATGAGCAATAACCTCTAAAAGGTTGGTGGTGGTCCCGACTACTATCCAAACCATGTTGATAGTACAGATAATATCTATTTTGAAATTCAGTCGGATATTCATTGTATTGGTCCTCATAATACCAGTTCGACATTTTCTAACAAAAATTTCCTAATATATTTACCAAAAATCTAGAAAATAAATCCTAACAAGAAGGGGTTCTAAACATACACAAACAAGGCCGACTTAACCAAATCAAACCTACTGAATCTAGCAAAAAAAAAAAGCATGATGACTCCACTTAGATTGTTTCTAGACCAGCTTTGTGAGACCCCAAACATTGTCTCAGTTTAATTAGACCCATTATTTGAATTCTGCACTTAGAGTGCATACAACTCTAATATTTAAGTATTTCTAGGCTGCCTCTATAATAAGTCTTGGTGCCTAAATAGAGAATATGTCTTAGCCAAACCCTTAAAGTCCCTGAATTCCAATATTCAAGTGTCTTTAACATTCTTAGGTTATCCCTTAGCAATATTAATGTGCATGATTAGTAGATACCAAATGTTTTGAGCATTTTGGACACATGTCGAATAGAGTGGGCATCATGGGAATTCAAGTAATTTGACACGATTAAATTGAAAAAAAAAAAAGAAAAAAAAGGAGAGTGTGTTCTCCCTTGAGTCTTTCTTCATCTTCCCATCTTAGCAATCTTCTTCTTTCACTCAATCAAAATAAAAGAATCTCAGAAAAAAAAACTGGCTGTGACTAAAATTCATGGAGATTGAGCTATTTTCTATCAGGGAACTTCTGATATAGGTTGTAAGATATTTGGTTAAAGTTTTTGAAGGAGAAGTTAGGTTTTTGCCGTGAGCTGTGAAATCAATCAATGTCTGATGCTGCTGCCGTTACGAACAGATGACGAAAGGATGAATTTCATAAAGGTTTTAGAGTTCTCTAGAATTAAAAATATTGGGTGATTGGGTCTGTGTCTGGATACAAATCTATAAGGGTTTTGAACTCTTAAATCAGCCAAGAATGGGTGCTGTGGCCATTAGGTTTTATGGATGGTTTGGATTTTGAATGTGTTCGAGTCCCGGTGGTGTTCGGAGAGTTGGGTTAACACCCAATTCGAAATTTGCAGGGAAGGAGTTGTAAAAGAAAGGGTTAAAAATATACAACAAATGGGATCTTTTTACCAACAACCAGATGCTCACAAGTTGTTCGATAAAATGCCCCAAAAAGAAGAGAAAAAAAGGATTAAAGGTTCTTATTGCTTCCCTTACATACTTTTATGAATTCTGATGACTTTTGTATCTTTAATGATGCCATGTCACATTTTATTGCTTTAGGCTTCTGATTAAGTGATATGAAAACTACTGTTGTTGACATAAGAAAATTTGTGGATTTTACAAGTTCTAACGCTGGGTCTTGTATAGTAAGTAATTAGTACACACAAGAACAGGAAAGGAACGAAATTTACTCGTATCTAAATTGCTTATTGAATGTTGAGAAAGGGCTTGACTGATTATGGATTCATATAAAATATTGCCATGAAACTTGTTAATTTGTTTGTACACTGATACGAGAACTAAACTGTGGTTTAGTTAGTGATTGATACATGCGATAACACATATGTACGGAATTTACTATCTAAGTGGAGAGCTACCTTCGTGAACTATGGATTAAGTGTATTTTATAACTGGAGTTTTGTACTTTGTAGTGCTTGGAAATGTTAGTGGTGGGTACTGGTGGTATCTATTTCGGTATTAAATCCTGTTGTTGTAATTTATTAGCCTTTGAGATGGCCAAATTAACTAATCGTGCATGTTCTCCATTTGCATCTATTGGTAGTAAATCTCTTGCTGTGTTACTTTTCTAAAAATGATAAAGGAGTTTATGTCCACCAATGTCTTCTGGATTTTTTGTGTGTGTCGTGTTATTATTCTAGTTGATATCCTATGGCTAATTTAGCATATGAAATGAGCATTCCACAAACCGCGCTGATCGATTAAGTACAGTGGTTGGCATTAATATTTATTTTGTTTGCTTGAGTCTGTCAATCATGTTTCCTATGGGATAAGCTATTCGTTGAGATCAATTGAGATAAGACTAACTGATAATGAACTTGAGTGCTCCTAGTATTGTTTGTGCACAGCTATGGTTTTCCATGAATAGACTTATAAAATGATGCTTCACTTTTGGTGTCTGTGAAACTGTGAATATATGTTTGAGTGGTGGGTACGGCAATGGGGAAATGGAGTCATATTTATTGTTTTACTACTTTTGTTTAGTGTCTTTTAGTATGGCTAGACACCCTCAGATATTAGATAATTGATTGAACTAATTAACAGTTTCTTTAGCTTCAAGATTAAAGATTTTATGCTCTGATGTTTCTTTAAGTGGTTAATTTATTGTTTACTACTGAAATGGATAGTTGCATTTTACTACGGATTTTAAGTGTTGTGCCCGGAGTAGTTCATTTGTGCCTATGGATCCATTAATTTATTCTCCATAGAATGGTTGACAGTTGGGGTTTAATTAAAATTCCTTTGTTAGCTTATGATCGTTCATATGCTTTGAACTCCACTGTAGTTGTTACTATGGCCATTTTTGGATTCACTTGCTTGATACATTAGCTGTAACGGTAGAAATTACTTGGGTAGAGAGATCAAACATGATCAAACATTGTCGGCAGTCCCCAAGTATTTTGAGAAGCTACACCAAGGCCAAATTCATGTCATTTTAGTGTATTGGGTACTCGATCTTGTACTGTATACATTAGTGCTGTGTTTAATGTATTTAATTTGCTTCGTATTGATATAAATGTTTCTTTCAGCATTCCCTCTACAGCTCTATTTAATTTGCTTCTTGATAGCCTTTATATATGTACTCGTTAGTTCCTTAAACTCCACTCGCTCAAATGAAGTGCAGGTGACGTCTTGAGTTTTGGAGAGTATACGAAACCTTTTCCTTAGTTTACAAAACTAACAACACATAAATAATTATTTAATTCGTTTTTGTCTCTAATCTCGTCATCAAAATGCTCTAGTGGTATTTTTCTTATTAATGGGAAGCTTAGTTACTGTACAGCTAATGTGTTGTTTATATTGAACTTCTGGTTAAACGTCTCTATGACCGTTAGTGCGTTAGATTCGTTAGGCGGCAGTTTTGACCTTCTTAAAGTTCGTATTAGCCTTGGGTTAATGCTGAAGTGTTATAGAGTCCTGAATGATGTTTCAGAATTGGTATTGGATGTTTTCTTTCGGAATATAAGATAGGAGACATGCTTGTTTTATGAACTGTTGTCCAGTTTTCTATTATTTTCTTGATCTGAGATTCTTACTTGCTGTTCTAAAATTGTAATGTATGCTGTTATACAGTAGATGATGTTCCACTATGATTACTGCTACTTGAATGTGTATAATTGTCGCACTCCATCATATGGCTATTAAGCTGTTGAGCAGGTTTGAAGATTATTAGTGGGAATTGCTCCACTTTGATGTATAGATGTACCTAAACTTGCTAGAAAATATTCTCGTATTTAATAAAATGTGTTGAGTATAATCCTTGTACCATTTAGATGTGCAATACTTCATTTTGTTATTATGTATGTTATTTCTAGCCGGTGTTGGCAATTATCACTTCTGCTAATAGTAATTATTACGCTACTGTTGGTGATGCGACAAGTAAGGGATATTTGTTGCTGGACAATTCATATTATCCTTACTATCTAGTGAAAGAAATAATTATTGCCATTAAAGGTAGTTCATATTATCTAAATAAATAATAGACGAATTACAGTCGTGCTTGATCCTTTCGAGTAACGGAAAAGGAACGTAGGCAGCCGCTATGCGGTTCAGCACAACTGCTTAAGGTTGTTCATATCATCGGGAAAGAGTTTGTTACTGCCAAGCAGTTCATATCATCTATTCGGAAATGATTGCGAATCTTAGCAATTTATATCGCTGGTGAGAGGTAGTTGTAGTTAGCCTACTGGCTGTTTATACTATCTTGGGAGATGATTGTAACCTCTTCGAGGTTGTTCATATCATCTAATAAGAAATGAAGGGTGATTGTGGGATATCAACTTATATCACCAAATGAGATTTGAAGATGATTGTTGCCATTTATAGGCAATTCATATCAACTGAGAAGAATGGTTACTGTTTATGATGACAGTTCATACCATTGATCTGGAAATGATTCCTAACTCTTTTGAGTAGTCCATATCATTGTAAAAGTCGGTCTGTTAAGTTTCACCTAGTACTGTGAATTGCCAGGTCCACTGGGGCTCCCACTTATCGGTGGCTATCAGGAAGACCGTTGCTGGAACAGACAAAGGGACTGACCATCCCCACCCTTTGCTGGAAAAGTGTGTGTTGTCAGGCCTGTTACCTCACTTACGAGTAGCAAGCCGGAAGACCGTTAGATGTAATGGTGGCTGGTATCCGACTACTCTGGCAGAAGATATTATATCTTCATAATGTAACGATGGATATCATATGTAGGATTCAATGATCCTTGAAATATAAAAGTTTGATGTTTTATAAGAGATGATTTTGACCAAATGTGGTAATTCATATCATCTGTCGGTATCGAAAAATATCAGAAATGATATCAAAAACTGTAACGTAGTTTGACGGATTCGATGAACGAAGAAAATATATAAAGATTATGTTTTCCTGCTTATAAAGCAGTTTGAGAAAAATCGATGAACATTTGCTTGGTAAGATCGAATTGGTTCGAAAAATTTAAAAGTATGGTTTTTCGAGTTGCGTATTTGGAAGTTGGAGCTGGCCTAATGGACCGAAACCCGACCCATTGGAAGTAAAAAAAATTCGGTCTGTCATAAGCTTCTATTCTTCCAAAAGGCAACTAGTTACAGTTTTAGCAAATCTCTTAGAACGATCTGAATTAGATCAAGTCGAATAGAGACAGGATAAGCTCTAAGGAGCTTTGATAACCCTTCCCATTTGATAATGTTTCCTTGGGTTACAAGGCGGCTCAAATCTACTTAAAATAATCTTTTTGAACTTTGAGTTATGCTAACAAAGTAACTAATATAGTCCTTTTGAATGACTTTCCAATAAGTCCGTTACCCTATAAGTCTCTTTTTAGTCAAATTTTAGGCCTAGGTTCGCGTAGGTAACGTGTTCCTAAGTCGGGAAGAAAGGATACGGTGATGAAATCCGAACCCTTATCTTATATGGCCAGTTTCCGCCCTTTACTAAAAAATTAAATTCCGTATTCAAGTCCTCAACATATATGCATTATGAAGGAATACAGAAAATACACTAACAGGGGATTCATGGGTGGTTAGAGTCTTACCTCCCATTCTAGACGGGCGATGAACCGTTGACTCAGGCCACCGACTCCTATGTCAGTTTACGAACTCGAGGGGCCGAGACAATATCGTAACTGTCGTCCTTCCCTGTTGCAGTTTATATTTAGATTACCCTTCTGTAGGGTTTAAAAATAATAATAATGTCCCAAAGTTCAAAGTCCAAAGTCAAAAAATAAGAAAAAACAGAAAAATACCTAAAATAATTACAAAAATAATAAGAATTTTCTGATACAATTTTCTAAAAAGAAAATAAAAAGCCTAAAAGAAAATTAAAAAAAAATTACTAAAATATCTTATCTTCTTTTTCCGTTCTTTTTGATTTATCTTTGACTCCAAGTCTTTAATCATTCAATATAATCTTTGGCTCCAATTTCTTTTTGATTCAAAACCTGTAATACAAAGAAAAATATCCAAAAACATAAAATAGAACAAATAAAAATAAAAAATAAAAAATATAACTAAACTAACTAACCTAAAAACAAATATAAAAACAAGTCCGCGTCGGCGACGCCAAAAATTAATTGTTTTGTGATAGTGGTAAGAAAAGGTTGCAAACTCTCGAACTTCTGAAGATTGAATTTAGATTTAATAAAATAATTTTAAAATAAAAAATATTCACAAAATACGAAAATAATATTCACAAATAATGAGGTTATGGATTTCACCCTTAACCACTTTTAATTGGTTCCAAATATAATAATTCTACACAATTCTAGCTCAAATAAGTGACTCTAATTTTCGCCAAAGGTAGATTTTTAAAATATCAATTGTAAATAACAAGCATGGCTCATCAAAAGCTCTAAGTCCCAGCATAAATCATAAAATAAAATCACAATCAATTAAGAAAAATCGTAATTTCAATTAAAAATAGATAGAAAAAGTCATAAAAGAATTATTAAAAATTACCAATTAATCATGGAAAATGGCTTCCCCTTGCCTCAGTGATGGGGTTTAGCTCATCTTGCTCAGAACACCCTCAAAAGATTGGTACATAACTCAAAAAGTGCTTGAAAGATGAAAAGAAACTAAAAGTAATATAACAGGAAATCTGTAACGTTTTATGGACGTTACAGAGTAACTGTTGCAATAGAGCTTGAATATAAACGTTGCAGATGCTAAGATATCTGTTGCAGATGTGGTGAAGAAACCGTTACAACTGAAGATAAACATTGCAAAGATGAAGATATCCGTTGCAAATGGATGAAGAAACCGTGACTGAGAGGTTAAAGAAACCCTTGTCGTAGCCTCTGTTCTTCGTGTTCTTCAGCAACAGCATCAACAAATTTTTGTCTGGATTTGAGCTTCTGGCCTTTGCCATCCCCCCTAATTCTTCTTCTCTTACCCTATTTATACCAGAACAACCACACAAATAAAAAAATTCTAATATCTTCGCAAGAAATCTTTTCTTTAATGAATATAAATCTCGGGAAATTTTCTAACCATTCTCGACTTATTTTCTTCCCATTCTCGCTTTATCTTACACGCTGTTACCTAGTTGATCTTACAGAATCTTGAACATTTTGGAAATAAAAAATCGTGTCAGGTAACACTGAATTTTTCTGAGATTATTTCTTCCTCCCATATTTTCCCGAGAAACATTTAACCAAGTATATTTCATTGATTTTTCGAGTCTTCCACATGTGTAGAACTCTTATAATTTAGGCAAGAAAATCTTGTGTCTTAATCCTTAAAAATCTCTTCGAAACATTTCCCAAAATCTTCACAGATCGAGTGTTGAATTTTGCAGCCAAAACTTTATTTCAAACGGAAGCAAGTGGGTGCCTTTAAAAATTGAGTGGATGCCTTTATCAATTCTTAGTGGGGTGCCTTTAGCACTTTTTCGAGCCAATTTTTCCAAAAATATTTATTTCCCAAAAATACCTACAAACACATAAATAACACAATTACTACAAAAATGAGCACTACCAATAAATAGAATTGAGACAAAACAGACACAAAAATATGTCTATCACTTACCACCATAGAGTTTTCAAAGTGGAGATGTATTAGTTATTAGGTTTGTTGTAAATGAAAGAGATCGATGCAGCTAACCTAACCACTAGTACATTCTCCTCTCTAATTCCATTGGGGAGTAAACTCTTATAGTAATTAGTTTCCCTTATTATCATTATTTTCTCCTGATTGATATACTCACTTATTACCATTCTCTTTTTGTTTTCTGAGGAATCATTGTTGGGAAGACTTGAAGCTGGAGATGTTCTAGTGTTATAGTACCATCTGAAGTGCATAGGAACAAGAAATGACTATGTTGTTGTTCCTGCTAGGTTTTTCAAGATCTGGAATAAATTCATACTTATTCAACAATGAAGTTTCTTGAAATAATTTTATTCCAATTTCTTGAACAGGACTTGCAGGATAAGTATACAACAACAAACGAACAAGATATTCATTTTTATGGTAAAAAAAAAACTCACATCATAGAGTTTTCGTAGAGAAAACATATTACTTGTTAATTATTCGGAAAACTCAATTCATGTGAGTTGTTTCTTTTGGCATAAAACATTAATACCTTATGGAGATCGATGCAACAAACCTGACAAGTAACCTCCTTAATTCCAGTTGGTGAGTAAACTCTTAACACATTAGAGTTTCTTGTATTACTTATCATTATTATGGTCTCGTTACCTTAATTAAAATTTGGTTGACTCATACTATCATTTTATTTGTTTTTTGAGGATCCATTGATACAAACACTTGAAGCTGGATAAATCCTATTGTGTGGGGGTCAATGAAGAAGCTGGATAAACAAGCGAGAGAGTGTTGGCCTTGCTAAGATGTACAAACGAGGGAATGGACTTGTAACCAAGATAAAGTTTCTTGAATTAAGTTTATCCCTTCCCTTGTATAGCGTTGCATGACCTTGATAGATAAATATTAGACAAGTTGACAAGTTAGAAGATGTGAGACAGTGTTGGTCATGTGAAGATGCAGAAGTAGCACAAGCGAGAACTAACATATTCTCCTCTCTAATTCTATTGGTGAGTAAACTCTTACTACATCTGTTCATTCTTTTTCATATGAACCATGTATGTAAATTGCAGTGACAATTCTATCAAATATAAACTTTTGATACTTAGGTTGTCAATGTTCCAATTATTGTGATTGAATGGTTTTTGGATGAGATCCAAAATGAATAAATGCTGATATTCAACAATGAGAATCTATGAATTCTAGAATGACAATGAACAAGTAAATGAATTTCCCAAATTACTGAATGAATCTTTGTCTCTCGTACGAAAGTTGTTCCTAATTTGATTTGTTGTTTCATTATTTGCAGAAATATCACATCTGTTCCAAGATGCGACGTGAATTAACATAACCAAAATTTCTTTCAGAGAGGTGTATATCTTAGTAAAATTCAACACTTTCCATATGTCATGATTTTGATTATTACTTTTCCTTGTAGTAAAATTGTGAGTCTATTAAATCTACTACAAGGTTTGTTCTTACTACCATCTTTGTTGTTTGTCAGGATATTGGAATTGATGGAAATAACTGATGTCGAGAGGTGGTTAAGGATAATCTGATGTCAATAGACGACTTATTTTGGCGGATGAACAATTTTTTTTGGGCCAAGGTGCAGAACAACACTTGCTTATATTAGAAACTGTTGAAACACATAACCTTGTCATTTGCTTATAACATAGGGAACCATGAATGTTTTTTTCCTTAAGAAGTTCTTTCAATGTAAAAAATACACTTATATATGCTTAGTTATGTGAATGAATGATGAAACAAATCTTGGTTCAATTGGTTGTTGTATGGTTCCAGAATTAATGAATGAATGAATTACTTGTGTTGCTAGAATGAGAATGTATGTATTGCAGAATGAGAGTGTATATGTATTGCGGAATGGGAATTAATTATGGGTTTTAGATTCAGCATTGCAGGTTCAGAAATGAATTGCATTGCAGGGTCTAAATATGGGCGCTTAGTTGGAACACATAATAACGTTATTATTTTTTAAAACTATATTTTTTATCAACACCGAATTAACGTTATAAAATCCGTTAGTAATTATCGACACCTCGAAAAATCCTAACTGTTACAATCGATCCTCAATTTTGTAAGGCGTTACATCACATGTTACAGCTGATTGACACGTGGAAAACTACAACCATTACACGTCAGATGTTATGAATTATATCGTTATGGTAGTTGTTAGGGCCAAACTGTCACAATCAACTAAACAACGTCTGTTAGTCGTTGCTAAAACCGTTAAAAAGAAGGACACCTTGTAGGAAGTCAACGGTTACACACAAAATCGTCGTTACATTAGTTGTTACATCCGAACTGTTACAATCAACTAAACAATATCTATTAATCCTTGATAAAGCGGTTACAAAAAAGGACAGCTGGCATGAATTCAACCATTACAGACAAAGTTGTCGTTACATTAACTGTTACGCCGAACAATTACAGGCTAACTGTTACGATATGAGGGAGTAACGGTTATCCGTTACAACAATATGTCAGCAGATTAATCTTATATTGACTAGATAACCGTTGGATTATTTTCTCCAACGGATGCAACCGTTGATTGATAATTCTTTATTGTAACGGTATTAAATGTTGATAAATTATTGTAACACTAATTATAATGCCATATTTCCAACGATTTTTTGGTGTTGCAATATATACATTGTAACATTAATACCATATTACAAAATAACTGATTTCTTGTAGTGATAATGACTGTATGTTTCCAATATGGGACCAGAAACAAATTTATCCTATGATAAAAACCCACCATCAACACTAGTATGCATGATCATTAACATGTATAAGTTCACACACACATAAAATAGCCTAAAACACCACGAGAGATTGTATAGTGCCTTGATGTCCACTGACCCATTTTTATCATTTTGTTAGAGCCCGTTTAAATTTTATTGGGCTATTATTATGCAGTGAGTAATGATGAACGTTATTGATTGATGTTCATGGAAACCAACATGGAAAATTGGTTAAAATGTACTGAAACCGAAACAGAGGTTATAACGGTGGATATCGGTGAAGGAGTTCGGCTAGAAGAAAAGAAAATAAATAAAATTAAAATGGATTTTGATTTTTGATTAGAAATATGTTTAGGTTTTTTATTAATTTAATTACATTTTAATAATTTAACTATATAATTTGAGGTTGGTTTAGAGAGCTATGGTTGCAAGTTGAGAGTTTTTTCAATTCTTAAAGCTTTTGGTCCCACCATAGGATGTCTAGACCAATAAGAATTTTCTTAATTCTTAGAGCTTCTGTCCCCACCGTAGGATGACTAGACTTGTAACCACAACTCTTTAAATCAACCTCAAATTTTATAGTTAAATATGGATCTAAACTTGAACCGAATTTATTGGCGGCTTAATCAAGAAAACCTGGTTGTACTGTAGAAAATGTGTATGTACATCCATCAAGAACAAAGTCTTCTTCTTAACTTGAAACCACAACTCTCTAAATCAACCTCAAATTATATAGTTAAAATATGAAGCTAAACTTGAACCAAATTTATTGGCGGGTTAATCAAGAAAACCTGGTTGCATCGCAGAAAATGTGTATGTACATCCATCAAGAGTAAGGTCTTCTTCTTGTTTTTTGTGAAGAAGAGAAGAGAAATCCTTTCCCCATAAACATATATAGAAAAAAAAAAAGAAAAAATGGGGATGGAATAACTGCCTAAATACCTATAGAGTCAAGGAAAAAAAGTACTTATATTCGAATTAACAAAGTCAGAATGGACTAAGTATATAACCAAAGACCATTAACTGAAAGAAAAATTTGTTGAATGGTCCAAAGACCCATGACCCATTTAATTTAGGGTCCATCCGGATATAAGTTTTAACTGGAGGCCAAAATCCTTTTAAATAGACAAGATTACTTTCTGCCCTTCAGAACTCACGTGTGAACCACGTAGAGAACATAGTATGCGTCTTCAATCCGCCCGTTACATCCCTTTCAGTTTCTAAAACCACTTGAAACTAAAATTTAGGGATTTCAAATCAAAGCTGCTATACATAAACAATTGTAACTGAAATCATTTCATTTCCAAAATCAAAAACTAAAGAAATCTAAACGCAGCGAAAACAAATTCAAAATTATCAAAAGTAGAAGTAGATATGAATTGATCTATACCTGAATCAAGGAAAATGGTTACCAAAAGAAAAATCGATATAACAATCACAGAGAGAGTAATAGAAGAACAAGATGCTCCTGAATCTCCACCACCAAAATCAAAAAAGAAGAAGAAATCAGTTGATGTTGATTCTCCAGCACCATTGAAAAAGAAGAAGAAGAAAATTGCTCATGTAGATTCTCCACCACAAAAAAAAAAAAGAAGAATCCTGATATTATTGATTCTCCAACACCATCGAAGAGGAAGAAGAAAGTTGCTCCTGTTGATTCTCCACCACCATCGAAGAAAAAGAAAAAAGTTGCTTATGTTGATTCTCCAAAACTATCAATGAAGAATAACCAAGATCTTGTTGTTCATTCTCCATCGCCATCAAAAAAGAAGAAGAAATGTGTTGTTATTTCTAGCAAAAAAGGTATTGGTTCTAATCTTTTAATAAATCTCCATGTCTTGTATTGATTCTGCTTCTATTGATTTTTCATATATACTTTATTCATGTTATGGAAAGATGTAGCATTCAACATGGGTATATATTGATATGTACTTTTTTTTCTAGTTCTTAAATTGGATCATTACATATCAATATATATGTATATATACTTTTTTCATCTTATAACAGATAGATCTAGCATACAACATTAGTATATACTGATATGTACTTTTTTCTTGCTCTTGAATTGGTTCAGTTCATATCAATATTTACTTTTTTCATGTTATAGCAGATAGATCTAGCATAGAGCATCAATATATACTGATATGTACTTTGTTCTAGTTCTTGAATTAGATAAGTACATATCAATATATAATTTGTTCATGTTATAGCAGATAGATATCAAACATATCAATATATACCGTTCTATATATTAGTACATATTTATATATTGTTTGGTTATCGACAATATGTTTATTGTATAGGTAATGTCAAGAAAACTACAAAGAAGACAAAAGTATCTGCAGCTGGTAGGAAGATCTACAAAAGTGGTTTTAGGGGAGTTTTCTCACTAGTTAAAACAATCAAGGTTGAAAAGCTTGAGTTGAGTGATACTCAATTGAGGATAGTTAGTGAAGCATCATATGGGAAGATGTTCTGGTACACATATCTTGGTGAAGATTACTGGATGAAGAATGAAACTTCGGTGACTAATCTAACACAATGTTATAAGAGAAGCAAAGTTACGAATGATCTCACATTTGAGTTCAAAAGGCATGGAGATCCACAAGTTCTGACATCCACCCCTGAATAAATGGGTGTTATCTTTGGAATGCCAAGAATAGGAAAAATACAACACCAATATTTGGTGCTGACATCAACGGGTGGATATCGCAACAATGCTTTCTTTCAAAGGTTCTTTCGTGATGTAAAAAAGGGTAAAAAAGTAAACAGAGTTATGATACAAGAAGAAATTTTGAAACTGCTTAGAAAAAACCAGGAACTGAGAAGAAAACCAAGGAAAAAGATGAAGAATCTGAAGAAAATGAAAGTGATGAAGAATCTGAAGGGAATACAACAATGAAGACGATGAACAAGAAAGTGAAGAAGAGAGTGAGGAACAAAGCGAAGAAGAAAGTAAAGAAGTGAGATATGCTGAAGACCTTGTAAGGCTTATATGCATGTTCTTGTGTATCACTTTGTGTTTCACAACAATAGATGCACATGCCTTGACTGAAAAGTACATTAGTCTTTTGGAGGATCTCGAGGCTGCAAAGAATGTATCATGGCCAAAATTGATACATTCTTTCTTACAGAAGTCACTAAATGACAATCTAAATGCAGTTGAGAATACTACCGGGTGACTGAACTATTTATTGGTAATAATACGTAGTAAAAATCTATTTAGTAGTATACTCAGTAACAATCTTGATTTACTTCTGACTTTGTTTGGTGTATTTTTTTTTCCAATACATATTTGGTATGCAGAGCACACCTATTTGGTGGAGCCGGAGGAAATAAAGTTGAATACAGAAGGAAAGTTTATGCCAAGAGCAGTCAAATGGAATCTGACAAAATTATGTGCTGCACTCCAAACTGACATTAAAAAAACTGAATATGAGGTAAGAAATATGTACTTTGATTAACACAATATGTACTATATTATGATGCGTGTGATCTTACAATGTATATCAATATGTACTTCATGTATGATGTGTATGAATCTTACAATATATATTGATATGTACTTCGATATCCTACTTTATGGTTTATATGTTCTGTAGATATGTGATGCTTGAATAAATATCAAAAACAAGAGTATATATCAATATGTATTGGTATAATAACAATAGTATTATATTTATATAAAAGGCAATATATATTGATTCAAAAACCTAGTTTATTTAGTACATATTTTGTTGTTTTGTACAGTTCCATGACAATTTCAAGGTTCCGCACACCAATCAAGAAAAGCAAATTCTGAGTAGAATCACAAGAAGACTTGGAGAAGAAGGGAGTGAAACTGAAAAGGTAGAAGAAGGTAATGAAAGTACAATGGGAGAAGAGAAAGAAGAAACTTCAGGGAAGGTAGTGGAAGAAGATGATTGGAAAGCCAAATATGAAGATTTGATGAAGACAATCTTTGAAAAACGGGGAGAGGCGAACACCATGCAGCATGAAGATGGATCGCTTGACGCATCAAAGCTGCTACAAATGTCAAATGACATATACATGAAAGATTTTCCCTTGCATACTGAAGATGAATAGAATTTAGAGACTCAATTGATAGGAGTCCCACTCATTTGGGTATTGATCCAAAAAAAGAAGTGGCATCTCCTACTTCTTTAACAGATCATACAACTACTTTGGGTGATCCTCCTTTGCAAAACATCACAGAAGATGAAGTATATTTGGGAGATCCATTTGTAGAAAGTCCAATTCCTTTGGGTACTGACCCAACATAAGAAGTTCCATCTCAGACTATTCCAACATATCGACAAAAAGTTTTGAGTGACAACACCGTCAAAAAGGTTCCATTTCATGTTGCATTGTGAACATTACCTTTGGTGTTGAACTTTTACGATGTTGATGTTTCTTGTATTAAAACATGGGCTAAATCTGATTTGGAGAAAAATGTCAAAGAGATGCAAGAGGAAAGTAACACACAGGTAAGTAATGCCGGCTAGTTTCACTTTATTACAATGTGTTTTATTATTCTCATATAACTGTACATATCAATATGTACTTAACTAGCATGAAAAAAACTCTATGGTTGTAGGATGATTTACCTGTAGTTCAATAAGAAACAGTGAAAAAGTTGATTGAAGCTATTGACCAGAGTATTGAAACTGTTAAAGGGATATCGCATAACTCTGATGAACAAGACATTGAAAACTTGGTCGATAACTTCGGGGGAATGGATATACCTTTGTTTACAGCGATGACGCATATGGAAGACATTGAAAAGTTCACATTTGAAGAATTTTTGGAATTGGCCATTGCCAACAAGGGATTTTATGCTGAAGAATATGCATCTCTCAGCCAAGATAATGGTACTGTTTCTATCCCTGCTCTATTTGGCATTGACATTCACAAACATATTGGTAATCTGTTTAGAAATGATTTGTGACGTATAGAAGTGCACAAGTTACAGCTGAGCACCCTGAACCCAACCAACTTACACCTGAGAAGCATGCAAGTAAAGTCACAAATGAGGATCAAAATTACCCAAACGTATATCTTCTACTTGTGGTAATTTACCTTTTTTGTTTTCATTTGAAAAAAATATGATTCAAATATAGTACTATAAACCTGGATTTAAAAATTGTAGGATACTATAGTCCAGGATGTTCAGATGAAAGATAATATTGATCAGGATGTTACATTGAGCCAACCGGTGGGTATTCAAAAACACAGTACATATCAATATGTATGTTAAAAACACAATAAATATAATATATATGTTGTTTAAGCCAAGTACACATTTGGTTGTACTGGATATTTGATGGTGAAAATTTCATTTCAATTGTTTAATTTTAAGTACATGTTTTATTATGTTGACCAAAAAATATGCAGGAAGATGAAGTTACCACCACCCAAACGTCAAGCGACGTGCCATTGGAAACTAAACTTGAAAACATGATTGCTGCCAAAGCGAAATAAAAAGGAAAGGTTGTTGTCAAGAAGTCAATAGAAATTGGAGATCAAGTTAGCAGGCCAGTGACTCGTTCAAATCCAGCAAAGAAGATAGATCCAGAATTTGATATTGGAAGTAAGTTTTGTGAAAAGAAGAAGTCGAAAATTGGTAAGCGAACAAAGACAATAAAGGGAGGAAAGGAGAATAAAGCTTGTAAACCTCAAAAACCTCGTATGGATTTCAAGAAACTTGATCAGTCACCACTCTATGAGAAGATGACATATGAACAAAAATGAACCCTACTTCTATACTTTCACCAAGGAAAAAGAATGTAAGTAATTTCTATATTTCATTTTACTTTTATATCAAGTCAGTTTTGCAGTACATATAAAAAAAAAGTTCAATTATTGTCAAAAAATATGCAACTCGATTGCTTGGAGAATAGAAGATGGAGTTGGTATCTGCGTCAGCGGGGCTACAATAGAAGATTTGATTTTCAACATAGCATTAGAGCAATATCTTCTCAACTACGCAGTATAAGCTTGAAGATGCGTCTTAAAAAGACCAAGCAAAACCTGAGGCAGAAAGAAAATACTTAAAAGTGTTGCAACTGGATCCAACTGCTTGGGTATGTTTTGTTTTCTTCATTTATACTTTTGAACATTGGATATGAAAATAGTACATATTGATGTATATTAATGAAAAAGAAACACAATATTAGATGTTTTTGTTAAACACATCTTTGTTACCCACATTGAAAATATCAATATGTACTGCGTGAAATAACCAATTAAATGTTTCTATTTTTCAGTATTATGTCGAGAAGCCAGAGAGTTTCGAGGGATTACAAGATAATGGTATTATTGAGCCTATCATGCTAATGAGCAAAGACACCGAGAAGATCAGTGTACCCATGTGCCATGGAAACCAGTATTGGACACTGCTCGAGTGTGAGTTTGAAACCCAGCAATTCATCTGTTACAACTCCTCTGCGGCGTTCAAGGATAAGTGTTATGATAATGCCCAAAAAAATGGCAGATTTCTTGTTCAAGCCAATCAATATGTTCTTTGTTTAGAATCAGAAAGAAACATTGAAGCATTCAAGGGTGACTGACTATGGGTGTCCACAACAAGGAATGTGGCCAGACTGCCTTTTATATGTCATGCATTTTATCAAGAGGAGATCGAAGATTGATCGTGATGGATAAATTTTGGGAGATGATGAAAAATTAATGGTGAAGATTCAGAACAAAAGAGTCAAGTTAGCATGCAGGTTGTTGACAGCCACTGCGCCTGAAATCAGTTGGAAACCCACCAATGAAAATGAATCTTTACATGCAGAGTAGATATGGATATGTACTGCAGTAACTTTCTTTTTGGTTATTGAACTGATAAGAATTTATTTACTTATATCAGGATTTTATGATGTTTTATATATATGTAGTGATGATCTTTATTAGCATTTTTAGGTTTCCATTTATGATTTCGAGTTATATAGAAAGGAAGAACATACTGATATGTGCTAGGAAATACATATTCATGTGTGTTATTTTGAAAGTAGATATTGTTATGAATTATGTTTGTGTTCATTTTTTTGAATTTGTTTTTATTTTCCTTCATATTGATATGTTCAATGTAGTACAAATTCATATTGCTAACCCGGGAACAGGGTACAGGGTTCAGAGTCTCAGGGTTAAGGGTGAACCCTGAATACTTAACAATGAAACCCTGAAACCATGAACCTTTAACCCTGAAAACCCTGAAACTCTGAACCAATAGATTCATATTCTAAAAGTACATATTGACATGTACTGTGAAGTACATATTGATATGAATTGAAAAATTATAATTTGTTTATGTGCAATTTTTTGTTTTTTTATAACTACAGATTACTAAATAAAAGAAAAATGTTTTGTCAATAAAAATCATTAATAACACCCCCTCGACCCCTGTGTATGGTGAATGACACACAACCACATGTTCATACATCTTTATAGATGGAGAAAAAATAAGATTTATGTCATCAAATTCTCGTTCTGTCATTAAGAACATAATTCAGTTGACACACAAACAAGTTCTGAAAAAAGAAATCTAAAAAAAATACGACAAGTATCTTCAAAGAGAAACTAAATCCCAAATGTATTAAAAAAACTGAACTGAAATTAATTCTCAGTGGTACTGACGGATAACATTACATGTAGCCTTGTTGTGATGAGCTTTCAATTTATAATTTGAACATGCAACAGGATTTTTGATCCTCTCTCATGCACTTTTGATGCGATTCTTCTTTCTTCTTTCTGGAGGAACCCTAACAACAATTGGTAGAAGAATAGTATCTTGTATGGTATACTCATCAGGCATATGGTATATTCAAAAACATAAATAAGAAAAATCTACTATACTTGTGCAGTTTTTGTTGATGTATGTTACACTAAATATCAATATGTACTATGCTAGTTCTAGTTTATGGTTTATATGTACTGCTTAAAACCATTCTCGTGTATGATACTACCATAAAATATCAATATGTACTGCTTAAACACTTACCTGTCGTGATTAGAAGCAGGTCTAATAGCAATTGAATTTAGCTGGCGATAAAACCTAACTTTGAAGTATTCGTTGATATAATCAAGGAACTTCCCCCCAGATGCAGCAATAGCTGCAGTAGCATGCGATCATGGGAAACCATACAATCGCCATCTTTGGAAAGTACAACTCTTTCGCTGTAGATCTACCATATGAGGCATGTACACAGGAAACCAAGCATATTATTTACGCAGTACATATTGATATTTTCCCTACACAAACCAAGAATATAATTTGCACAATATATATTGATATATTTTTTGCAGTACCCCTAAGAAATTAGTTTAGTGGATATCACACATTAAAAGACCATGTTATCTAAAAAAAAATAAAAAAAATTCAGATGATGGAGATTAGGGGTCAATGCTAACCTTGGGGAATGAACTTCAAGGACATGAGCATATGACTGACTAACTTTCCAAGAACGACCAATTTGAATGTGTAGTTCAAGCAAGGCTTGATACACAGAAGTTAAGAGTTCCAGATTCATCAAAAGACGTACTTCATGATGTTCTGACAACAACTTCATTACCGTAGCCTACACGACAAATAAATTTAAAAACAACAAACATATTATACACAATGAAAAATAAAAATCTGTACTAGAAGTAGATTGGTGGAGCATACTTAAAAAAATAGTACATATATACTTGTACTGTTACAAGAAACTTATAAAAACCTGATTGTGTTAGAAAGAGCACAGGGAGGTAACTTCTTCTCGCGGCGAATCCAGTTATTTAAAGACTCAGCAATGCTTGAAGAAATCTGACCATACCTACATCCCGGGAAGTATGCACTAGACCACTTTTCCTTAGGAATATTACGGCAGTAGTCAGTAACCTAAGGCCTTCCTAGATAAACCATTTTTTGAAGACATTATTCGTATCTTGCTGGAGAAAGCGTATATGTTGTTTTTTTTGGTAACAATCCATCACTTCTTTATATTTTTCATCAGACTTACTGATGGGTAAATTCTTTTTGAAGTGGTAAGAATTAAGGAAAATTTCAGGAATTGCATTCAACAAACCTTCACCTCGGTCAGTCAAAAAAGTGATGTGACGATGGTCAACAACTTTTTTGAGATTGACCATAAACCAATGCCAATTATCATTATCTTCTCCAGGAACTAATGCAATCCATAATCTCGTGTGGCTTTATGAGAGGGTTGTGCTTGACACACTCATGAACTAAATGATTTACAAGCTTCCTCGAAACAGTTGGACTCCTCAACCTATACCCAGCACCACAAGTATGCCTCCCCACGTAATCCTTTATCTTAAAAACATCTAAAGACCCATTAATGGCAGTCGCATGAAGCATCCAAGAGCACCATCATTGCTGCATTTCACTGTGAATCTCTCAAGGACATTATTCAATTTTATAACCTTATATCCAGTCCTCAAACAATATTTCTCAATGCTAATCGAACGGCTTCAACACCACATAGAAGAGCTGATTTTTATCTTCAAAAACATTCTCCCAATCATCAGAAAAAAGAACACTTGAACCTCTTTACTATCTTTCAAATAATTGTTTCTAGCACTCACAACCAACCCATCATTGTTGTCAACATCAGCACATCTCGAAGAACCAGATGCACCAGATGAAACAACATCCACATTCAACTTAAAGAAATTTGAATTCTTCATAAAATATAATGCAGAAATCCCTTGAAGTGATACATCAGCAAGAACAAGGACATTCACTCAATTTTCAACCTAATTGAAATCAATAGTTGATGGAGTCAACCAGCTCCACGCATTACTGATAGTAATTCAAATCTTCCAAAGTTAAAGATAATGTAACCAAATATGTAATATGGTGTTGCTTGTGGTATACGTGAGAGTAGCAAAAGGTATTTGGATTAGAACCAACACCATACATGTTCAACCTATGGAAATGTGATCCAAATAAAACAACACAAACACACATAATTTCAGATGATAGGAACACCACATCTACAGTATAACATAATATGTACTGGTTTAGGAGTATCACAAATATTATAGATTCCCACAAACAAACAAACAAACAAAAGCATATTATATGCAGTGCAAACAAATATGTATTGATTCAAAAATGGTATACCATACAGTATATATAACAAAAGAAATACTATAAAAACAGTACATATCAAAAAGTATAAAAAAACAGTACATATTAATATGTATTGTAGGATCATACAAAACATCCAGAAGAAAGAACAAAAATCATGAGTTCCTGAAAAAATAAAAGAAAAACAAATAAAACCTATTGTCAAACAATAAGTAAACAAACTGAATACGATGATCTAATGAACAAAATAGAACGATTACGAAAATCATTTTCAAAAATCAAAAAAAAATCTAAAACACAAACAAGAACGAGATCGATCATGCAATTGAACAAAATGTACATCATAGAAATCGTAATCATCAGGATTTCAGTGTAAGAAAACAAACAAAATCATGAAATCGAGCTGATTCTCATGATTTCAGTTGAAAAAAAAAATAAAACATCAAAAACCATAAACACCAGCAGAAGAACATCAAATTGAAGCAGAAAAGAGGATTGCCTAGAAAAATACTTAAAGATTTGAAATCAAAACCCTAAAAATTGAAGAACACCAGCAAGAACGGAGGGAGAGAAATTCGGATCTGAGCTGAAGAAAAAAAGGAAAGTAAATCGAAGGACATTTGATTTGAATTGTACTTATATGTTCGTTGGAGAAAAGGTAAGTATGGATTATTAGAATTGTATAACCTGTTTCTCACACGTGAGATGGATGAGCGAGTAAGAAATCTAGTCCAAAAACTAGCGAGTAAAACGAGTTAGGTGGGTGGACCACCGGTTAAATAGGTCCTCTAGATTGGATTATATAGTAATTCCTAGTAACCGAAATATAGTGCAAATCAAAAAAATCCAACATTCAGTAATTTTTCCATCTGGAAGCTATAATATGCATATGATCATCTAACTAATTGGCCAACCTTAGAGCTTTATGTTTTAACATGCCAGGATGATGCGAAGTTCCTGAGCAATTGAGCATGGTCTTGGGCTCCCATGAATGTCTAAGAATAAGCTTGCACATCCTTACTTCCACTTATGTTTCAATTGCGTGCCTTTCCAAGTATAAGGTCCAATAAATGCTCTAACATCCTAAGTCCAGGAATTAGTGTGAGGTCTGTAGCACAACTGCTACGATTGTGACTGTATGAAAACTTATTTTAGCAAAAAATGTTAATGTATTTACCGGATACGTAATGTTTTGAATATGGTTAGACAATTGTGGTGATTAAGTTAATTTTAACTTTTTAACTTAAGGCATCATCTCTCTTTAAGTTTGATATTCTTATTACAAATATTTTTAGTAGAAGTACTGTATAGATAGATCACTATGTATACTCTATCGCCTTGTGAACTTTGTTTGTGTACTGTATATTAAATTGTGTATGGATGTAGATTAATCTTGCTTATTTTCGGTGTACTCAAGTGTACTCATTTTATATGTTCCATAAACACTGATATTGCATCCATGTTCAACAGTTATAAAAATAGAAAGCTTAAACTTAGGAGGCATCCTGGTATTCTCCAGGGTCATGCTTTCCAAATGTTGCGAGCTCCTGGAGGGATGATGCTTGTCGTATCTATATAGATAACGACTAGCCTTTCATTGATTACAAAAGAAGACATCAAGTGTCAAGTTTTATTACCAAGACACCCAAGTGTTGAATCACCGTTTTCCACATCCACTTCACAATAGCTCCTTTACATTACACTAATAGGGCGTTTGGTTCAGGTTATTGGATTCTTAAGAATTGGATTACAGGGTAGTCCAATTCCTAGAAGTGAATTATCAAGAATCAGATTCTAGATTCAAATTTTATTGTTTGTTTGACATAATTCAATTACATGGTAATTGACATGTCCCAAATCAGTTTAATACCCTTCTTCCTCTTTGAAATTATAATACATAAAAACATGGCAATTTCAAAATTTCTAAACCAAAATATTGTTTGTTATTGTTCAAAATGTTAAATTAAAAATTTATGATGATAAAGGATTACTAACAGAAAATCCTGCATTACTTTAAGAATCTTGTTCAAAATGCAAAATTCAAAGTTGCAAAATTCAAAATGCATAGAGCCATGAAAGCTTAATTAACTGCATCACTTAAGAATCTTGTTCTTCACATAGTTTGCTCGTTTTTCTTCCTCCATGCCGAAGAAAACCTTTTTTTTGTAGATGAATCGAGTATAATAGATGCAGCATCTATCGCGTCATCTTCAGTGATACCATCTATCTTTCTCAACTCCTCGAACAATTATTTATTTACATCAGCTTCTTGAGTTAGTGACTCACGAACCATTTCAAAGTGTTGAAGTGTACCTGTCACAAATTTGTTGAATAAAGAAGCCATCAAACTAAGGCCATTTGTATCCCCACTTGATTCACCAGATCAAATATCAAAGGATGATGAACAGACCCTTTTCCTTCTACCTTTACCATTGTTTGATTCAGACTGGTTACTTTTGTCTTGGTCATTCTCTTGTTGTTCAGTTTGTTGCTCATTTTCTTGTTCATCTTCTTTCTCTATCTCTTCTAGCTCTTCAACAAGTGAAGTAGCTCCTTTGCCATTTGCCATATCTTCAGCAAATATGTCAACCAATGCATCCAAATGAGGGAATGGTTTTCCATACACTCCCTTTGCACTTGTATGAGACTGCAAAAACCACAAACAACACAATTTCAGTCCATTAACAAAGCCCAAAGAAATTAAAAAACGGAAGCATAACTAGAACAAAGGACTTACCAACAATCATAAGAAACCATAAAGCCAAAAAAAAGCTGAAAGACGAGCCAAGAGAACTAGTGGATCGAAAACAATCACCAAGCCAGAAAGCGAAAAGAAAAATTGAAACATCAAGAACATAAGAAAACACACCAGCCAAAAACTAAAGGACCAGGAGAACAAGGTAAACAACTTAGTGGAGAAGAACATGAAGCAATAATGAAAAAAACTCCTGATGCATTTGAAAACTATTATTCAACTGCAAACACACACTTTCCTTAGTCTATGTTACAGAAGTTAGCAAAACTAACAGTGGTCTCACCCCAATTATGAGGGAACTTTTTTTTCTTTGCTTTTGCTTGACCCTGGGCAAGTGCAATCCCTCCCTCAGGTATATGTTTGGCCGTTATGAAAGATCTTGCTCACAGGTGTCCCAACCACTTGGCCTTAGGTCACCTTTTCTTGTTAACAGGCCAAGGTTTTTTTTTCAAAAGTATATCGAGTATGAGGGTAAGAGCAAAGGAATTTAATATACTAGAAGACAACCATAAACTCTTGAACCCTAAAACACGACTACTTCTGGCAAACCTCTAAAGCATTCATTTTGTACGGTCAGAATTTGGAACACTAAAAAATGTATCCTAAATGGTTTAGAATTCCTACTCACTATCCAACCAGATCAGAGCCACATAGCTAGGAGCCACAAGATAACATCTCTACTAAAATTTACAACCCAGTCTCACATACCATGACAATGTAAATTGTAAGCAATTGTGTTGGCAACCCGAACATAGTAATCAAAGATTGTTTGTAAGCCTACTGAATATCTAATCAACTTCTTCCTACTACCATACCCGAAAGAATCATCATCATCCTATGGCGACAGTTCAGATGCTGAAATAAAATATATCTGAGCAACTTTAGAATTTTTGTCTATCACATGGTTGATGAATTGAAGTGAAGTAAAGATTGCAACATATACACTCATAGTATACATAGATTCGAAGATTGAACATGATTCATGCAAGATATTATATGAAAAAGGGTAATAATTCAGTTTCGAAATTACCTTAGCCCACTCATCAAATAAACTATTTTCACACACAATCTTGTTGTTGTTATAATCCCATTCAAAACCGCTGCCAATAGTAAGCATTTCGTTGATTGCCATTGCATACTTCTTTAATGTTTTGATTCTAGAATCAATGTTGGTGGTTGTTAACCCAGCAGTAGGCAGCTTTTCCACAAGTTTTTTCTCTATGACTTTCAAGTATCCCGATTTGAAACCCGTGTCACTCTTCCACTTACCGTAAAGTGCTAATTCCGTCAATATGTCCACCAAAATATCATCTTCAGATTGAACCCAAGTCTGATGAGGAGGCATATCAAACCTACATAGAAGTCCAATTAGTTACAGATTCTTAATTTAGTACACAATCAAAACATAAGACAGGTTAAGAACTTTCTAAAACTCTGGAAGACAAAAATATATTAAAAGAATGACAAGCACAGAACAGGTGAAAGTTGGTGTCGCAAAATAATTAGATTTCAAGCAATTAGTTGAAGTTATAGAACAAATAAAAATGGGTATTTGAACACTGTTCAATAACATATCAATACAGATTATGTTGAAGTTCTATGCGACAATAGATATTCTAGTATAGTTCCATATTTGTAGGTAAAAAATTAAAGAAATATTGCTGGAATATAAAACTAGCAGCCAGGATTATGAATGCTCACTCTCGGATCAAGCCTAGCATCAGGGGATCACTCTAATACTGGGTCTCGTCGATACGATTACAACAAACAAACCTCATCATCGCCATCAAAATTAAAACTCACATAGAGATAAACATGGTCACCATAAAGGCTCTCACATTGAAGCAACAACTAGTTGTTCTTAACCCCAAATAGGTAATGCACACAGAGTTTACTAAGATATCAGAACTTTACAAACTCAATGTGGTCGAATTTTTTTTTCAAATTGTACTTTTGATCACTAGTTTTTTAAATCAATACATGCCAAGCTTAAGTGAGCGACAGACCAGCTGAGTTAGGTGTGAAGTCATGCATATATTTTGAACCAATCATTCTTATTGATCTACATGTGTCCAAGTATCTATTACAAACCAAGGTGAGAAAGGAAGAATATAAGCTTTTATACTGTTGTTACTCTAAGAATTATAAGCATCTGAAAAGCAAGTAAAAATGTAAAACTCCATAAACATAGTAGCAATCTACAAGAAATAACCAAACCCAGAACTAACAGGTCTCAAACAAATAATTTCGACAGGATTTAACATGTTCCACAATTTAAGTGTCAGATAGAACAAACTATCCAATGATCAAATTTCATAACATACTAATCTGTATAAGCTCAAAAAAGATTTCATAACATACCATTTAAGATGCAAAAATTCCTTAAACATGAGAAAAATGAATCTAGTTCGACAACAACTATGAACCATGCTTCAAAAAAAAAAAAAAAGGAAGCAAAAGCATAAAATTAACATAGACAGATGTTCAACCCAACTAATTTAAGCACTAAAATGAAAGAAGCTATACTCATATCTTACCACTTTCCGGATACAATTTACCAGCGCGCCCATAAACTCTTCAACACACAGTCCTCCTCTCAAAGCCCCGCCAAACAAGAGAAACCCACATTTAGAATAACACCAAAACATACAAATTACAACAGAACCAACAAATTTAAAGTATTAAAAACTACAACAAAACGCAACAAACTTCCGGTACTAAGCTCAAATACCCAGACCCACTTCAGAAAAGTAGACAAAACATTTAAAGAACATCAAAATATATACATGCTATATTATTCACAGATCTGGTTATCCAAGGAATAAATTCAGTTAGAACAACCATTGATAATTTGTTACATATCTCATTTCACAACAGGCAACAAAAGAGTAACTACTTGCAACAATTACACAAATCACTGATAAAACCAGTTAAGATAAGGGCAACATGTCTAACAAGAACGTATTTTGCAATTTAATTTCTTATGCATATCAAGCACATCTAGTGATACCTTACTTGCAGCAGCTATCTTTTCCTGGAACCTTACAACAAATTTATGAACCCCCGCCAATTCCTCCAGAACAGAAATTGAAGGTGTCTCTTATAAAGAAACCCTAATAACTTGTCAATACCTAAAACAAAACAAACCTAATTTCAATTTTCAGTTTTAGAATCAATCAAATAATAACAGAGGGAAATTAGGTTGGAATTTGTTTGATTTGACTGAGTATAAAGAGGGAAAAAACCTAGATTTTCCGTGGTTTCTATGCGAGAAATTTCTTTATAGTTTGAAGGTAGAAGATGCAATTAGGGTTTAGAGAAGTAAGGTAAAAGATGCAATTAGGTTCAGAGAAGATCATTTGAAGAAATCGAGCAAAATTTGACCGATCTTCATCACTCAGATTTGGTTTAGAGAAGATGCAGTTAAAGAGATTTAATAAAAAAAACTAATCTAACCATGGACGTTCTGCATCACTCCCTTTCTCTATTTGGTTTTTCTTCTTCTCTCTCTCTGTCTAAAATGGAAATGAAAAATGATAACCACGGTCTTGGTTTAGTTTGAAGGGTAATCTAGTAATTTCAGTCTAATTCCCTTGATTTTGTTCCGGGATTGGATTACATTCTATCGATATCCCGCTGGAATAGAAAAGAAGGATTATGTGGGAATCGGATTCCTTTGAAATTTGATTCTGGGTTGATTCCCTTGGAATCCAATTCCTGGGCTTCCAATTACCCGAACCAAACACGCTATAAGTAATTACGAATTTATGTGCAGAATCAGAGATTACAAGAACTTATATATGTGGAACACAATTCCATATTGAAAAAATTACCGACTGCAAGCAAATCCTTTAGAATCTCGTGAACATATGTAAGCAAATTACTAATTAGTGTTGACAAGGAAAAACTGATTGTTGTCTAGCAACATAAGATTATAATTTTCCTGTCAATCAATTTCATGTTCTCAACTGAAGTTATATAAAAGTTCTGTAACTTATCGTTGTCTACAGCTGTAACTGTTACCTAGTGGAATTCTTAAACCAGCATTCAAAAATTGACCGCTATCACTAAAACATAAGCTACAATCAAGTTTATGTTAATTACTATCAATACCAAACCCCCTTTGCCACAGTTCATATCTAGTTTATAGTACTAATGAAAGGTATCTAATTAATTTAGCTACCCTAGATAGTTTAATCACTTTGTATGTCCCGAATTTTTGCCTCAAAATAGGGTTCTTGGGTCGTGTCTGGATTATTCAATATGCCTACCGGCCCAGAACGCAGGAATCTTTCACTTGTCTCTCCAGTCTACCACAAGGGTTAGGGTAAATCTCTCTCTTGTTGTTCTATTTTAAAGATTAACTGATGATTTTGATTGCGTTGATTTTGATTTTGTATGATATACTAACAGGGGTGTATTGGATTAGAATTTATATGGATATTTAACAATCCTAAAAACTCATAGGTATTCAATTAGGATATGTAAGGAATCATTAAATATCCAAGGTATTCAAATTGGATTTTTTAGATTCCATAAATATTCTAGATATTCAATTCATTTAAGATTTCTTAGATATTCAATTCATTTAAGATTTCTTAAGATAGTTGAGGTACAAGATATATAAAGATTCTTATGGATATTTATAGTCAAAATATGTATATTATTATCTCATCTTGATCTCAACCAATACCACAAGAGTTTCATGGGTTCTTATGGATAACTTTTTTTTTTATTATTGGTTTTTTTTTTTATCACAATATTCTATGTTTTCTACCACCACCACCAGCGCTACCAAAAACAACAACCACCACTAACCACCAGCATCGACCGCCACCACAACCACCATATACACCCACCACCTCAACTTATTAATGGGTTTTTTTGAAAAGAAAATACGACGACCTTGGTTTTTTCAACTATACTACGATTTAGTAATTCACTTCAATTTTTATAAATCTAAATTAATCAATTCATTATAATCCAAAATTATGTATCCATAAAAATCTATAATTCTCTTAAGAAACATAATAAATTCATTAAATTTAGATACTCTAGTATCTATTTTTATCCATATAAATCCTGATCTAATACACCCCTGTAATTGTTTACCCCTGTAATTGTTTAAGGGGGTTTCTTCTTTCTTCACGGTCGGAGATCGGTGTTGCTGCTGCTTTTGTATCGACACTAATCTTGTGCAGCAATGATGTCAAGAAGATTTCCCACTTTCGATCAGCAAAACGAAATCGAAGAAGATTGTGTTTCCGGGAGCAGCACTATCTCTCGTGCTTCCTCACGTGATTATACAAGTACTGATGAAGATGATGAGCAAGTGTCAAGCATGAGCGAAACCGAAGAGGACACGCTAAGCATGGATGAAGACGAGAATGCTGAAGAGGACACGCTAAGCATGGATGAAGACGAGAATGATCCTGATAGCACTTATTCTGAAAGTTCAGACTCTGATACAAGAGAGAGTGAACAAGTAAGTAGTATGTGGTCATGTTTGCATTTTTCAGCATCTTTTCATTTTTTTCTTGAATAAAACAAACAATATTATTGCTCACTTTTGCATCCCCTCTATTTATCTTCATAATTATTTATATGATGTAAAATGATAATGGGTTTGCAGGTCAAAGATGTGATTCCGAAGATCGACGGACAGGAGAGGAACTTGTTTGTCTTTATGATGCAAAATTGAAGAAGTTCAAGGAGGAGAAGCCAGCATTGCAGGACTGGATAAACTCTTGGTCAGAGAAAAAAACACCAGGTACAGTTTGGCTCAATGTGTACGGTTACTGTAATAATGATAAAGGGTTTGGAGGATATGGAGTTATTCTACGAAGTAAGTGGGCACGACCTATAATTGCTGCAACTAGTTTCACACGAGAAGGAGGAGGAGGATCACAATTCTTTAAAGTGTTGGATGGACTGAAGACCTGTCTAGAACTTGTTGTCAAACATGAGGGTCTCCGTCTTATTTTGAGTTGCAATGTACCAAAATTTGTTGCTCTCCTTGGTTCAGATTTCAAAACAGCTGGTGCTTGCTTTGCAGGTGCTGTCAGCAGCAGCCATGTAATGATAAATGACATTTGCAAGGAATTTTCAGAACGCCATGTGACGGTCAAGGACGCTACTTTAGAAACTTTGATACCTGTTATCACGAAGCTTAGACAGCTGCAAGCACAGATAGGCACGTCTCACTTCACTTGGTTTAGTGAGGTTGTTAGAGATCAAAATGAAGCTTCGCATTTTCTGGCTAAAATGGCCAAAAGGAATGCTCTTAAATTTAACTCTTTGCTTACTAAAAGCGTCCAGTTATACGAGTAAAAAATATTAAAATTAAAAAAAAAATTATTATAGTCCATATAAAACGCAACGGTGAAAGACTAAAAATTGGTCAAGCGTAAATATAATTAACCGCTTGACCATAGCCGCATGTGTATGAAGATGCATGTTGGTTGGGTGGATGCCTAGTTTAACGCTTGATTTGAGCGGTACGTTGTATTGACGTTCAAAGATAGACGTAGGCCTGAATGAACGCTTGATTATAGACATATATAAAAGTGAACGCCCAAATGACAGGCGTGAGAAGCGCACGGTGGGGCATACTCTTATCCAAACGCCTATGATCCCAAGCATTAATTACGTAGACAGAGATCACCCGTGCAGCTGGTGTGTGTGACGATACGATGAGTATTACCTTAACCAAACGCCTGTGATACCAAACTTCCACTTATATATACGCACGTTTTCCAATAGCATTTTCACCGTCATCAAGTATATTTCATAACAACGTAGCAATAATAACAATATAGATTACAAAGCAAAATCAAAGTATATCAAGCCTCCAATGTTGCAATCCCTGTATAATTGCCAAGAACCAGTAGAGAATATAAATTAGAATAATATAAATCAACTCCTTTATCTCACAATTAACCCTGTAAGTGTCAAGAACACCACCACCAACTATTTGTGGTCTAATAATAGATTAGAAGGCCCATTTCACATAATATTCATTAAGCATCAAAATTCGTGAAAATATGTAAGAAAAGCCATAATAACCTTTAACCATTTGTCTTTTCTTTCGAGCATTTCATCGAACACATGATGTGCAATATTTTGTGCTTGAGATTCTGAGTTTTCCCCTGTTGCATTGAGCTATTCTAACAATTTCTTCACCTGTAAATTTTGAGTAGTACTACAACAAAACAATCCTAAACCCATTCAAACATCCACCATACATATGACGACCATTTTTGGTGGCCCTAACAACCAAAAACTTAAGCTGTTTAAAAATGACAATACTCCAAGTGTAATTGATACAGAGAGATTGTAATGCAGAGAATCATAAATTCAAATATAAATGAAACCAACTCAATATATAACGTGGTTCAGCTAATAAGCCTACATCCACGGGAAAATATGGTGTTTTATTTATAAATACTTACTTTGTATACATGCTAATATAAAGAATTAGAGAACTTAAGTTCAATAGAGTTCTTAACCTAGTCTTAGCTTTTTCCACTTCTTAATTTTCTTTCAGAGTTTTCCCTCTTTTTTCTTCTCCCCCTTTCTTTTTAGCTGGGGGTCGGTATTTATAGCAAAATATGATGAGTCCCTTTTCCTCACTCATTCTTATCTCTATTTGACTTGTTTGATCTTATCTTGACTTTGGGGCGCAGCTCATTTTACTCCTTCTGTGATGCTTCTTGCTAGTTCCGCTTGCTGATGCATAGCTCCTCTTTGGGTTGGGTGATTGTTGGTCCTTTGTCTTTATTATGTGGACGTTGGCATGTGTGACATGTGGAATTTGACGTGGAGCATATCTATTCTTGCAGGACTGAAATTTATAGTGCGCACGTGATAGGGCGCAGATGATTGTGGAGCGCAAGAGATAGCAGAGCGCGGATGATTGTGGAGCGCAAGAGATAGCAGAGCGCGGATGATTGTGGAATGCAAGAGATATCAGAGCGCAGATGATTGTCTTGGCTATTAATGATGCTTTTTCTTGTAACTTGTGTTCTTTCCACGTGTCTTATATGCATTAATCTAGTCTGAATTTTCTGCTTCCGGTGTCAGTTGATGTGTGACAGATGTTTTATAGCTGTCTTCCTTTATCATTTATTTTTCTCTTGTACTTCTCGGTGCTTCATAATGTGATACTTCCTTCTTATGATGTAAACACGAGGAACTGATGAATTTATGTCCTTACAATTTGCCCCCTTTTTGTCTTTTGGATTTCTCTCCCACGTGCCTAGAATTTAAAAAGGCAAAAAGTAATGATGACTGTTGGGTTTTGTGCCCCTAATAAATTTGAATTTCGGCGGTTTCATACGTTTTCAAGAAGACACGTCGTTTGGATTCGCGCCTTTTGAATTCTTTTTCACAGTCGTGTCAGTTCACTGGTTCAGTATTTAAGATAAATTTTTGTCATTTTTCTCACTACTTTTCGCTTTCCAAGTTTGTAGCTGATTTCTGATCTTCTTCTGTCTTCTTCTTCTTAAAGTCCTTATTCCTTAAACTTTTTCGAGATTCCTCGTTTGATCAAGGTTTTTACTTCCCAAGATCAAATCTCCGCTGATTAACTTCATCTTTTTTACTGGTGAGACTGTTAGACTTCTCCTGTAGAAATTTTTGCATGTCGATTTTTCTGTTAAGTTTTACATTATTTTATATTGTTCATCATTGTAACCTTGTTTCTTCTTGGTCTGTAGATTAATCATGTCTGGAAAAGATAATAGCCGTGCTCCCAAACATGCTTCCCAAGGTGACCGGCATTCTGCTGGCAAGAAAAGGGATGAAGGTAGGCCAGTGCATCCAAGAGAATTCGCAGTCTTGCTCCTCTTCCTGTTAGATCTACTACCAGAAGTGACCTGGTTCATGAGCTTCTTAGCTTAAAAAATATGGATATTGAGGAGTTCAAAAGGAACTATGGCATTCAGGATTTCAATGCTTCCCTTTATAACTCGCCTGAAGGAGATAAGATCTCCTTGAATATGATTCTGGGTTTTGAATACTCTCCCATAAGACTGCTGGTTACTGCTGGTGCTATAGACGCAGGGTTAAGGCTTCCCTTATACGACAATCGATGCCCCTATCAGTTTGAAGTCCTAGCTAGCCGTGGTTTGGCTAAAAATAGCACCATGTGTTCAGTTGCACAGTACAACGGAAACTGGTGGAGAATACTGGATGAATACAGCATGCGCAGTGTTGGGCAAACCAACTTCACCTGCTATACACCTAATCCTGCGAACCGCGTCCATTACACAGTGGATAAATTCCATTTGTCCTACACTGATTCCTTTGCTGATAAAAATTATATGAACTGGAGTGTTGGTCCTGGACGCAAGAGAGGCGATGGAATCCATTTGCTGGATAATATTGATGCTACGAAGATAAATTTCATTCCGGGAACGGAGGAATCCTTGACTGAAAAAGCTGCGCAGGGACCATGATTAACGATGGTATCTTACTCCATTGGTGATTGAAGGGCCATGGATTTATGGCCAGGCTTCGGAAGATACAGTGCGGAGCCTTCATGAACGTTTCCCCTCCTATTGTCTGTGGATATTGAATTTCGACGGATTTAGTTTCTCTTGTGGTGATGTGGTACGTAATGATTTTTTCAATTCTCCTGATCTTAGGTGTTGCGTAAGTTTTTCTCAATTTTTTTTTTATTTGTACGCAGCCTTCAGAAGAGAAAGAAATTTTAAAAACCTATGTAGGCACCAAACGTAAAGCTACTCCTCCATCTGACAAGGTACTGCTTCGTCTTTTATTGACAAAGTACTCAGAACGTTTAAATTGCGTCTTGCTAACTTACTTGAAAATGTTAACAGGGTCAGAAGAAAATGAAGGCTACTCCTCGTGCTTCTTCTAAGAAGGTGGCTAAGGCTAACCCTCCTCCTAGCCAGACTATTTTGATGATAGAAGGCGGCACGGTGCATAACGCAACTCCTATAGCTTCTCGTCCCGCTGCATTGGGTGATGTTGCACCTGCAGCTCCCCAAGTAGCAGATACTGAGTCTCCCCTGGATGCAAGCTCCGTCCTTTCTTATTTTCTATCTCATTCTTCTTTGTTTCAAGTTGATGACATCGTGCTTTCTGAGTTCTTGGATGATTTGACTGACAAGGAGCAAGTTGCGCCCCTGACAGAGTTGAACGGAATTTTAATTGAATATGCTCCTACCAGGCTGGAGACCGTAATCAAAACTGAAGTTGAGCCTGCTTCTGCTGAAGAAGATGTAGCTGCTAACGTAGCAAATCCTTCTCCAGCCATGGTTGCCAATGCTGTTGATTCTTCCCTTCAAGAAAATGCATTGGGTGCTATTGAGAACGCAGAAAAGTTGGTCTTCTGTTCTGAGGAAGAGGTACATTCTTCTTCAGTTACTAGTGGAGAGAGGGCTTCCCGTAGGTAAAAGGGCAAGAGCGTTTGCAAAGTTGAAAATCTTGTTGGAAGAGAACAAGATGTGTTTGATTGGTTCAAGGAAAATGACCTGCTTCTGATTCCTAACGACGCTCAGCCAAAGCCTACTGACTCCGCTTTTGTTGTTAAACTGCGAGCGGACATGCGTTCTGTTCCTTTTGACACGGTGATGAAAGCATGGTCAAAGGATAACGCAAGTGAAGCTTTCCCTTTTGACGTCGAGGTGCCCTCCACCCTTGCTGAGGTCCTCGCAGTGGAAGATGGAGCTATATATGCCCGTCCGCAGCAGGCTCTTATGCAGGTATATTTCTCATAATTTGTTTACTTATTGATTCTTATTCCTTTATTTCCTATCTTGATGTTCATCTTTGATTTCACAGCTTGCTTATAATGAGATCTGCTCTCTGATTGCATACAAGTTCTTTCAGGCCCGTTCACTGATGATGGAGGATAAACTCAGGAGTACTGAGGAAGAACTTGATGAAGTTAGAGTGGAGGCTAATACACTTCGTCTTCGACTATCGGAGGGTGGCGCTGCTGAGTTAAAGCAAGAAAATAAAATGCTCCGGCAACAACTGTCTACTCTTCAAAGCCAACGTTATTATACTTCATTTTCTATGTTATTTTATTTTCTTTAGCACATATTTCTGAATTTTTTTATGGGATCAGAGGGGGATTCAAATCTTGTTATTAAACTACGGGCTAGATCCACATCTTTACATGGGCATGTATGAAATCCGCCGAGAGGTCAAGGAAAATTTCAATAAACTGGTGGATGAGAGGAATAAGATTCTCATTGCGTACAAAAAACTCTCGACGGAGCACGCATCATTGGAAAAAGACTTTGCTAGCAAAAAAGAGGAATTTGATGCTGTTATTTTATGTAATAATGAATGCGTTGCTGAAGCCATGGTGAAAGTAGAAAAATTAGAGGAGGAAAATCGAAAGCTTTGTGTAGAACGCAAAAGTATCCTTGCTGAATTTTCTCGATCTAGGTCGCAGCATGACTCCAGGCATTCAACTTTTGTGGCGCATCTCATCAAAGAAAGAGATAACGCCGGACTCTTATGCTAGAGGAAAAGCTCTTTCGGAAGCTCAAACTCAAGTCCGCAGCCTCTCAGATAAAGTTTTTCATCGAGATATCGATATTCAGCGTTTATAAAGAAAAATTGATAAACGTACTGAGAAGATTAATTTGCTGCGCGAGAGAGGATTAGCAGATGAAGTTGATATTGCGCAATACAAACAAGATCTCGAGCAATCCACGAAAGATTATACTAAACTTCTGAGTGAATTTGAATTTCTTGATCTTTCTAATGACAAAAATGTCCGGGATTTATAAAAGTTTGAGTCCCTTACTATAAGTAGTTTATGTTATATCAAAAAGTTATTCTTACTTACTTTTTACACGGTCTAACAACCTTTTATTTGCTATGTATATTTTCAGGGAAAGTTTAAGAGAGCTTCTTCCAAGGCTGAGGAGTCTGACAGAGTTGAAGAAAGTTAAGCTTTTGTCCGCTAAGGTGAGAAGGAGCTTTCTGAAGCTACTGACAAACTAAAGGAAGTAAGTGAGCAACTTGGAGAGGCCACAACTATGGTTGAGGCGCAAGACCAAATTACTCAGATTACTTCCAAAATGGAAGAAGCAGATGCTAACTAGCAGACTGCTGTCAAAGCTTATTCTGATGACTTGGCCGTGGCGGAGGAAAAGCTTGCATACTGGCAGAACCAAGCTTCTTTGGCTGAGAGCAGGGTTTCATCAGCTGATAGTAACATAAAAGCGTACGAAGATACGTTTATTGTTTCTCCTGAGAAGATGGAGTACATGAAAGTTGAGACGAAACGGGGTATTGCTATGGCGATTAATAATACCCTTGATAGGGTTGCGAAGGATGGTTGGACCAAAATCTATCCACGCAGGGTGGTTCCTGAGTCTTCTCCTCGTGCTACTCCTCCCCGTGCTACTCCTGCTTCAGCTTCTGATCCTGCTTCAAATGTTGACCCATCTCCTATCAATGATCCTGCTTCTTAAAGTTCCTCTTGTATCCGGCTGCTGCTGCTGCGTATTATTTTTGTTCTTGTAAACTGTCATGAAATATAAATAGGAGTAATTATTTTCTAATACTCTCTTCATACGTTTGACATTTTACCTTTGTTCCTGCAATAAAATCATAAGACAAATTGATTAATGAGTATATAATTTGAAACCTCAAGGATTTATTGTACCTTGGGCTCCTTTTGAGGGTGCGCTCACATAGTAATTTCTCTATGGCCAGGAGGAAATTACCTATGTGGACCCTGTTACTTGATATAATAAGTAATATCATATAGGGTATCTCTTGCTAGCGGATGTACCCAATAGTCAATATTCAAGACTTTTACATGGGTCTCCTATGAAATTTTGCCTTTATTTGCTTTACCCCGTATGAGCACAAATTACTATACGATTGCATAGAAAGTTATGGATAATATGGTTTAAGATATTGCGCATTCCAAGGATGCCGCAAAACTTCTCCATCCATATTTCACAAATAATAGGATCCTTGTCCTGCAATGTCCTGTATGATATAAAGACCTCCCCAAGTGGGTGTAAACTTTCCTGCCTTTTTATTCTTTTGATATTCTGGAATTTATCGCAATACGTACTGTCCCTCAACGAAATGGCGCAACTTTACTTTTTTTCCATATTCACTTGCTAACTTTCTTTGATAATTCTCCATCTTTTGTAATGAAACCTCTCTTCTTTCTTCCAGATCATCCAACTTTTCAAGCATTAAATCTTCATTTAAATTCCTTTCCCATGCCTCTGTCTTGGTTGTTGGTAATATTATCTCTGTTGGTATACTGCTTCTGCCCCATAGGTAAGTAAGAACGGTGACTCTCCAGTGGAAGACCTCCTTTTGGTGCGATAGGCCCATAGAGTGTTATGAAGTTGCTCACACCATCGTTTGTGATGCCCTTCCAGAGTATTCTTGAGATTAAGTGCAATTGTCTTGTTTGTAGCTTCAGTATGCCCATTGCTCTAGGGGTAAAGCGGAGTTGACATTAGGTTTTGGATATTAAAGGCTTTAAAAAGCATGTTAATATTTTTTCCTTGCAGTTGTTGTCCATTGTCTAAAACTATTGCTACTGGGATCCCAAATCTGCAAATTATGTCTTCAAACAAGAATTTGAACACATTCGAGTCCCTAATGTGCGCAAGTGCCCTGGCTTCCACCCACTTGGTGAAATAATCTGTTGCTACAATTAGGTACTTCCTTTTCCGTGTTCCTTCAGGTAGGGTTCCGAAAATATCTACTCCCCACTTTGCAAATGGCCATGGACTAAGTATTGAATTGAGTTCTGTTGCCGGCGCTTTGATCTTCTTAGCAAAGCGTTGACATTCTTCGCATATTTTGACCATATCTTCGGCATCCTTTTGCATTGTGACCCAATAATATCCCTGCTTTTTTTCCTTGAGAGCCAATGATCGTCTCCCACTATGATTCCCAGCGTCACCATAATGTATATCTGTTAAAATATGATGTCCTTCTGGTCACGATACACACCGAAGTAGTGGTCCTATGAAGAACTTTCGGTACAAAATACCATCCCTTAATTGATAGTTAACAGACTTTGATTGTATTTTCCTTGCTTCCTTGGCGTCCGCAGGCAATATTTGTTTTTGAAAAAATAATGATGTAGCGCAATTCTCCAATCTTCTTCTACGCATCTATCCTTTGGTTTTTGGGGTATATTTTCGTCATTCTTTGTGGCCGGATCCTCAAGATTTTCACTTATTTCATCTTCCATATTCTCAACTTCCCATATTTTAATTGATGGTTCATAAATGCGTCCAATTTTGATGGCAGATGTATTCGGATCCTTGATCATTGAGGAGATAAATGCTAACACATCTGCATGACGATTCTTATATCTGGACAAATGGCGAAAAATGATGTTTGGAACTTGGGATGCTAACTTTTGCACGAGGCCTTTGTATTCAATCAAGTCTTTATCAATTACTTGATATTTTAGCTCAACTTGTCGGATTATCAATTGTGAGTCACTTGTCAACCGTATATCGGTAATTCCTAGTTCAATAATTAGCCGGAGGGCATAAACCACAGCCTTGTATTCTATTATATTGTTGGTGTGCTCTTCAAATTCTAAACGAAAAGCATGTATCAATCGCTCCCGCGTGGGTGTTGTTATTACAATACCAATTTCTGCCCCCTATTTATTTCGGGCTCCATCAACAAAAACTTCCCATCTCCGAGAATTGATAGGGTCCAAAATGTCCCGAGAGTCAACCTCTTCTACTCCTGGTAACCCCTGGATTTCAAAATCATCATCTAATGGCAAATCTGCAAGAAAATCCGTTAAAACCTGGGATTTTTGAGCAGTTTGCATTTCAAAAAGAATGTGAAATTGTTCCAACTGAGCATTCCACTTTGCAATTCTTCCCACTTTTCCTGCATTTTTAACACTGATTCCAGCGGAGCCTTGCTTGGTATTCGTACGTAGTGCGTTAGAAAATATGTGCGCAGCTTTTGCGTGGCAAATACCAGTGCTAATATTAACTGTTCAATCTTGGTATAGTTCCTCTCCGCAAGGTTGAGAGTCTTGCTAATGTAGTAGATTGTTTTTTCCACCTTATCATTTGTTCACACCAGTACTGCGCTCACTGCATCTTCTGTTGCAGCTATATATAGGGCCAAGATCTCTTCAGCCTGCAGTTTCTGTAATGCGGGTAAAGTCGCAAAATAAATTTTGATGTTCTGAAAGGCTTGTTCGCAGTTTTCATTCCATATAAACTTGTTTCCCTTCTTTAGAGTATCAAAAAATGGTTTGCACTTATCTGATGACCTTGCAATGAACATGTTAAGCGCTGCCAAGCATCCGTTCAGCTTTTGTACCTCCTTAACATTTCTTGAGGATGGCATATTTACAATAGCCTGTATTTTTGCTGGATCGACCTCAATTCCTTTTTTCGTGACTAGATAAACCAAAGACTTCCCTGATGTAACTCCAAAGATGCATTTTTTCGGATTAACTTTCATTTTGTACTTGCGCAAAGCTTGGAAAATCTCCCTCAAGTCTTGTAAATGATTCTTTGCCATCTTGCTTTTTACCAGCATGTCATCTACGTAAACTTCCAATGTGCGTCCTATCCAAGGTTTGAAGATTGCATCCACTAAAGGTTGCTCCTGCATATCTTAATCCAAGCGGCATTCTTGATCTTCCTCGGCTTCGTGTCCTTCGACAACATCTACTAATTGATCAATGCTTGGAAGTGGATAACTGTCTTTTGGACATGCTTTATTCAAATTAGTGAAGTCTATGCGAATTCTCACTCCTCCAGTCTTCTTTGGGACTATGACCATATTTGATATCCACGTTGGGTAACGCACTTCTCGAATGAATTATGCGTCCATTAGCTTTTTCAATTCTTTTTCTACTGGATCATGATATTCAGGTGCTACTTTTCGCATCCGTTGCCGAAATGGTATGGTGCCCGGATGTATACGCAATTCATGTTGAACAATGCTTGGGTCAATTCCTGGCATGTCTCCTATTTTCCATGCAAATACATCTGCATACTCTTCGAGTAAACTGATTAGATCTTGCTCCCTTTTTGGGCTCATCAGGGTTCCAATTTTAACTGCCTTCGGAAATTCTGGCGTTCCAATGTCGATGCTCTTGGTTTCGTCAACAGCCAAAAAAGCAGATTTGGGGGATACTAAGAATGTGGGATCCCCCTTGAGCTGTTATTGCGAGGTTTCACCCCCTTTTCTTGTTCCTAACTTATCTTCTTTAACTTCAGAATCTCTTCCTTCTTCATTGCTTGACTTGCTAGTTGCGACTTCAGACAAATACTGATTTATTGCTCCTTCCTTAGCTTGGAATTTCCTTTCTTTCTTCTTTACTTTCACTTGCTGGGCTCTTTCTTGATTTATGTGTGCTTCCATGAGGGCGCACGTTCTCGCCATGCTCTAATTTCCTTTAATTTCCATTTCTCCCTGGGGGGTTGGAAATCGCAAGTACATATGGTACGTTGATGCGACCCCTTTCAACTGATGGACCCAATACCTCCCGATGATGGCATTGCAAGGTGAGGGTGCTTCTACTACACTGAACTTTGTTGCAACATTCAAGGGTCCAGTCATTATTTCGAGTGTGACTTCTCCTCTTGGTTTCGATGCTACTCCATTGAATCCATAGATGGTGTAGTGAGATGGCTCAAACTGATCATCTTTCAAATCCCATTTTCATAAATGTATCATAGAACAACACATTAAGAGAACTTCCTGCGTCTATCAAAATTTTTGTGATATTCCAACCAGACACAGGCAGGGTCAGAACCAGCGGGTCATTGTGAGTTTCTACTTCTTGATCTACCTCTTCTGCTGAAAATGTTAGTGCGGAAGCCAACCATTCTTCCCATGTTTCAGTGATCCTCCCTGTAACTTTAAATACTTCATGGTTAATTATTCTCTTGTGCAGCTTCTTGTCAATTGTTGCGTTCATCGATGATGGATTTGGTTCCGAAAATAAAATCATATTGATAGTCTGATTGTTGTGGGGGATATTAACAGCTTTCCCTTTATCATGCCTTGACAGTGGTGTAGGTGATTGAATGAATTCTATTAACTCCCCAGCGTCAATCATCCCTTGGACTAGTAAAATTAAGTTTCTGCATCGATCGGTTGAATGCCCCCGATAACAATGATACTCACAATATTCTTTTGAGTTTCGAGTGTGCTCTGGTTGTCGCTCTTTTGTTGGTGGCCATTGAAAGTCTAGTCTATTTTTTATTACTTTTAAAATTTCAGAATATGGAGTGTTAATTTTCTTGAAAAAATTTCTTCCTTCCCTCATTCCGTGGACGTTTTGGTTCACTAGTTTCAGCTTTATTTGGAAATCTTTTCCCTGACCCGGACGACGGCTCTATCGAATTTGTTCTTTTTGCCTCTCCTTGTTGTTGCGATACTATCCTTGGACATTGACTTTGTATGTCTTGCAGTCTCGCACATGTCTCGATTATTTCTCTAAGGAGCCCCTCAGTTTTCGGGTTGATGTTATGAATATCAACAAAGAGCTGGCTTTTTCGGTCAGCTATTCCCCACTTGTAATTGTTAATGGCAGCATCTGGTTCAACATCTCCAATTGCCTGGCAGATTGCATGCCACCGAGCTGTATAGTCACAAATTGATTCTTTTGGCCATGAAGCGAGTGAATATAATTTATCCAATCCTGAGTCAACAGGTCTGTTGTACATGTATGCTTCCAAAAACTTTCGAATTAATTGCGCATACGAGTGAATAGAAGTTTCTTGCAATTTATCATACCATGCCAGTGCCAGTCCCTTCAAACTTGACGGGAAACATCGGCACATTACAGCAACATCGTGCTCCCAACGCACCATGATTCGGTTGTAACATTTTAAATATGGGGTCGGATCCCTGGTACCATCATAGCACTCAAAAACGGGAGTGTTACATTCTCGGGGCATTGGTGCAAATGCTAAATGTGGTGCCAATGGCATTCGCCTGGCTTCCTTTTAACACTTCCTCTATTCGCCCACCTTCTTTATTCTTTAGATTTCTTATTTCTTCCCTCATTTGCTCCATAGCTTCAAAGCATTTTTTCCATTGATCATGTTGTGGTCTTGGGTCTGCCCGATTCATCCTTTCTTGTCCGGGTTGCTGTGATTTAGTGATATTCTTTGATCTCGATTATTTCTTTCTCTCTTGCCTTCGAATCTATTGGAACTTGCTTCTTGTCCCCGCGTTCTTGTAGCAGCTGGTTCCGCATCCCGCTGGATTGTTTCTTTCAACGTTTGATTTTCTTTAGTTAAGCGTGCAATTTGTTCAGCACTAGCTCGTTGCTCTCTGCGCATCCTACTCATATCCTCCATTAAATTTTGTATATGTTCAATAGTGTCCTGAGTATTCTCTTGAGATGAAGAACGATTAAGTTCATTATTGTTTTGATTATTCTCCTGAAGTGAAAAATAACCCCTTGAATTGCTTTGCTGACTCTATGGATTTCGTGAATTTTCAGCTTGTGACATGTTTTCGTTTTGTTTGTCTTCCTTTCGTAATGTTCTGTTTTCTTTTAATACCAATCCTCTGCTGCTTTCGAGAATTCCTTGGTAGTATTCTATAAAAGTTATATGATTTCAAAAAACTTATTTATTCAGTCAAAAATATAAGTAATTCAAACCAATTTTAAATGAAGAGATACTTCGTAAATTGAATAATTCTTTCATTTTCCTTGAATGTACACAAATTCATTTGAAAAAAACTCATTTGAACTTAATCCTCTCATTTTTCGGGGTTCAAAATCCCTGTATCAAAATTCTCTTTCATTTTTTCAAGGGAGGATAAATCCTTTACAAAATCCATGTTTCTAGCGCCAAATTGTGACGACCATTTTTGGTGGCCCTCACAACCAAAAACTTAAGATGTTTAAAAATGACAATACTCCAAGTGTAATTGATACAGAAAGATTGTAATGCAGAGAATCATAAATTCAAATATAAATGAAACCAACTCAATATATAACGTGGTTCAGCTAATAAGCCTACATCCACGGGAAAATATGGTGTCTTATTTATAAATACTTACTTTGTATACATGCTAATATAAAGAATTAGAGAACTTAAGTTCAATAGAGTTCTTAACCTAGTCTTAGCTTTTTCCACTTCTTGATTTTCTTTCAGAGTTTTCCCTCTTTTTTCTTCTCTCCCTTTCTTTTTAGCTGGGGGTCGGTATTTATAGCAAAATATGATGGGTCCCTTTTCCTTACTCATTCTTATCTCTATTTGACTTGTTTGATCTTATCTTGACTTTGGGGCGCATCTCATTTTACTCCTTCTGTGATGCTTCTTGCTAGTTCCGCTTGCTGATGCATAGCTCATCTTTGGGTTGAGCGATTGTTGGTCCTTTGTCTTTATTATGTGGACGTTGGCATGTGTGACATGTGGAATTTGACGTGGAGCATATCTATTCTTGCAGGACTGAAATTTATAGTGCGCATGTGATAGGGCGCAGATGATTGTGGAGCGCAAGAGATAGCAGAGCGCGGATGATTGTGGAGCGCAAGAGATAGAAGAGCGCGGATGATTGTGGAATGCAAGAGATAGCATAGCGCAGATGATTTTCTTGGCTATTAATGATGCTTTTTCTTGTAACTTATGTTCTTTCCACGTATGTTATATGCATTAATCTAGTTTGACTTTTCTGCTTCCGGTGTCAGTTGATGTGTGACTGATGTTTTATAGCTGTCTTCCTTTATCATTTATTTTGCTCTTGTACTTCTCGGTGCTTCATAATGTGATACTTCCTTCTTATGATGTAAACACGAGGAACTGATGAATTTATGTCCTTACAATACACCCTTGTTAGTTTTTATCAAATGATGACTATGAATTCCACAAAATTTCTTAACATAATTTTACCGTTATAGAGAAATTGGTGACGAACATAGAAAAGCTTATCAATGGTTTCTTGTTAAAACATTAGAGATGGAAGAGGCAAAAACATAGAATGGAAGACATGCACACCTTTACATATGCGCCCCCCACACAAGCGTGCGTTTACTTGAACGTCCAAGACAGGCGTACAATTAAACGTACGCCTCAAGATAGGCGGACGTTCACTTGAACGTCTAGTTGAGCGGCATCCTACGCATACGCCCACTACAAGTGTTAAGATGTCTTTACGCCTACTCTCAAACGTAAAACTGTGTTAGCGCCTCCTCTCAAACGTATGACTACATGCGCTGGACTAAATTTGGGTTTGGTCCGGATTTCAGACCAAATTTGGTCCTAAACCCTGAAAAATCTTGACTATAACGAAATATAATCGTCCCACTATGATTGGTTTTGGACCGATCAAAGACCAAATTTAGGTTTGATCCGTCTATTGCTCGCGTGACTGTGGACGCTCTAAGAAATCAAAGGAGATCAAACCAGTTGACTTTCCTCGTCAGTTGGTAAAAATACTTTTAGAATGATGCTTTTGGTTGTGACACCCAATATTCTCACTCACTCCTGATGGTTTTTCGATGAATTATGTGCAGACTTAAGCAGTCTGTTATGTAGTTTCTAGACTGTAGTATGGTTGATTTTTTTCTTTTCTTTAATGTAGTATCTATCTATGGTCCGGGTATATTTATATGTTAACAGGTACTCTCTTTAAGTTACTAAGGAATTAATTTTTTATGGTCTCTCTATGGTGCCCACGAACGATCTTATATTGTGTGACAACATATTTTTATTTCTTAGATACAATAACTTAAGTTTATGTTATAAAAGAAAATTACAAAGTTTGAGCAGTCAAATTAGAGAACACATATAAGGGTGTTCGTTTTTTTCTTCCTTTTAAAGAGAACTTGGGCAATGTTTTAAAGATGGGGAGAGTTGATCAAAATCTTGTTAATGCGATCAACAGGGAATTTAACATTATATTTGAACTGCTTGATTGGTTTGTGAAAGAAGTATTATAAATACATGCTAAATTGATCTAATCCGCTTAGTTAAATTTATTCTGATTCGAGCTTCAAATCCCGAACAACGCACTCTTTTCCTATCAAGATCCCAAATCTCAACACCTTACTCAGTATCAGCACAAAGGTGCTAAAACATTAAGCATGATTAAAAACCCCAGCATCAAGCGAATACAGCTTCTTAGCAGCATCTTCTTATCCTGCTCTTTTTCTTCCATGGAAACTCTAAGAGCAAGAGCAATCTCAGGATCTAAGTTTTGATCCCCACCAACATCATAACCACCACCACCAGATGTCGCTGCTGCTGCAAAACCTCTCCCACCTCCTTCCCTATCTTCAGTGAATATGGGTGTTTTGCAACCCAAAAACTAAATATTAGTTTAAACGAAACAAAGAAGCAAAAATCTGCATGTGAGTTAGGCTAATTTAGGTCGGTAGTTTGCACGATGACTAGTAAAAGCTAAATGCGGGGAAATTTGATAAGTGCATAAATTACATATTCTTTGTATCAAATCCATGTTTATATTTGCTATAATTCTTGCATATTTCCTTGTATGCTTGCTTTTTAGTTTATGTCTTTTACTAGGTGAATCATCCAAAACATGAGTTACAAAGTGTTAGAATGGGCTCGTAGCGAAGTACTACAAAATAAGAAGGAACAAATCTAGGTCATTCAAATCTAGGATTTCTTCACTCTATATTAAAGATAATTGAAAGACGAAACCAACATAAAAAGAATGAGGCCATTCCGAGGTCGTATAAAAACGTTGTGAGTAAAACGGTGAAACCAATTTGGATTTGGTTTCTGTTGGGTCTGATTTAGACCTACACGGGAAAAGAAAAAAGGGATACGTTTTGGGTTTACCTTGGACGTGAAGAAATATTTTTGGAACCCTGTTTTTAGGCACATAAAAAATTTATTGGGCATATTAAATAATGCCGAAACAGGTCACTTGGTAGTAAAACCAAAACCCATAATCCTTATATTTTTGTTAATAGAAAAACTGCCTTTATCCTATATATATTTTAATTAATATGTTATTATTTTCTATTTTTCTAAAAGATAAAAATAAAAATAAATAAAAGTAAGAAAAAAATATATATATATAATAATGTTTATTTTCTTAAAGTAATAAAAAAACAAAAAAATAAGTAAATTTAAAATAATTAAATATTAAAAAAAAATTAAAAAATCAAAAATTCTAAAAGAAAAATTAAAAAATTAAAAAATTAAAAAATAAATAATAAATAATAAATAAATAAATAAATAAAAATAGAATAAAAATTAATAACAAATCCACCCTAGATAAGATTATAATCTTGTATTCCCAATAAAATTCATGTTTGCCCAAAAACAGGTTTCTATTTTTGGCGAATTTTGATGGTTTTTTGGGACTTGTTGAGGAAACTTGCTCCCGATGAGTTTCTACACCCTAGACAAAAAGGATATTTGAGAGCCCTATTAAAGGCTACAAAAGAAGGCTTAAACTAGGGATGTTTATGGGTACCTACCCGGAACCGAAAACGGACCCGGTATTTTCGGGTTCTTTTCTGGGTCCTAAAATTGGACCCATTAACAACTTTGGACCCGAAATCTGAACGGGTCCAAATGGGTAATACCCGTCGGGTACCCACGGGTATTGGGTACCTAGTTATTCATTCTTTAATTCATATTTTTAGCAAAATTCTAAGTCATTTATTAGTTTTGGCTTTGATTTTTTTTCATTTTTCATTTTTTTCTTATATTTAATCTTTTTAAGAAAATTAATAAAAAAACAAAAATAAATTTTTATAAAAATAATTTGGATTCAAGCCAAAAAGATAAAGATATTAAGTTTTTGAGATTGTTTTTCGGAGTTTTCTTAATACCCAACGGGTACCCGAAACCGATGGGTACCCAGGGTTATTATCGGGTCTGGTTCCGGGTCCATGATTTAGGAACTGGACTCGACTTTTATAATAGGGTCTGGTTCCGGGTCCAGTGGTACCCAGATAGACCCAGACCCACCGACAGCCCTAGCTTAAACAAGATATCATATCATCTAGTACTCATACTACATCTTCTACATTCAAAAACCTAGATAGAGTTTACCTCATTAGAAGGAAACCATGATATTTCTTCTTCTTTATTGTATTATGAGTAGCTAATTTTCTATTGATTAAGGATGTATTCAATGTTCCAAGCGTGAAGCTTTATTAGTTACACAAGTTTATTTGGAGTTTCAATCATTATCTTTTGTCTCTGCTATATCTAATATATATGAGTGATTGTTAGGTTATTAAGGATGCATACTTAATTAATCTACTGATTATTATTTTTTCACTAACAGAAGTTGTGAGATAAATGTAATAGTCTAATAACTCTCTACACAAGTAAAAATCGTGAGACCTTGCAAAGGGATTTTGTGGAACAATTACGAGCAAAGATAACACCAGCAAGTGGACCTTAAGATAAAATTTATCTAATGGGATCAACCTAATAAATTCACAAAACCTAAAGCGTTCTTTTGGGTTACACCTTGAGTGATCTACTACTTGGTGGTTCAGACGAATAGAATCAGATAGTCGAGAACTTTTGTATCCAGTGATAAAAGGATTTTAGTGATAGCACTGATCTAGCTACTATTTTACGGTTGGTGATGAATGATTCTAACAAAAGATAGATAAGAATACTACTTGAGTTAATGTATGGTAACGGCTGATAGACATATTTTTGTGTCATTTAAGTCTAATATTATATACTATTAGTCCTTATTTTTGTATTAATTTTATCTTTTTAAATTTTTATAATTATTTTAGCAAGAAATCAATTTTGGAAAGAAAATGGAAATTGATAAAGGAACCCTTTCTTCTTTGATTCAAAACAAAAAACCGCGGGAATTTATTTTAAGCGTTAGAGAGTTTCCTGATAAGGGTTAGGAACCTATTTTTATGGGATTAGAAGGTGAATTCTATATATCAACATGAATGAATAATAAAAATGTGTTTAAACACGTCAAAAGGAGTTTCACGCATGTCGTGAAAATTGCTGAATATTCTCTCTTGCTGTCGTAAACAAATTTAATATCATATTTGAGATAAACACATGTTTGGAGTTTGTTTTGGAAGAGATTGAGTACTTATCTAATAAAGAGGATTAAATAGGTTTTCCTAAAACTATATATATAAAGAAAACAAGACCGGAAAAAATAAGGGGAGAGAGCCAGATAAATTTTGTTGTAGTGCGAGAAGAAGAAAAAAAAAACAAGAAGATACCACAATAGCAGATAATCGCAGAAAACCGTGTTCTTTTCTTCTTCTTTGTTGCGCCAAAGAACTGTCATTGGTTTGACATTGTTCTTTTCTGCCTTTTTTTAGCAACAAAGAATACTTAGAACCGTGAAAATTTCCCTGTTTGTAACAGAAATAAGCGTAGAAATTTTCTATGTTATTCTTTTTCCTTTTCTTTTCTTCTTGTAAAACACCTTGAGCCATGAAAAAAATTATTGAGAGAGGATTAAATATGAAGAACTAATTTTCACATTGAGGCATAATGGAGGAAGCTATTTATTATATGATTTATGGGTATTATTTCTTATTTATTAATTTAATTTAATCTTATTATTAATTCACTAAATCATTGTTTTGTAGAGTTTCTAATTGATAACATGATTTTCTTAATTATTTATCATTCAATTTGATAGCTTATGTTTATATTAATTTATTTGATAATTAATCTATGCTGAATAAAAATGGGCTTTAATTGTGATTAGAATAGATTATAATTCTTATAATTTTGATAAATAAATCAAGAGTAGTAGTGAAATCCATAGCCTCAGTTACCTGTAATATTGCTATCGTCCTTTGTTATTTTCTAAAAAAATTCCTAGTTAAAAATTTGAGTTAGGTCTAAATCAAGTCTTCACAAGTCTCGTGAAACGAACGTATTTTTTATCACATTTCTAAAACAAACAACGGCGATGACTTCATAATCATCTTTTCTTCTTATTATTTTTTTTTCCTTTTAGCTAGTTAATAATCAACCAATCCCTTTAGTATTTACTTTTCTTATAGTTTTGCTAAATAACATCTCAATTACAAAACTCTTTGTGGGAACGATCCTTATTACTGCTATATTAATAGCTAATTAGTGGAAAATATATTGAGTAATTTATTGCACTTACGACACGCATCAAGTTCGCAAACCTAACAAGTTTGAATGCTCATGTAACTTTATGTGCATTTGAGTTCGGGAACCTAATTGCTTGAGTTCACGAACCTACAGTTCTATTTTCTGTCCTATTGTTCCAAAGACTCAACCATGAGTTCATGGACCTTAAATATTATTGAGTGAAGCCATTACTCTATATCTATAGGCTCATTTATTCTTATTTATTCAAGGATAACTTTCTACATACATACAATTTCTATTTCTTAGCTAATTCAATTGGTTAGAAAGTCTAGTTCTTTTCTTCAAAGTTTGAAGTTATCTTTGGTAATAATTGTTTTCATAAAATATATTTTAGCTAATAACAATTGTCTACAACTTCAAACCATGGAAAGAACCCCATTGCAAGTCAAGTTTCTTTTTAAAGAAACAAGTTTATGTATCTTAGGAAACAAATTTGATTTAGTAATTGAGATGTAACTTGGGTTGCAAGAAATTCATTTCTTACATCTTAAGCAACCCAACCTTGGTTTATTACTATAAGTTGGAACATCAGTAGCACATAGAACTCAATCCCTACACTCCTGTTTATCATGTTGCAAAGTTTATCCTCCAAAGACCTAAGATCTTTGTGATCTAAGGTTCGAATTTGAAAGGTTTCAATTTGGATTCGTAAAACACAAGTTCAACTATCTTGAAGAAAGATAATTTCTTAACTTGTATCTGTATTGTGTTGCGTATAATTATTTTCTATTTTAAGGTCCTTCTTCTGATATAAGACCATTCAAGAATTGCAGATCAAATCCAGATTTGATAGAAAAGTACAAACACGATTGAGTATAACTCTTATCTATTGAAATCATGCCTATGAGTTTTTCACAAGAATATATCTAAGATTAAGTTCTTTATTGTTATTCTTGTGTATATAAAATATTAGGTAGATATCCCTATAATTTTTAAATAGAATAAACCTTAATCTTGGATTTAGATCCGTATAAATTCAGGGAGTTGATTTTTATATCCTTGATCTAGAATCAAAAAGAAAATCACCAGGCATCCCGTTGGAGGAAGGGTAGCGCTAGTCTTTTTAGAGGACTATGGAGCAACTCCTAGGGTTGTAAAGGACATCATCTAGGGGAATCAAGTGCGTAGGTTCTTGCAAGAATCAAGAGACGTAGAGGCACAACTGCAGCAGAATAACACAAAGGTTTTATACTGTCTCAACTATATTCCAGACCAAAGTCTTTACGTAAGCTATTGTTTATAGCGGATTAATACAATATGTGTTCAAACTGGACGAGGTCCCGGGGTTTTTCGATTTGAAGTTTTCCTCGTTAACAAAACTCTTATGCGTATACTTTTAGTTGTTAGAAGCACTATCTAGTTCATTTTCCCATACAATATAAAAATTGGTGGTTGTGTACTTGTACACTCTACTTTTCAGTATATATTTATAGTTGTTGATTTTCCTAGATTTTATCTGAGCCGCGTTCTTTTGAAGGTAGGAAAAAAAATTCTTTTTTTTTTGTCGGTTATGTATTTGATCGAAACTGATAACTTTACATATTTTACTTTTGGCAATGGTACCCAATCAAATTTTTATTCAGCAACTTATATTTGACAACCTCAATTTGATCTTATGGAGAAAGAAAAATTCAAGTTAAAAACAAGGATAATAACTACTTATACTTTTAATTTAATTATAAAGATAGACATTATAACGCGGAATAAAAGTAAAACTAATAACATACGGATTTTATTGATGAGGAAAACCTGACCCACCAGTAGAAAAATTACGGGACCTAGCTTAGAATGAATACTCACTAGCTAAAGGGATTACATATGACTGTTTCTTTTACCTAATGTAACCCACAATGGATACTAGTCCAATTACCACATTCTAGCAGTACCCCTGCATCTATACCATATTGCAAGGAAACACACCCAGATCACTTAATACACGTCTGTTTGTACCTAGGCTTTGCTCCTCAGTCTGTCGAAAAATCTTAATTCATACTGGCCTCTAAGAGTATCACTTCGCCTAACTTGGTTGGTTTTTGCTTCCAAACGTATACTCCACCCAACCTGGATGTTATACCCTAAACCTTAGGTTTTACCAAGTTAATGGAATCACCTAACAAACTTAAAATCTCCAATTCAATGGAATAACTAAGCAATCCATGGGATCTTATGATGGACACATGTGGTAAAGATCATTGATTATTTCTATATACTCAACTACTAATTTTAATAAAGGTATTGAGTACTTAAGGTAAGTTTGGTATTCCTGTGTGTTTTTGAAGAAAAAAAAATCTGTTGTATTGTGTTTTTTTGTTTTGTGTACTTTAGAAATTAAATAAATGGACGTTTGGTAAACCGTAATATATAAAGTGTTATAAAATTAATAAACCGTAAATTTTTCTTCGTAAATTGTCATGTTTAAGTGCTGATGATATGGCCAATGAAGAAATAGACATGTTTGAAAATTATTTTTAAATGACATCTATCAACAACAAGTATATACTTATTTTTAATAATTTAAAACTAAATAAAAATAATATTAAAGCACTGGTCGGTTGAACCTACAAATGTTAGTATGTGAAGCTCGTTGTCAATGTTTGTTGACCAAAACTATTTCTTTATTTATTGTCTACTAAATTTAGTGTCAGACTCGGATTAGATTTAGGTAGTTGAGTATCAAAAATCACCAAATACCCCATAAAGTTTGAAGACTGGAGATCACGAAGACATCAGCGAGAACTTCATCAACAAAGGTGTGTAAGAACTGACAATCCTATTTAGTCATTGTTTTTACCATTCTATTTACTAATACAATGTCATATGGCTTTAGTATATGATGAGAAGAGATACAAAGAAGAATTTTTGACTTCAAGTTTGTACTTAGCTAATCTCGAACCTCGAAAACAAGTAACGGATGTCCAAGGAATTAATTATCGCATTTGAGATTGAGAACAACTCGTTTGTTCAATAAACTATATTTACGCAAGAAGTTCCTTAAAAGCTCCAAATTGTCTTTGAGTTCGCGAACCATCTTTTCTAGTTCATGAACTGTGCAATTTGAACTTTTCCTATAGACATCCAAATTTCCTTAGAGTTCGCGAATTAACTTTACTAGTTCGCGAACTGTGCAATTTAGGATGTTTTATTTTTCTATCAAATTTTCCTTAGAGTTCGCGAACTGTACAATTTGGGATGTTTATGTTGAAATCCAATTTTCCTAGAGTTCGCGAACTATGCAATCTAAGGTAAGTGTTTTCGACTCCGGATGTACTTGACTTACCAAACCTTGTTTTCATGTTCATGAAATGTGAGGATATCGGTGGTTACAGAACTACAATTTGCTTGATGGTTCACAAACCATATCGGTAAAACTTGTGAGCTATAATGTGCACGGTCCTTTATTGAAAAAGTCTTGTGCACACTTCTTCTTTTTCTTACAAGGAAAATTTCTCACACACTTAATGGTTTCCTTTTCTTGGTACCATGATATAAACTATGAGTAAGTTAATTCTTTTCCTAATCGAGTAGAAGCTAAACTTTAGAAGTACCTAAAAAGAAAAGGATACCCAATACACCGCAAATATTTTTCAATTTAACCTATATAGACCAGTGATGCGTCGGAAAACCGACTTTGTTTTACCGCAAGCGTACAGTGTCGAAAGATGTAAATAATAGCAAATACGGTTCGTTCCCACGAAGAGTGTGAATCACTTATACTAATTAAATCAAGTAACTTCTGAGTCAAAAGATGTTTCAAGAGATATATTTTTATATTTTTGTAATAAGGAATTAAGTTAACGAATGAATTAAAAGCAATTTAATAAAGATTGTAAATAAAGATGTGAAAGTTTTAAGGTTTCGGGAATCCGTTGTAGATTAAGGTTCATTTGCGTTCATCACAAAGGGTATCAATTTTACTCATGCAAAGTAGCAAATCTAACTAATACACGGAAGATATTTTGTTTAAGAATCGTAGAAAAAAATTATCAAAAAGATTATTTGTTCTCAACCTAAGAAAGAATTTCGAAGTACTAAGTATACGTGGCATAAAATAGTCAAAGAATATTCTTAAAAGATTATCGCGAAAGGATCAACGAGTTCTTCTACTAATTAAACAATGAACAATGCATGACATAGTGCATGAAAAATCATTGAGAAAGTAAAACATTGAAAGAGAGAAAAAACATTAAACGTTAAGCTTTTATAGTTGAAAACCCTAGTTTTAAAAGTAGCAAGCAAAACAAAATCTACAACTTCATCTTTTCACCCTGACAAAGAGATTTAGCTAGACATGGCTTTCCTAAAAGCCATTAAAATTGATTAAGAAAATAATGATTATAATTGAAATCGAAATAATGACTAAACCCTTGTTTCCTGTTGACTCTTGTTGACTGCTCACGACTCCAAAAGTTTTCCGCCTCCAAAAGTATCGAGTCTCTTGTTTCTGTTAGTATTTATAGTGCTAAGAATGAAGACCTTGCAAACATCTCCCCAGGCCCAGTCCAATAAGAATTATTAAGGCCGGTCAACTCATCGAACCATCCCAGTCTAGATAACACAACGACTCTGGTCTATCTTCTTTCTTAGAAGATTTGACGAGAAGCTGGCGTAAAAATATTTCGGTCCCTGGAGTACAAAACAAACACTTGATGAGAATTCTCTGGTAGTGTAAGAGATTAGCATCTTGTTGTGTTTTGGATCCGTATATAACCTTCCCTGTAAATTTGAATCAATTCGACACAAATTCAAACCACTGATTTACTATTCAATCGTGAACCCATTTCACTAGATTCAAGCCAACAACGAACCATATCTTCTTTTCTCTGCAACCAATGATCTCTCCAACCCATCACAATACACAACTCTTTTATTTCGTGCCATTCTGTTCATAAGAGCTTTCAAAGAACCCTAGACAGATTTTCATCACCAATTTAAACCCATTCTCCTTTATTTCACGGCTGAACAAAACCCATTAACAAAACTCGAGCCACTGCACTAATGCATCTTCATTTCTCACAAATCCACATTCTTTCCTCTCGACTCCACTAAAATCCATCTTAGACATCAACAATTTTTTCTCTGAATCTCAATCCATTCCTAGTCTTCACTGTCTCATAGCCACCACCTAACTCAAACCCAAGATTCATCACAACCCCCTTCAGAATCAATCCCATCTTCTCTGATTTGTTTCAGCGTATTTCTCATCGCAGCAGAACCCTTGTTTTTGTTCTTCTTTCCATGTCACAGATAACACCACCTCGATTCACAACCAAATCTGGTTCTCACCCATTATCTTCTTCTCCAACTGGTTCGTTCTTGTTGTATTTATCTTGAATCGGCAGAACTCCATCTTAAGATTGAGAATTCCTTCTAGTTTTGATTAAGAGAGGAATATGTTGTATGCTTCTGTTATATTCCACAAACAATACTTGGTATAGAAACGACCACATCACTCACTATTCTCTTTGAATGGATTCACATGCTTGGCTTAACAAAGAGCCATCTCTTATTCGTGAACCACTTTTGGTGGTGCTAATGAGAATAAAAGGTTAACCGGTTGTCCATAGTTAACTCTCTCTTCGTTTTGGTGCCTTTGGTTAACAGCTTAGTAATGTTTGACACAAATGTCAATATAGCTTCAAAATTAGCCGTTTATTCCTCCGGTGATTGGATTCACTTGTAAATTCCTATAAAAAGTCTAAAACAAATATATTAGCCAAATAATGAGGCCTAACTAGTATAAATATGAGTATAATTGTATTGCTTTTCGTGCTTATCAAATACCCCCACACTTACATTTTGTTAGTCCTCGAGCAAAAATAAAAATAAAACTAATCTTAAACTAAACTAAAATATAATGCTACAACTCCCTTTCGTTGAGAATGCAGTTACACTTAGCATATGTAACAAGCCTTTAAACCCCTAGGTGTTCCTAGTGGACGAGTTATAGTCTCGTGAGGGTTTACAGAGAGATACCCACAAAACCTACTCCAACTCCCAAATATACCAAAACACATTTATCCAAAAAGCTAAGAGGACATAAAGTTTCTGCACACTAATAATAAAAACTTAGATGTATCAACGAACATTATTCTCATGCTTAGCCCTTGAGATAGGAGAAAACCACCATATGAAAGAATTCAGGTTCGAGAGCGATCAAATGTTTCGACTTCTGCCTCACCAATAGGATTGTATGAATTTGCACTCAAAAGACGCGCTTTATGGTTCTCACGTGTGCAGGCAGGAATGAAGATAGAAATTCTGCACACGTTGAATGGTGGGAAGGAAAAGGAAAACCTTCCGAATTATATGAAGATGTTATCCCATAGTAACGTGGGACGAAAAAGAACCTTTTTTTTTTCTTTGATGATCTCTGATAAAGGAAATCAACCACTATGTGAGGAGGGGAATGCTCACTCACTTTCTCATCCAATCTACAATCAGCACCACTCTCACAGTGTCCCATAGAAACATCTTCGGCTTTGGCTTCAACTGTAGATGATGAACTCTTGAACTTCGTAGAACTCTGACAATATCTAAATCTTTTCTTCTCAAATTCGTGTTGCTTAAAACTTCTTTATAGATTTCTTCTTCCCACGGCCTTAACGAATAAATACAAAAACAAATATACACTAAAGCAATTAAAGCAAATATTTTTTTCTTTTTTTCTTTTTTTTTTCTGTTTTCTTTTTCTTATATATTTTTTCTTTTGAAAAAGACATATGAGGAACAAATTAAAAGAATAACAATGAAACTAATGTGGCCGTAGAGAAAGGACTTTACCACTTGTATTTTCTCGGTATCATAAACTTCATAAAAATCCACTTCTTTTGATTTTTCCGCTCTTGTACTTAGTCTTCAACTAGGATATAAAATTCTGCTCCTTGTATTGTTGCTTCACTTAGAATCTGAATTTTGCTCTTGTAGTGTTGTTTGTAAACCTTGAAAGTCTTCAACTTTTTCCAAATTTGTGATGTTCCGCTTGTTGATGATGATGGTGTTTCTATGGACCTGTTGTTGTCGAGAGAAAGAGAGAGAGAATGGTGTCAACTGCAAATCAAACTACAAGGTAAGGTTTTTTCACAATTCTGATGTCACCCTCATGATTGATAGAATTAGCACTCAAGAGATCAAAAAGTAGTGTTGAAATGGTGCGATGTTGACTAGCTCATCATTCTACCCGGAGTTTGCGCAGATGAAACACTCTAAACAGACAATTTAGACAAATACAAAGATATGAAGGTTTGGTGTCTCACTCATGGGTATTGAATGATCAACTTCTCTAATACTGTATTCTTTCTGTACCTAGTTAGCCACCGGCAGTTTAAGTCCCTTTTTGTCATCTCTAGCCTCTCAACAACTAAGAAACCTGAATATAGTTCTCTAATACTTCTAAGTTCAGTTATTTCAGTAAGAACTCCGTATGTAAACATAGCTAGAAGTATACTAAGTGACTCTAAAATATCTAAAAGTTGGAGGTTTCATGCAAATAGTTACAAGAAAGTTGAAAACTTTCTTCATAAAAGTGAATACTTAAGAACTATATATGCTTAACACTCTCCCGCACTTAAACTTTACATTGTCCTCAATGTAAATTGACGCATCCAATGTAAAATCAAGGTGGGAATCCTATAATGATATGAAAATTCAGAAAATAACAAGAAAAAGTACAAGAAATACTAAACCAATGGGTTGCCTCCCATGCAACGCTTGGTTTAACGTCGTCAGCCCGACTATAAAGAGTAGGGAACAAATCTGATGGGTTGACTCCCACAAAGCTAATAATCTTGTATCCCTGCAAAAAGAAAAACAAAACAAAAACAAAAATCCTACTAATATACGCTAACCGTGATCCCAAACAATTTTAGTCTTGATAGACCGAATCTTCGAGGAGGACAGTTTCCACCTCGGTGTCTTTAAGCTCTAAATATGGTTTCACTCTTTGTCCATTTACTTTAAAAACATTACCAGATTTTCTATTCTCAAGTTCGACAGCCCCAGGAGGGAAAAATTCTTTGACATAATATGGGCCTGTCCAACGAGATCTCAGTTTGCCCGGAAATAAATACAACCTAGAATTATACAAGAGAACTTTTTGTCCAGGTTCAAATGACTTTCGACTAATCGATTTATCATGAAACGCTTTAGTTTTCTCTTTGTAAAGCTTTGCATTCTTATATGCATCATTCCTAATTTCTTCTAACTCATTGAGTGAAGCTTACGGTGATTTCCAGCTGTAGACAAATCAACATTAAAAGTCTTAATTGCCCAATAGGCTTTATGTTCTAACTCAACGGGTAAATGGCAGGCTTTCCCATAAAAAAGTCTAAGAGGAGGCATACCAATGGGTGTCTTATAAGACGTCTGGTATGTCCAAAGTGCACCCAATAACCGTGTAGACCAATCTTTACGATTAAGATTAACTGTTTTCTCTAGTATCTGCCTAATTTATCGATTAGAAACTTCGACTTGACCACAAGTCTGGGATGATATGGTGTAGAAACTTTATGTGTAATGGAGTACTTACTTTAAAGTTTCTTAAAAGATATATTACAAAAATGTGATCCTCCATCACTAATAATGGCTATAGAGGTACCAAATCGAGAAAATATGTATTTTCTAACGAACTTGATCACAACATGGCGATCATTCGTCTTGGTAGGTATGGATTCCACCCATTTAGATACATAATCAACCGTTAATAAGATGTAAACATTACCATTCGAAGTGGGAAAAGGTCCCATGAAGTCTATCCACAATACATCAAATATCTCAACTATCAATATGGAGCTTAGCGGCATCATTTTCCGCCGAGTAATCATTTCCAACTTTTGGCACCTGTCACAGCTCTTGCAAAACTCGTGAGAATCATTAAAAAAAGTAGGCCAATAAAATCCACATTACAGAATTTCGACAGCAGTTTCCTTAGCACTAAAATGGCCACCACAACCATAAGAATGGCAAAAAGTGATAACACCCAAAACTTCATTATTAGGTACACATCTACGAATAATATGATCAGGATAATACTTAAACAAATATGGATCATCCCAAAAGAAATGTTTAACCTCAGCTAAAAGTTTAATTATATCTTGTTTCGACCAATCTTCAGGTATTTGACCAATAGGAAGATAATTAACAATATCAGCATACCAAGGTAAGTGAGAAACAACAAACAATTGTTCATCAGGGAATGTTTCATGCAAAGGTAAGACATCAGAAGAAGACTCTACAACGATCCTATAAAGGTGATCTACTACTACGTTCTCGGAACCCTTCTTGTCCCGAATATCTAAATCGAATTCATGTAACAATAATATCCATATAATCAACCTAGGTTTAGAATCCTTTTTAGATAGAAGGTATTTCAATTCAGCATGATCAGAGAATATGATAATCTTAGACCCTGAGAGATAAGGTCTGAATTTTTCTAAGGAAAACACAATCGACAAAAGTTCTTTTTTAGTTGTAGAGTAATTCAATTGCGTATCATTCAAGGTCTTACTAGCATAGTAAATAACATGTTGTGCTTTATTCTTACGTTGTCTTAAAACAGCTTCAACTGCAGAATTAGAGGCATCACACATAATCTCAAATGGAAGACTCCAATCAGGCGGTTGTATAATAGGGAAGAAGTTAACAAAAATTTCAGCTTCTCAAAAGCTGCAACACAAGTTTCATCAAAGTCAAAAGTCACGTCCTTACCAAGAAGGTTGCATAAAGCGCGTGAGATCTTACGAAAATCCTATATAAAATGACGATAAAAACCTGCATGGCCTAAAAATGATCTAACTTCCGTAACCGTACTATAGGTTTCAATTTAGAAATCAAATCAACTTTAGACTTGTCCATTTCTATTCCCTTGGGAGACACAATGTTACCTAAAACAATTCCTGAATAAACCATAAATTTACATTTCTCCTAATTCAATACTAGATTCTTCTCCTTGCATCTCACTAAGACAAGAGTGAGATGATAGAGACATTCATCGAAAGACGACCCAAGAACAGAAAAATCATCCATAAAAACTTCAATAAACCTCTCTACCATGTCCGAAAATATGCTCAACATATAACGCTGAAAAGTAGCGGGTGTATTACACAACCCAAAAGGCATGCGTCTATATGCAAATGTACCAAAGGGACAAGTAAAAGTGGTTTTCTCTAGGTCTTCAGGGGCAATAGGGATTTCGTTATAACCGAATAACCATCCAAGAAACAATAGTACTTATGTCTGGATAACCTCTCAAGCATTTGGTCAATGAATGGAATAGGAAAATGATCTTTCATGTGACCTTCTTCAATTTCCTATAGTCAATACATACTCGCCACCGGGTGGTCTGCCGGGTAGGGATCAATTCATTACTTTCATTCTTAACTACTGTGATTCCTGATTTCTTGGGTACAACTTGAAATGGGCTAACCCAAGTACTATCGGATATCGGATATATGATATTCGCATCTAGTAGTATCAGAACTTCCTCTCTCACAACCTCTTTCATGTTAGGATTTAGTCTACATTGCATTTCTTTAGATGTTTTAGCATTCTCTTCCAAGTAAATATGGTGCATGCAATCGCTAGGACTAATACCCTTAAAATCTGCAATAGACCAACCTATAGCCGTCTTATGTTCTCTAAGGACATTTACCAATCTTCCTTCTTGTTCTAATGTAAGATTGGAAGCAATTATAACAGGTAAAGTGTCTGCAGGGTTAGTAAACATATTTTAGAGTGTCAGGCAATGGTTTAAGGGTCAACGTCATATCTTTCTCGCCAGATGGAACAAGTCGAGACTCGGGAAGAACTAGAAGTTCAATTTTAGACTCTTATTTATTAGTGTCTAACAGCGGTGTGGAGTCTAACAAGGCGTTGTCTTCACAAATAACACTTTCGTCATCAAAATCATGCCCAAAGTGAGCTAAGCAAGCCTCTAACGGATCATCTATATGGTTCTGCAAGTAAGTATCATGGACTATTTCATCAATCATGCAAATAGTTTCATAGTTATCAAGATCAGGAGGAGAACGTGCAACATGAAAAACATTCACTTCCATTTTCCAACTACCAAGAGTAAGTTCCATAATATAATTCCTACAATTTATGATTGAATTAGCGGTTGCTAAGAACGGTCGTCCTAAAATAATAGGAACCTGACCACTAGGGTCTGTCACAGGTTGTGTACCAAGAATTATGAAGTCCACAAGATAAACAAAGCTATCAACCTGTACAAGAACATCTTCTACCACTCCTCTAGGAATTTTAATGAACCTATCAGCCAATTGGAGTGTAATACTAGTGGGTTTCAAGTCACCAAGTCCTAATTGCTAATACACATAATATGGAAAAAGATTCACATTGGCCCCTAAATCTAACAAAGCATGTTCAATCTTGTGTTCTCCTATAGTGCAAGCAATAGTAGAACAACCAGGATATTTGTATTTAGGTGGTGTTTTCTGAGTAATGATAGAGCTCACTTGTTTAGCACGAAAAGCTCTTTTATGAACATTCAATTTTTAATTCACAGTGCAGATATCTTTTAGGAACTTAACATACATAAGAATCTGCTTAATGGCATCTAAGAGTGGAATATTAATTTTAACTTGTTTGAACACTTCTAAGATGTCATTAGGGTTGGTTCCTTTCTTACGGGGTAGTAACCTTTGGGGGAAAGGAGCGCGGGGAACATAAGTGTTTTCAGATTCACCTCTTTCAGTTTCATTGGTTTCTTTTTGTGTTAAAGGTGTAACCTGCGTAATAGTAGACGGGTTCTTATCTTGCTCTTTCTCCCTAGGATCACTAACATGGTTATCAATGACCCAACCACTTCTCAAGGTAGTAACGACCTGGACATGATCGGAGGGCTTAGTACCAGATGTGCTTACCTCAAAAGAACCCTTTGGGATAGGCTGTGTTTGACTTGGGAACTGTCCCTTGTCTCTCTCACTTATTTTGTTAGCAAGTTGACCTATTTGTCCTTCTAAGTTTTCCATGGACCTCGCAGTAGTCTGTTCTATGTTGGCTAGTTGTTTTTGGGTGGCCTGCATAAATAAATTGAAACTTTCTTCCATACTAGGTATTCGTTGGTTAGAAGAATCGTTAGGAACAAAAGATTTCTACGTGAAACCACTAGCATTATTAGGTCGGCCTTCATACTGACCTCAAGACCAGTAAAAGTTAGGGTGTCTTGCCACCCTGGGTTATATGTATTGGAATAAGGGTCAAATCTACGACGATTGTCTTGATAGAGAGCATGGACTTGTTCTCCACCATCGTCATGAATGGCATGGTCTATAGACTCAGCGAAAGGATTAGATTTAACACTATGTTCTAACGATTCAAATCTTCTTGCCAAATAAGTTATTTTAGCGTCAGAGTCGAATTGGATATCAACTCTATCTGCCCTATTTCTACTAGCAATTGATCTTATGGGTTCCTTAGCCTCCCACTCTTGGGTTTTATCAGCTACATCATGCAAAAATTGATAACCCTCTTCAGCAGTCTTATCAGCAAAATTACCTCCGCAAAGTGATTCCACCATAGTCATTGTTTTGTGATCTAACCCTTTGTAGAGAATCATAGTGAGTCTCAAGGTATCGAATCCATGGTGTGGACATTACAGCAAAAGTTCATGGAACCTTTCTAAATAATCATGGAGAAATTCTCCATCTTGCTGCGAGAGACTATTAAGACTTTGACGTAAGGTTGTGGTTCTATGCCTAGGAAAGAATTTATGCAAAAATAACTTAGTCATCGCATCCCAAGTTTGGATGGAAGAAGATGGTAAATCATCAAGCCACGATTTTGACTTATCTTTTAAAGAAATTGAAACAATCTCAATTTCAAATACTCATCGGTTAAGTCTTTAATTTTCACGGTACCACATAGTTCCTCAAAGTCTCTAATGTGGTAGTAAGGGTTTTCATTTTCTCTACCATAAAAGTTTGGCAAAGCTTGGATGGTATTAGTCTTAATTTCAAAGTGGGCTTTGGTGGTAGGCAAAACAATACATGAAGGTTGAGAGACTCTAGTTGGGTACATGTAGTCTCTCAAACTTTTATCTGGAGGGTCGACACCCTCATCATCGATTCCAACCATGAATAATGGATCAACTCTAACAAGACGATTATATTGATCTCTATCCCAACCAACCGGTATATCTTACATACAATAAAAACAAGCAAAAAGTCGATTCGTACTTACCTCTCGCCTTGAGAAAGCTTTGTGAGTAAATTAATTACTTACTTTCTTTTCGTCTGTTAATGATTTCAATGCAGAACTTCAAATCAACTAAGAAAAGTACCTATAAGAATCCAAAAAAATCAGCAAAAGGAACTAAGAAAAATCTAAGAGAAAAACTAAAAACAAAGCAATAACTACGACTAGAAAGTCAAATCATCAACTACAAAGTAATTTTAAACCGCTCCCCGACAGCAGCGCCAAAAACTTGATGCGTCGGAAAACCGACTTTGTTTTACCGCAAACGCATAGTATCGAAAGATGTAAACAATAGCAAATACAATTCGTTCCCACGAGGAGTGTGAATCACTTATACTAATTAAATAAAGTAACTTCCGAGTCAAAAGATGTTTCAAAAGATATGTTTTTAGATTTTTATAATAAGGAATTAAGCTAACGAATGAATTAAAATCAATTTAATAAAGATTGTAATCAAAGATGTGAAAGTGTTAAGGTTTCGAGAATCCGTTGTAGATTAAGGTTCACTTGCGTTCATCACAAAGGGTATCAATTTTACTTATGCAAAGTAGCAAATCTAACTAATACAAGGAAGATATTTCGTTTAAGAATCGTAGAAAAGAATTATCAAAAAGATTGTTTGTTCTCAACCTAAGAAAGAATTTCGAAATATTAAGTATACGTGGCATAAATAGTCAAAGATATTCGTAAAACGATTATCACGAAAGAGTCAACGAGTTTTTCTACTAATCAAACAATGAACTATGCATGACATAGAACATGAAAAATCATTGAGAAAGTAAAACATTGGAAAAGAAAAAAAACATTAACATTAAGCTTTTGTAGTTGAAAACCCTAGTTTTAAAAGTAGCAAGCAAAACAAATTCTACAACTTCATCTTTTCATCCTAACAAAGAGATTTAGCTAAACATAGCTTTCTTAAAAGTCATTGAAATTGATTAAGAAAATAATTATTTTAATTGAAATCGAAATAATGACTAAACCCTTGTTTTCTGTTGACTCCTGTTGACTGCTCACGACTCCAAAAGTTTTTCGCCTCCAAAAGTATCGAGTCTCTTGTTTCTGTTAGTATTTCCCCAGGCTCAGTCCAATAAGAATTATTAAGGCCGGTCAACTCATCGAACCAACCCAGTCTAGATAACACAACGATTCTGGTCTATCTTCTTTCTCAGAAGATTTAACGAGCAGCTGGCGTACAAAATTTCCGGTCCCTGCAGTACTCCTCTGTTGTTTCTCCGGCTTCCTTAACTCCGATCACAATTCTACTTTTTTCTGAACTCGTAAAACATCTCTAAACCCATGTGAGCCATGTGAGTAATCACGGCAGGATTTTGGTGAATGCACTGGTCGTTCACGCCTTTAAACAAACACTTGATGAGCATTCTCTGGTAGTGTAAGAGATTAGCAGATTGTTGTGTTTTGGAGCCGTATATAACCTTCCCTGCAAATTTGAATCACCATTCAACACAAATTCAAACCATTCATCTACTATTAAACCGTGAACCCATTTCACTCGATACAAGCCAACAGCGAACCATATCTTCTTTTCCCTGCAACCAATGATCTCTCCAACCCATCACAATACACAACTCTTTTATTTCGTGCCATTCTGTTCATAAGAGCTTTCAAAGAACCCTAGACAGATTTTCATCACCAATTTAAACCCATTCTCCTTTATTTCACGGCTGAACAAAACCCATTAACAAAACTCGAACCACTGCACTAATTCATCTTCATTTCTCACAAATCCACATTCTTTCCTCTCGACTCCACTAAAATCCATCTTAGACATCAACAATTTCTTCTCTGAATATCAATCTATTCCTAGTCTTCACTGTCTCATAGCCACCACCTAACTCAAACCCAAGATTCATCACAACCCCCTTCAGAATCAAGCCCATCTTCTCTGATTTGTTTCACCGTATTTCTATCGTAGCAGAACCCTTGTTTCTATTCTTCTTTCCATGTCACAGATAACACCACCTTGATTCACAATCAAATCTGGTTCTCACCCATTATCTTCTTCTCCAACTGGTTCCTTCTTGCTGTAATTCTCTTGAATCGGTAGAACTCCATCTTAAGGTTTGAGAATTTCTTCTAGCTTAGATGAATAGAGGAATATGATGTATACTTCTGTTATATTTCACAAACAATACTTGGTATAGAACCGGCCACATCACTCACTATTTTCTTATTGGATTCACATGCTTGGCTTAACGAAGAGCCATCTCTCTTCCGTGAACCACTTTTGGTGGTGCTAATAAGAATAAAAGGTTAAACGGCTGCCCATAGTTAACTCTATCTTCATTCGGTGCCTTTGGGTAGCATCTTAGTAATGTTTGACGCAAATATCAATATAGCTTCAAATTTAGTCGTTTATTCCTCCGATGATTGGATTCACTTATAATTCCTATAAAACACTTAAAACAAATATATTATCCAAATAATGAGGCCTAATTAGTATAAATATGTGTATAATTATATTGTATTTTCGTGCTTATCAGTTTTCTCAGTATATTCCTGCGTCTACAACCAATCTGGGAAACACACATGAATCACCTAAAAAATCCGCTGCTTAAGTGTTGCTTTACCTCCATAAAAACTTCTGCAACCCAATTCCTTTAGGACGTCTTATAAACAACAAGGAATCCGAATGTTAGCCAACCCACTCAAATCCAATCACAATATCAAAGATATAAGATGATTAATTTAGTGTCAAGGATCTTCCGTTTAGATCTGTAATCCAATGATTTATTACCAAATACAAAAATCCTTGATTAGAAGATCAATCAAGATCATGATTACCGAAATAATCCATCTTGATTCCACAAGTCAAGTTTGTAAAACCAAAACTTGTCGATCTCTACAAGCTTTACATTTATCGAAATAAACAACTTGTTTGTCCTAGACAATCAAGTAAAGAAGATACTCATGTCAAGATCAGATACACAAAATAACTTCAAATCTTCAAAATCTTCAAGCTTCTTAATCTTCTACGATAACAACCTGCACTTGATTCCACTAATGATTTGTCTCACAAAACGGATTTTATTATAGCGTTGGCAAATCAATTTTTCTATCCCACATATCTAGAATCACTTAAATCTGCAATAGTCAAATCTTCAAAGTCTTGAGTGACTTTATATCAGAAGAGAAATACCATATAATAAAATGAACTTATCTAGAAGATAATTATACGTGTTAGTTCAACAACTAATAATAAACAACAAAAACTAAAGTGTGATTCTTAGTTTCCCTACAAGCGTACTACTAGAATTTCTTGATCCTAAAGAAACTTTAAGTATCACTTCGTCCAAAACCGAATCATACTTATGCGCTACTGTGTTGACACAATTATCACACTACAAAGGTGTGTACTGGGATGAGTTTTTAAGAATACGATCTCCACTATTTGTAGTGTTATAATCGAAGCTTATTTGGAAAACATCAAAACCAATTTTGAAATTCTCAAAGATATACAATTAACGGAATTTCCGAAATAAGATTAATCTTGACATTATTTAGATGTTATTAACACGTAATCTTGTAAAAAATCTTTAGAATATATTTCAACTAATATTCAAGAAATCCTATTAGTATGACAACTTATATTAGCTAGTGCAAATCCATGTACTTTGTTAAATTAGAAAACTAATTATGTGCAAACTTCATGTGAAAGGAAATAAGCACATCAATATCAATTCCAAAGTTGGATTCAAAAATATATCTCAAAGATATTAATAGGATCTTAGTCTTTCTTATATATGCTTTGATAATTCCTACAAGTAAATATATGATTTTACTAGAGGAAAAGTTGATTTGGTCTAGGTTATTTGACTACTAGACAAATTGAGTGGATTTAGTATTAACAAGTTTTTTTCTTATGAATAATTTTTTTTGTTTTAAATTCCACATCATCATTTGCCCTACCTATACTAACAGTGCCATCCTGTACTTTTTGCGTAGCAATTGCATGAATGAGATTATATGGGTGGCATGGCACAATATGATCGTTCAGTGAAACTAATTGTTCAAGTTCTATTATAGAAATACAATTGAATCAATTTTTTGTACGTATACTCTTGCATTTTCATAATTAATTGTTGTCAAAACTTTGTGCAAAACTTTCCTTCTCTTTAAGGGATCAAATAGAGGGTTTCAATGTCGGTGATATATGCAATTTTTGAAGATGTGGTACTTAGAGATGATAGTGGTGCTTCCATGTTAGGGTTGCATGCAAAGTTCTATGGAAATTTCTCTATTTAAGGTGGTGATTTTCAGCTTTCTTTAGACAAGTTTTTGCAGCGGCAGTTCTTGGACGATTCTAGGGTTATGATGGATTAAGGATTCGGGTTTGGCATGGGTTCAAATTTTAGGATCATGAGAGATTTAGGTTCCGGGTTTATGGGTTTAGTTGAGTTACTATCCATCTCTTGCTTTTGTGTGGGATTTGTTTTTTGGAATTTTCTATGGGTTTTTTCATTTTGGGTTTTCAAGTAGATGATAGGTATTCCTTTCATAATTTATGAAAATTTGCACTTTTTACGTGGGATTTTCTTGTACAAGGATTATGTATTTTCACGTTGCATTTTCTTATTATATACACTCCCTCCTCCCACATATAAAAGCAGAGTTTCTAAATCTTTTAGATCAAAATTTTTTCTTGATTTCATAAATATCCATATATTTTCACGTTTTAACCTTTATTTTATTTCTAAAACAATTTATGAGAAAAGGGCATATAAATCCTCTAGTTTCCATCTAGTCAACGAGTCGGCCAACTTTTCTTTAAATTAAAATTTTAGGACAAACAAATCGTTCGGTTTTGTTGGATTAAATTTTTTATTTTTTCTTCCTAAAAAGCCCCTTGCACCGGTTAACTTCCTTTCTAGTTGATCTTCAAACTGCCTCTCTGACCTTTTCTACCTCTTCTATCTTCTCCTCATATATTTTCTCTGTAAGTGTTTCCTAAAGTTAGGGTTCATAATTTTATCTCAAAATTTCCTAACAGCCAATCCAACCAAGCTTATACAAGACTTCACTATTTTTTCTTTTGTAATAAAATTTCATAAACTGTATTTTTTTTCCCTCTTCTGAAGCATCTCTGTGAGAAGTTATATTAGTCTGTGTTGCAGTCACGGTAGATTGCATCTATCCATGAGAAGTTATGTATTAGTCTACTCTTCTTATTATCATCCTAAACCCTACAATTATTCATCCATTTTATCAAATCCCTGGACTGGACTTTTCAAACCCCATCAATCCCTTGAATCTTCAGACTTGTAAGAGATATCTTCACTTAGATCTCTCATAATTTGATTGTGGTTGTTCTGATTTTAATTGTTTTATGTGTTTGTGCATTATTATTACAGGAACGTTAGAAAGCTACAAATCAAAAGTAAGGTATGAACCCATATCACACTTTCATTAGTGTATTACATCTAATAGATCACCTACCAGCAGTAAGAAACTTGGTCTCCATCAGCATTATAGTTTAATTGATCTAATAAAATATGCAGTTTGTCAATAACACCGGTAGGTAAAAAACACATTTAGCATGATCTGTATATTCTTTGTATGAAATCTAAAGTATTATTGCGCTTACTTGATGTTGATTGTCATATTAATTGTACAAAACTAAGGATAATGTTGCTGAAGATGGTGTTGGTGGTGATGATAGCGATGATGATTGCTTCATCTCCTGAATTTAAGAAACTTGGTAAGCAAATATTTACAGCATTACTACAACAACCCTATTGTTAGTCCCTTAAGAAAATTTATGTCCTAGTGTTAGAAAAGAAAAGAAAAAAAAATAGGATTTAAGATTATTTTTGTCAAACTAACTTAAAAGTTGGCGATGGTCAGATTCTATCGCAAGAAAATGAAAGCGGAGCTATCTAATGTAGAAGAAATGGGTTATGATGTGATGGAATTAAGAGAAAGGTTTGATTTATTAGTGAGATTGCAAGTTATTTAGAAAAGCGGAAGGTAAAATTAGTGTTGAAATGGTGCAATTTGTGAAGGTTCAATGTAGAATTTCAGAGTTAAGAGAGTGAAAATGAAATCGTTAAATCAGAAATGGCTAATCTAAATTGAGCAAGGGAGATTTATGCAACATGGTGTGAATGGTAGGTAGTTGAAGATTAAAAAAATGAATTTAATGAACTAAGAATAGCATAGTTGGAATGTTGGATCATAATGTCTTTTGGTAAATGCTCTTCATAAGTTTTGCAAATACTGCTCTTTTTTGCTTTTTAAGGAGAAGACTTTGATTTTGACTATTTGTTGGTAAACTGGTATTTTCTTTATTTCAGCTAAACTTCAGCCATGATGAAAATTATCTCTCTTTAATCATGTCGTATCGTGTAATACGTGTTGCTTTTTCATGATTCGTAAACTATCTTTACTAGACTGGACCATGGGTTTATTATACTCACTCTAATTTACAGCATCAATTTGACCATTTATACAATACTATGGGTAGGGAAATATGAGTAGAGATAAATAAGAAGAGGAACAACAAGAACAAGAAAAAAATATATCTAAACTACCACAAAAAAAATCCCGCAAAAGTAATTTGGACTGGCAGCTGATGTGTGTCGCAGCATATCAAAATTATTTATTACTTTCCCACTACTTATGATTTATTATGAAGCAAGGGTAAGAAAGATTCGTTCCCACAGAGAGGTCTGGGTTTTTATTGATGTCTGGTTACTTATACAAAACAATTGGGGTATTTTTTGATTTTATAAAACTAAACTAAACTAAAAGTAAACAAGAAAAGTAAACAAGCAAAACAAAGATGTGAAAGTATTGGTCAAGGATTTCGTTTTCATTCACAAACATGTTCTTGTACTAATCACTAGAAATGATATTTAATCTCGTTTTATCAAAATCCCTAGAATACCTTGATCGCAAGAATATCCCGTAAATTTCCTCAAGTCATCAACAAACACATTAAATGATGTGAATATGAATTCTACCAAGAGAACAACCTAACGTGTAAAAAGCATTAATTAAGTTTAATTCCCGGGGAGCATTAAGATTATGAAATTAGGCTAATCAATGAAATTGAACGTGGAAAGTGCACTAATTCAATTTAACAAAGGTCATGATTCACATATGATTACAAGGATATATCACTACAAGCTATAACCATATTTATGCTACTTTTTATTCGAGGAGTATCACTTTTGCGTATAATAAACCCTAAATTAGCTATAGATATGAATGTGAGTTTAATCGATTGTCCACTCGACGAAACAAACACTAAAATCATACAAGGCGATATTAGTAGTGAATCATAATCGATAATATTGAGACAAAAATAATTTATTAATTCAAAGAATCATGTATTATGAAATCCAACTATTCCCTAACCAACAATAAAATTATCTACTCATAAATTGGAGTTTACACAATTGAATTCAAGAAGAAAATAAATTGCAAACCCTAGATGTGAGAAATATTCCCTGCACGAACCTACAAAAAGAAGTAGAAGAGGTGAGAAGAGAACTAGGTAGAAACCTAGATATCTCCCCCTCTTATTGAAGTTGCTCTTTTATAGTTTTCCCTTGTAGAATCCTTCTTAGAATAGAACTCCCTTTTCTATATAACCCTAACTCTTTATTTTCTAAAAATTGGTCACGCCCAAAAATCCAAAGACAAAATTAGACAAGCCCATACTCAAAGCCCAAAATCAGTTTATTAACACTATCCAATTAGCCAAGCCTGTCAGTTGCGTGAGACTGACAAGGCAATTCCAAGTCTTCCACGGTTAAGTCTCGATGAAGCATTTCTTCAAGCATTCACTGTGCATTCCTGTTGGTAATAGAAACATATGCAATTGGTGATTTCAATCACCAATTTTCTTCTTCCCTGCACTGATTATACATTCAAACATAACCCATTTGACACAATCATTCATCCAACCAATAAATCGTAAAAACCATCACAGCAGTATCAAACCATTGCTCTTTCTCGGTAGAGCACAATCTTTTTCTTCCGTTCACTGAGTTTCTTCTCGAGTTCTATATTGCTTTCAAATCTCAATTCATCTCTATAACAACCCATAAAAACTGTTATCTTCTCTGAAAAATCAAAATCCATCTCAAATCCAGAAGCTTCTTTTTCAATAGTAACCCATTCTCTCTCAAACCCAACAGCTACATCAACCTTCCTTTCTGCCAGTCATTTTCGACAAACATTTTCTCAACAGACTCGCCTAATTATCCTTATTCGAAAACTTACAACAGTTTAAACATTAAACCAATTCCTTCTTTTCTCGTCACAGGCAGAACCACATTCACGAACCCATCCAAATATCAACATCACTCGACAGCGACCACCATCTTCTTCCCCTTTTTCCTAATTTTCAAACCACCACATCATAGACCACCATCTTCTCTTAATTCTCTTACCTCATTTTTCCAAGGCTCACTCTGCCAACCAAACCACCACTGCCGGCATAAAAGGGTGCAGTGGTCTTGAGTCTGACCTAAATGAGAAGAGGGGAAAAACTAGTTGAGCTCTACCTGGTTTGGTTTTAGGTTATAACTAGATTTGTGCCCATGCTACGCATCGGGCATAGTTGCTCGCACCTTTTTGAATATGTTATGCTTGAAAATTGCTCGTATCTTTTTGTAGTACCCACTAACCAAGTTCTTATAATTTTATTATGAGGAATTCCATAATTTTTCAAAGCTAACATCACCGAATATAGTTCTTTGGTAAGAGATTGAGTCTAATATCCGAAAGAATGTTTTAAGATGACTTTTATCCCGTACAAATAAAAAGTATATTTAAAATGAAATAAATAACGATGATGGAATTGATAGTTACCCGTACCCGTATCGGTTGGATTCACCTCTTTTATAAAATAAAAAGTATATTTGAAGTGAAACAAATAACGATGATGAAATTGATAGTTATTCGTACCCGTATGTGTTGGATTCACCTCTTTTACAAAGTTTGGTTAGTTAGAAATCACAATAAAAATACATATTTAGTCTTTTTTTTCTTATTTAAGAATATAAATTTAACGGTTGTCGTTTATTAAAGATGATTCAACGTAGATCGTCGATTTTCGGTGTTGTCCACCCACTGTAGGTGACGTTGACCTGGTACAATTAAGTATTGGGTGTAAACGAAGTGTAATAATTTTTTTAAAAATAGTCAATAGGAGAGTGGGTTTCTTTAACCCCTAAATATTTGCACCAATCAAATTATGCCAAGTGTCCTTACCAAAACTCTCGTTTCACAAAAGCCACAAAAGTCTTATTTCGGCCAATAGGAAGCGAGGGTTTCCTCACTGTTCAACGTGGAAGCTTTATTTGTCCATGCTTTTAAATCTTTAGATAATGACTGGATAGAGGCACCCACTATTTGATATGGGCTTCCCTAGCTTTTAAGTTTAATAAGAGAAGATGGTAGTGGCCTTGAACAGAATTTAATCTGCCTTTAACAGCTGACTCCGTATAGCCCTTTTTTATGGAACAGTAAGCCTCCCCCTAGTAATTTTTGGTTTTAATGCATTAAAGACATGTGTGCTCACTAGCTTTGCGTCCATAGACACCCAATGATTCTGATCAATGCCATAAGTCTCTATTTTTCTTCTTTCACTTTATGTGACTCCAAAAAAACTACAAAACATAAATCAAGTATAATATATACAAAATACAAGAGAAATAACTAACAAAAGCATAAAAAGTTGATATTCAAATTATTTAAATTTTACACTTATCAGTAGCTAGAGATAGTTCTGGTCTTCTAACACCTTTTAAATTCTCAACAAGGTATGTATGGTTTTCACTCATCTGGACTTATTGCTAACAAAGATCTGTATGCCTGCCCCCTTTATACTGGATGAATGTAAGGTACATTAGCTTGCAAAGATTATAGTACCACTACATATGTGGGATCAGATATCATTCTATGCAGTGCTCCCTAAATAAAAACATGAGCATGCATATTTTCTCGATGTCGTAATCGTTTGTTGAACTGGAATTCAGTGATTACACCATATTTTCTTTGTGCCTATCCAAGTGTATTTAAAAAAATTAAGCTAATAAAAAATGTTGTAAATGGGATACAGGGCAACTGTAGATGAAGACGTCAACTGGAGAGAAGGAAGAAATTGAACATCTTGGAGCAGATTTATTTTTGGTTAGCCGTAACCAAGAAAAATTAATGGTAAGTGAAGTTAACTTTATGCTCTAAGCATATTTTGCAACTAACTACCTATACAATGAGTTTAATGTTATCTTGCTGTCACTTTAAATTACACAAGAACTTAGCAGTGAGATTCTATGATAATCTGAGAAATTGGATCAGTTGCTTTAGGAATACATGTTTTCTCAAAATATACATTAATGTGTATCTGGCTTTAGATCTTGACTCCATCGAATCTAGGTCACATTTGATAACAATAGGAACAAATAGATGTAGCTACTGATTGGTAAGTCTTTGTAGTTCTTATAAGGGAATTGCCATGTTGTGTCATTTTTTTTATCTTAATTTATTGCTAAGAACTGTTTTCCTTGATATAACTCAATGGGTTATCTATTCTTCAATTAAAGTTGATGAGGTTATTTTTATTTTGTTAACAATTACAGACCAAGCTTGCTGTTGTAGTAGAGAGACTTGGAAGGAAAGTACCTTTATGTCAAAGAAAGCATCTAAGGATGATATGAGTAAGTGCGACTTTTAATCCTGTTTAGATAATATTGTTTCTAACATGTACCTAACTAATTTAACCCTACACCTCTGACGGTTAGCCAACTAAATTAACAATACACCTCAGTCGTTTACCAAACTAAATTAATATTATACCTCTGCCATAAACTGTCTACCTGGTCTAGTTATTTGTTTTTTGTCTGCGATACCACAATCTAGGTTCAGTCATGAGCCTGTTCCATTTTGCTTAGAACCCAAGTAACAACCTTTAATATAAATTACATCAATGATTCATTTCTGTTAGTTACTGGTATTTAGTAATTTTGGAATGTTGGTTTTGCTAGGTACATATATTTTTTTGGGTTTTTGTTGGGTTTGCAGGTTGAGTGATAGTATGGATTTGGAAACAGCAGTGGATGCTGCATCAGAGTTCTTGAATTGAAACTGAGTGAATCCATCACCATCATTGTCATCAATAGAACCAAATCCAATAATATTAACAAACACTTGATGATGAAACTGGTCGAATTGATTGTCACAGATGGTATAGTCACTCTCTGAGTTCTTTGATTGTTGTTTCTAGTATAATGTTATCATTGGTTACCTTACCATTTTGTGTTATTTTGATTTTATTTGACATTTAGGGTTATTGTACACATAGACTCGAAGGAGATGGCCGAAATTACCAAGTTGTTTGTTTGTTCAGATATTATTCTTAATACTGGTTAGGTTGTTTGATAAATTTCATTTAAAAAATGTACATTTCGATAGTGCCGTGAAGCTACCGATTTGTCCTGTGGGATAATTATATGGGTAGGTCATAATCAGGCTTTTAAATCTCGGACCTTGGTAAATTATCAAGGTTGATTTGATGCTTCAATTTTGAGACTTGGTTTACATATTGCTAATTTCTGAGTTTATGAAAACAGTTATATCCGATTTTACTTTTGTTCCTTAACCTTTTTAGACATGAGGTATTTTAATTGTATATTTCATCTTGTTGTTGTAGTTATTAGAAATGTAATGTGCTAAAATTCATGGCCACTTGAAAGGTTTCCAGGGTGAAAAGTGATAGACACATTTTTGTGTCTAAATTGCGCTCGATTATCTATTTTGATAGTGTTTGATTTTGTACTATTTATGGGTTTATATGTCTTTGTAGGTATTTTAGAGAAATGAATGATTTGGAAAAAAATTGGATCAAAAAGTTGTTAAAGGCACCCCGGAAAATTACTAAAGGCACCCGAGGAGAATTGATAAAGGCGCCCAACTCTTGAATTGGGGGCACCCCTTTTTGAATTTGAAAAGAACGAAAATGGCGGGAAAGACTTTTCTTACGGGAGAAACTCCTGTATAGTTGATGTTGCGTATTTTTAGTGATTTGGAGTAATTCAAATTCACCCAAAGTGAATTCAACAACCTGGATAACATTAACACACGTCACAAAACGTGTTTCAGCCGGAAAAATTGGACACGGGATTGAATCTGGACGGAAAACAGAGTTTGGGTCTGTTTCAGATATCACAAAATTTGAGATTGATTTTGGACGTGTTCTTTGAGTCCTTATAGGTTAAGAAGAGTCTCTAGGGTTTACTAACCCTATAAATACCCAAGAGAGTCGAGGAGGAAGCCATCTAGAGGTAGCCAGAGCACCGGAAAAAGTTGACAGAAAAATAGTTCCTGTTGCTACGAAGAAGATGAGGAGGAACATAAGGCGCTGAAGAACTGTCGCTATTGTCGCTAATTCTGTCGCTGACACAGCTGCTGAAGCAGTCTTATACCAACAGTACATACAATCCATACTTTATTTCTGTTTCCTTTACCTTCTTCTGTAGCAAAGAGAACACTTCTCTCTAACGCTTATAAGCGTGTCTGTTCTGCTGTCTTACCTCTATTTCATCATTGTAAGCACTTTTTGAGCTATGAAATATATTTTTGAGGGTGTTTCATATACAATGAGCTAGTCATCATCATTGGGGCGATAGAGGAAGCTATTTCTCCAATAATTAAGTGGTAACTTCTATTTTAACTATTATTTACAATTCTTTATTATTATTTGCTTTGAATTAAATTGAAAAAAAATGGTTTTCATCAAATAATTGTGTTTTCTTTTGATGGGTCATGCTTAGTTTTAAACTTTTGATGTCCCATGCTTTCGATTTATAATTATTCTTTCAAAAACCTAACTTTGGTAATGTTTTGATTAAACTGAATACAAGAAATGTAAGATTTTATCACTTGAAATATTGTTTAATAGTGGAATCCTTAACCCTAGTTCTTCCCATCAATTTTAAATCAACTTTGTTTTAATCTTCTTTATTTTTAGTCATTAAAAATTAGGTCTAGAAATCGAATCTTCACAAGTCTGAGAATCAAACCCTTTTACCACTATATTGAGATCACATCAAATTTTGGCGCCGCCGACGCGGATTTGTTTTTTGATTTGTTTTTAGTTTTTTTTAGGTTAGTTAGTTTAATTAGATTTTTATTTTTACTTTGTTCTATTTTACGTTTCTTTGGGTATTTTTCTTTTTGCTACATGTTTTGGATTTTGGATTGAAAGGAAATAGAGCCAAAGACTTTTGTGATTAAAGACTTGGAGTTAAAGTTAAAGCTTAAAGAACGGAAAAGAAGACAAAGAATTTTATTTTTAATTAGATTTTATTTGTTTATTTTTGATTATTTCTGTAATTTTTCTTTTTGCACTTTTTTGGGGACTTTGGACATTATTATTATTATTTTAAACCCTACGGAAGGGTAATTTAAATATAAACTGCAACAGGGAAGGACGACAATTACTATATTGTCTCGGCCCCTCGAGTTCATACACTGACACAGGAGTTAGTGGACCGAGTCGACTACAACGATTCATCCCCCGTCTGGTATGGGAGGTAAGATTCTATCAACCCACGAATCCCCTGCAAGTGGTTTATTGTATTCCTTCGTATGCATATATTCTGAAGAACTGGCCATACAAGATAAAGAATCGGATTTCATCACCGTTTCCTTTGTTAGCCTAACTCAAAGTTCAGGAAGATTATTTTAAGTTGATTAGAGCCGCCTTGTAACCCAGGGAAAAGTTGCCAAAGAGACAGCTTATCCTGTTTCTCTTAGTTTTAAACTTTTTATGTCCCATGCTTTCGTTTTACAATTATTCTTTCAAAAATCTAACTTTGGCAATGTTTTGATTAAACTGAATACAAGAACTGTAAGATTTAATCACTTGAAAAAATATTGGTTAATAGTGGAATCCTTAACCCTAGTTCTTCCCATCAATTTTAAATCAACTTTGTTTTAATCTTCTTTATTTTTAGTCATTAAAAATTAGGTCTGAAGTCGAATCTTCACAAGTCTGAGAATCAAACCCTTTTTACCACTATATTAAAACCACATCAAAAAGAACTTGGTGGCTTTTTCTATAAGGTATGTCTAAATATTATTGTTTGCTGAATTAATTAGAAGTGGATTTAGAGTTAATGCATCATTAAGTCTTCATAAAAAATCTACAGAGTTTTGGGGTTTCTTGTTTTCTGATTTGATTTTAACGTTTGATGTGTTCTTGTAACAGTTTTACAAATGAATGATATTTTAGGTTCAGATTTATGTTTTATCTTGTAACCCCTTTCATATATACTTCCAAGGCTCTTTGTAGCATCTTTTTATCTTTTCAAAACATCAAGAAACTCTATATTTCGAGTTATAACTAATCCATTATACAATTGCCATCGTGGACAACAAATTTCACCTTAAGCCACTTTTAACTCCTCCTGACTTGTTGCTGAGTACAATGGCTACCCATGAACATGTTGTTAGGATCGATGGTATAAAGAAAACAAAACGAAAGAAATAAATAAAAAACAAAAGATTTACTTGGTTCACCCAAGTTAGGTTACGTCCAAGGAGCGGTTGCGATTTTCACTATGATCTCAAAAACAGAGTTCCAGAGGTATACAACGATGATAATAATAAGATGCAAACCCTAGATAGGGCAACTCTCTATATATAGAGACTACGTCCAAGCCTATCGGCCCGTCCCTCTGTTCCATAAACAAACCTCTCAAAAAGTTTCATTTAATTTCTCAACGGGCCATCAGTCGGATCGGGTCAAGTGTGAAACTGGGTCGTGCACTATCAGGCTCCACACAAACATAACACATGCCAGTAATGTCTTAATCACAGGCGCATACTTCACAGGCGTCGACACAGGGCGAGTTACAGATTTACAATTCTATCATTCGACCCCCACTTAATCAGGCATTTCCATCACAAGTGCCACTTTCCCAGTCTCAGGGCCAGCAGACTGCCTCTGTTGCTCCACAGCTGATACCTCCAAACTTGTGACTGGATGTCTCTGGGCCTGCTGGCATTCAGCAGCAGTAACAATCACATCAGCCTCCACACCAATCACCTTCTCAGCCAGCTCAGATCCTGTATCAGAAAATGCAAGCTTTACAAGCTATCTTTTAGACATTACAACGAGCGTTTTCTCAGCTACAGCAAAAGTTGTATATAATTCAGATGTTACCTCCAAACTTATGTCACTCTCTAGGCCTGCTGGTACTCAGAAACAACAACAACCCCATCAGCCTCCATGCAACCACCTTTTCAGCCGACACTTTCTAGGCCTGCTGGTCCTGTCTCAGAAAACGTAAGCTTTACAAGCTAGCTTTCAGTTATCACAATAAGCGTTCTCAGCTACCTTTCGAGTGGCTTCATTTGGACTGTTGTTGTTTTACTTCTTTTTTCTATTTTTGCCATTTCCAGAAACACTAATTCCTGCTGATTTCTATTGAATATTTATCTTATTGTTTCAAGTGAAACTTAGCAATTAAGATCTTGTTTTATGAGTTTAGTTGTTAGGGAGTTTGTTGTGCTATGAAAAGTCTTTCTATTGAATATTTATCTTATTGTTTCAAGTGAAATTGAGCAATTAAGATCTTGTTTTATGAGTTTAGTTGTTAGGGAGTTGTTTTACTTCTTTCGGCTTCTTCTAATTATGATTCTGGAAATGGATCTGGTGTTGCTTTGAATGGCTTTATATTTACCAGTTAAGATGATTAGTCTGATATGTGAACTAATGTCATGGACGGGCAAGATTGTAGAGGGGAATTTCCATATATATATATATATATATATATATATTCATTCCATTAATTGTTCCACTGAAATATTGTTTGGAGAATCATCTTAGCTTTTTTTCTTCTTTTTTTATGATATGGTCTTTATTGGATGCCGTGTTAGTAGCTATTTGGTGTGAGTCCAAAATAAATGCTTATCTCAACTTATTTTTCTCTTCTCTAATTATAACATGTACCCAACTAATTTAACCCTACACCGCTGACAGTTCGCCAACTGAATTAACAATACACCTCAATCATTTACCCAACTAAATTAACACTACACCTATGATAGTTAGCCAACTATATTAACAATACACCATCATTAACAAACGGAAGTAGTACCACCATCAACATACTGTACATATAGAGAAGAATAAGATGAAGAAGCTGACGCCATTACTGCCAGAATAACTCTAAAAAAAACCCTAATTAAAAACTAGTAACTTGGAGAGAAACTTGGAACGAGTAACTAAAACCCTGAATTTTGTAAAAGCGACAGATAAAAATCATGTTTCCTCTGATTTAGCTTATAATTACTTTAGTGATGTATGTCGCAGCACGTCAAAATTATTTATTACTTTCTCACTACTTATGATTTATTATGAAGCAAGGGAAAGAAAGGATCGTTCCCACAAGGAGGTCCTTGTTGTTATATGGTTTCGATATCTTATGTAAAAGGGGGGATTTTCCAGATTCAATAAAAATAATCAAACTATCTAAGAAAACAAGTAAATCGTAGAAAAGAATCAAAGAGTTGAGAATATTGGTTAAGGTTTTGTTTTCATTCACAAAACATGTTTTTGTCTTAATAATTAGAATTGATATTTAATTATTATCAAAATCCCTAGGATATCTTGATCGCAAGAATATCTCGCAAATTTCCTCAAATCATCAACAAACACACTAAAAGATACGAATATGAATTCTACCAAGAGAACAACCTAACATGTAAAAAACACTAATCAAGTTTGGTTCCCGAGAAACATTAAGATTCATGAAATTAGGCTAATCAATGCAATTGAACGTGGAAAGCGCACTAATTCAATTTAACAAAGGTCACGATTCACCTATGATTACAAAGATATATCACTATAGCTATAACCATATTTATACTACTTGTATTTAAAGAGTATCACTTTTATATATTGTAAACCCTAAATTAGCTATAGATATGAATGTGAGTTCAATCAATTGACCACTTGACGAAACGAACACTCAAATCACACATGGCGATATTAGAAGTGAATTATGAACAATAATATTGAGACAAAACTAATTTATTAATCAAAGAATCATGTATTGTAAAATTCGACTAATCTCTAACCAATAAAAGAAAACTAGTTACTCATAATAATTGGAGTTCACAAAATTAAATTGAACAAATAAATTGCAAACCCTAGACGTCAAGAAATCTTCCCCGCAACCTACAAAAAAAAATGAAAAGATGAAACGAAAACTAGTAAAAACCTAGATATCTCTCCTTCTTGTTGAAATTGCTCTTATATAGCTTTCTATCTTCCAGAAAGCTTCTTAGAATAGAACTCTCTTTTCTATAAACCCTAACTCTTTAATTTCCAAAAATATGTCAAGTCCATACATCTCCAACCCAAAAAAGATTCGTAATAAAGCCCACACTCTTTAAAGCCCAAAATCAAAATTTATTCACGACTACTTTTTGGGTCATTTCATCGAGCACCTGAGCTGCGTTTCTGGTGGTGTTTCCAGCATGAACTTCTCGTCATTTCTAAGTTCCAATTCTTCTCCCCTGCAGTCGTTTCACACATAATCAACACAACCCAACATTCAAATTATCTCAAACATTCGAAAGCCATTCATCCATCCACAAACCACGGCTACAGCTTCTTTCTTGTTTTCTTTCAAACCCATTATTCCTACCTGTCCCTTGTTCGAATCTCGGAAATTCTCCAACAACAACGAGTAGATTTCACACATTCTCGACCATCCTCTTTAATCTGCCTTAGCCCATCTTCAATTAACTCAGCAGTAACATTCTCAATACCCATCTCGACTGAAACCCACCTGAACTCACAACTTCTTCATTGTTTTTCTTATCTTCTTCTCTCGCTTTCACGAGCTCAATGTCTCAACCAAAAACAGATCACCCTCTTGTTATTCAGCTATAAAAAAAACCCAAGAACCCATATCAGGCTTATCTTACTCTGTTTCAACAGTTCGTACCCATTTGCTCACATCTTCCCTCATCGATGGCAACATCAATGGTAGCAGCGAACCCACCTGTTTCGCTATTCCATGTCTCAAGAACAGCAGACCAATATCCATTCTCTGCAATCTCTAGTTCTTCTCTTCTAATTTCAGTTCTTGTTTAGATCTCGAACCCATAGTTACATCCAGCGATTAGACCATCTCACCATCTCTAAATCTGTTACTTCTCTGATTTCTTCTCACTGAATCATCACCATTCTTCCCTGTACTAACAAAATTACCAACAGACCATCACCTTCCTTGTTTTTCTCTCGCTGGCTTCTCTTTCCAAATCCGGCCAACACGGCAACAAGTCCCTATACGCATGACTTGGTGCAGTCGAGAGAGAACCTTGGAGAGCTTGAGCTTGGCAGATATGAACTAATGTTTAACCTAGTTTTAGGTTTAAGAAACAGAAAGAGGTGGCCCTGAACAAAAGAGTGCTGCCTTTAATACTTCTGTATAGAACAACAAGCCTCCCCCTAGTAATTCTCTGTTTTGATGCGTTAGAGACTTGTGTGCTCGCTAGCTTTGCACCCATCAACGCCCTATGACTCCGAACAATGCCTTAAGCTCCTATTTCTCTTCTTTTGCTTCATGTAACCCCAGAGTACCTAAAAAAGTTATGACAAGCGTAATATGTCAAAAATACAAGAGAAATAACTAAAGCAATCACAGGAAATGTTTATTAAATTATGTATTTTAGGCTCCTATCATTTAGCAAACAAAACAAAAAACGTAGTATAAAATACATTTCCCTGTCCACAATTACAATTGAAAGAAGAAAAAGAATGTTCATCATTTTGATCTTGTTAGTTTGTCTAACATAGAGATTTTATCTCAAATTCAACTTCAAAAAACTTAGTAGTATAATAGAGATTTGATATTGTTAGTTTGTCTAACAGTGTCGACCATTGCCTTAACTATTTGGATGATACACTGCAATTCACATGCCAAATGATAGAGAATGACAGCTATCTTATTTCTGAAGATCATGTCATGAAGCAAATTGCAATTAAGCATTTTAACTCAAAGAGTGGCAAGGCCGCGCGAACATGTTAATTCCTGTTCTCTAAATTTTTGTTACGCGAATCTTTAGTTCTTCTCTGCGCATGCTGGATGACATGTTTGAATTTGTTGACAATTCCGAACTATGTTTCAGGAGCGGCCACCAGAGCGTGCGGATCCGAACACAATACTACATGTGGCATATAAGATTATCAAAATCAGTAGATTTTTCAAGGAAACGGAACTTAGAAATTTGGAAACGTATATTAGAATTATTAGAATCTACTACCACATTATGATTCATGGATGGAAGGTGGATTTCAGCTGAAACAAAAATAGTTGGCAGGAATAGGTATGCCGCATATTGCAGAAAAATATAAACATATAGTACACTGTCCTAGATAGTGCAGGCTTGAGCCAATTTTGGAAACTCATGTAACTAGATACAGGTTTCGGCGCTCCTTACTTATTGGTACATTCGGGGAAATGCCAGTCACTAACAAGCTATCGCTTAGGCTCCGGGTACTATTCATCTAGATGCCAATCTACAGCATTAGCACAGTCTTGTTATATGGGTTACTACTGCACTCAAGCTCCAACAATAAAAGGTTCGCGGAAAAGTAGTATCAAAACGTATAGAAATTGATCAAAGTTATGAGATGCTTACTTCTTTGAACAATTCGACGTATTTTTGGCTGTCCGAGATCAATATTCTACTTCCACATAAAAATACCTTATGACTGTTCAGAACAATTCTTCCCATCAGTTTCTAAACTAGAAAAAAACAAAATAAGCCTATAACAAACATAAACAATGTACAACCAGCAGATAAAACTTATATTTAAGCTCTCTCCTCAATTGCCTTCATTAACGTCTGAACCATCTCTGCTCTCAAGAAATGCATCTCATTTATCGAGCAATGCTAAATGTATTTGGGTGATGCATATAAGTAACTCTAGATTAGTTATCTGTGTAGTATAGAGATCCTAATTACGGAATATTTTTGAATGTATAATATTATACCCTTAAGAAGAAATCATAATGTCACAAGATAAATCTAAAGAAAATTTATTTGTAGCATCATATGGACAAGGAACTGAAGAAAAATAAACAAAAGTAACCACTGGGGATATCGCATACAATCTTAATAGCAACTACCTCTCCAGTGTTACATTTAGTTGCAGGATAAACTTGACCCAAACTTGCAGCTGCTACCGTCCGTGATGAAATTTTGCTGAAAACAGCTTCTAGGGGATATCCTAGTTCCTCTTCAATAATGGTGAATGCAACCTATACATAACTTTATCAGAGCATTTCCCTCATCTCATCAGAACAAAAAGGAAAGAAGAAAAAAAGAACCTTCTCAAAGATGACCCACACATTTGAAAGTAAATTGTCACCTAATTAGGGAAAGATGGAACATCATCTTGAAGTATGCAAAGTTCGTTCATATAATCTTCTCTAATAATATCAGGCCCATTTGTTAGAACCAGCACAATTTTAATGCAGTAGAACTGGGTGTGATTCATATTCAAAGATTTTAATCAACTACTGTAAAAAGCTTAATTACTATCAAATTAAACTCTAAAATTGGAAGAATTTACAAAATCATGCATCTGATTCTAAGTTTTCATGATTCAATTATTAAATCTTAATAAAGTATTCAAATCATAAACTTACAAAGTATCCAAATCAAGATCAATAGAATGATTTAGAAATATAATAAAAATAGTACCTTTGAAATCCACAAGGTAGATCGAAGATTTTGGGATTTTTTCTTTAGAGGGAAAAAACTAGGGATTCTTTTCTTTAGGTCGTTGTTTCGTTTTCAACTGTAATTCTCCTACACACAAGAAGGGGAAAAGAGAAATAGAGAGAAGAAGGAAGGCGGAAGAGAAGGCCGGGGAAAGAGAATTAGAGGTTTACATATTAGGAAACTAACTAGGGTGGAGGGCTAAAAAAAGGAAAAGAAAATAAATTGTCCTAACAAATACAGGCAGAATCATCGATTTAACTTTGTCCCTCTAGTTTAATTTATCGAAGAATTGGCCGAATGGGTGACTAAATAAACAGTAATGGATTTTTATGCCTTTTTTAAAAAAATTGTTCATCCATAATAAATAAAAATATATGAAAAAAATTGGAATCCTATTAAATAATCAAAATTTTAAATTCCATATTTATATATGGATATATAAAAAAATTGTAGAACTATTTTTACCAGTAAAAAAAACGACCAAATTAAGATCGACTAAAACTATAAATTTAGTCGCTCGGTATGTATTTTCCTTAACTATCATACATCAAAGTAGTATTTAATTATTAATATTAAGCTTGTTTATTTAGCTATCCCATTATGGTACTAATAACCAAATCTTGTCGTCCCATGTGAAATGCACATGGATTATTTCGTAGTCTAATCAGATAAATGGTGGATTTGGTATTGTTTTTATTTTTTTAAAATCACTTTCAAAATATAAATATAGTAATATTTATTTATATTAGTGTTTGGTAAAATTTTTATAAAGCACTTCCAAAATTCTCCAATTTTTAAAAGCTGAGGAGGAAAAGCTCTAAAAGTTTTAAAAGTAAAAATTATAGTCCCACATAATTTTCATATCTGATTTTTCTTTTCTATCACTATTTTATTTTATAAATGAAAAATTTACCCTTATACCATTAATTTTTTACTCAATATATTTTATTCTTAAATATTATTGTTGTTCATTTTCAAACTATATATATACTATTTTAATGAATTTTTTTAATTTATCAATAATAAAATAAGGGTAAATATTAAATAATTATTTAAATTTTATACTTATTTTTGTTTGAAAATTATATCTATAATAAGTAATTAATAAAAATAATATTTTTAAACAATAAAAATAATAATATTCATCAGTAATTTAATATTATGTAAATGTTTAAAAGTTAAAAATTTAATTATTTTTTTAAATCTAATAAACTTGAAGAACACTATTTTCAGAGATATGTCTTTTTTTGTCATTTGCTACAACAATAATAGTTATACCTGATATTTTACCAAATACAATTTGATTACTTTTTTAATCAGCTTTAACTTTTAATTATATTTTATCAAACGTTCAACTGTTTTTTTTACACAATATAACACAGCAACTGTTTTTTTACACAATATAACACAACAACGCATAATAAAAAAACATTTTTATAAAGCTCCCAGCAATACATACTAAACCGAAATAGAGCTGGCTAGCCGGTGAGCGGGGGCATACCGAAATCGGACGTCCACATAATTAAACTTATACATGCATTCATGGCACGTATATCTAGGGCATAATGTACATTGTGCCTGAGGTTAAAAAGTTGCTTCTTTCTGAGATATAATTTAACCTTATTTTATTAAACTACTGATAATGAAATAGAAAATAAAGATTAAACTACAACTGAAACACTAAAACAGTGTTCATCAAAAAAAACGTTATTAGCTGGAACTAATACCAACTACCTAGGCAGGCAGCAGGCAGTGTTGAATCATGCATCATCAACTACTCCGTCGTTTGATTGTAGTCGTTTAATTATCTCTTTGATCCATTATAGTCAAGTCAATGACATAAAGAGAGACAAAAAAA